>VXAL01014718.1:204086-232726 GCA_013399475.1 Chauna torquata
CCCTCCCGGGGCTCCGGCCCCCACGGCCCGAGTCGCTGCGGTCGGTGGTGCAACGGGCGGAACCGGGGCTTTTCCCTGGTGCCCGGGGCCGTCCCAGCGCTCGCGGGGTTAGCGTGGTGCTCGGCGTGCGCGCTGGCGTCGCGGCCAAACCACTGAGCTGTGAACGTTCGGTTTCAGGATGCAACGGAGTGCGGAGTCAGCCGTGAGCTGGTGCCAAGTGTGAGGGAGTTCTCCGACAGCACGGCCGCGGAGGTGAGCGGCGGCGGTACCTGCTGCTGCTGCACGAGCTTACCACGGAGCGACGGACGGGGCACCCGTGGCATCCAGGGAGTTTACCCGTGGCCGATGCCCCTTTTCGTTGCAGGCCGCTGAGGACGTGCAGTATCGGTGCGTGTATTGCTCCATCCGAACAGACAGTGACAATATCACCGTGACAGCCGAGTTGTCTTTAGTCAACCCAGACCAGGTACACACAAAAGACTGCACTCCTCTGCCTATGTTTGGTAAAATCTGCTGGCTGCTGGAGGTTTCGTGCAAGGATTTCTTCTGCATCATGGCAGAGATTTTGCTCTTCTGTGTATGATGCTATTTTCTGATCCTGTGGAGCAGAAGTGATGTTTTATTCATGGCAGGGCCTCCCAGAAGGCACTCGGCTCTTAGGAGAGATGCTGCCTTCTCCTTAGTTCCTTCAGAAATTGGTGCTTGTGAAATGACTCTCCCAGTACCACAAGCATTGGTCGATCTAGACAATTTCTCATTAGTGATGGTCACATGTAAGGATATATATACAATACGCAGATTGGTGGCAGCACTGTACAGGGCAGTTCTCACAGTCTGAAAAAGGATATGCTGTTGCAACACTTTTTTTCCTGAAAAGACTGAAAAGTAACTAATATTTTGTTCCTTTTATTTCTTACTCCGTAGTTCCTAAAAAGCAGAATTGATCTCTTGGTCCCTGGAAAAATCACCTTCAACAGGCAACTGTATCTGGGGCTGAAAGAAGAGAATCATAATGCTGAGGTATCTGAGCATCGTGCAGGCAGCTTGGTCCTTTTCTTGGGGCAGGAACATGTGAGAAATCCAGATGTTTTTGCTGAACCTAGAGAGCTGATGAAGTTCCTGGAGTTAAGTCCTGGACCTTTGAAGCAAACATCTGTTCCACTATCGAATTTAGTGAAATCAGGTTTTGATCATAGGATAAAAGCAAAGGGAGGATGTTTGCTAGTGCATATCAGAAAAATCTGGGGGGTTCTGTATTAAACTCTGTGTATCCCCTGATACTGCTGGCTAACACAGAGACCTTTTGTCCTCTCAGGGACTTCAACATGAATATTCATCCTCTTTCCCTAGGGAAGACATGTTTTTTATCCTTAAGATTGTCATTGCTGACAGTTGTAATCACTGTAAACTCATAATGAGGACTCGGTAAATTTAACTCCCTTGACTAGCCTTGGAATAACTTAAAAAAAAAACAAACCACCACCTTCATATCGTATTGCAAAGTACCTGTATAGGTAGGTTAATGGTGCAGCTAGCATAGAGTTTAAGGGTTGAATGCTACATCAAACTATATAGCTTTCTCAGGTAAAAGCTGACCAAAAAGAAAGGAATAACTCGGCTTCAGTATATAACTTGGCCTTGATTCTGTTCCAGATTACTCTTGTCTTCGTGAAAGAGGACGTGTTTGATCCTATGCCCGTTATCATAAGAAGCTCCGCTGGTGGACTGTTCTTGCTGCTGTTCATTGTTCTTCTCCTCTGGAAAGTGGGTATCTTTAATGCACACACAACAAAACAGAGATCTTTTTGTTAGATGCATTAATGTTTTTAAGATTTCTGTAAGTATGAAAGCGATTTTTTCAAATGCTCAATGAAGGACCTCTACCACTTACCATTGTCAGACTTCAGTCTTACATTTTGAGCTATTCTGAGCATTGCAGTATAGCCTCTAAAGTCATATTTTCATGTGCTTTCCAGAACGTTTGAATGTTTTGAAGTGTTTATAGATGTTCTGAAGAGTTTTGAACAATGTAAGCCTTTAGGCTTATAGTTCTGTCAGAAATCATGCCTGGGCTGCATCCTGCATTTACTCATTTACTGCAACCCTGACAGGGAAGAACTTGAAATTTTCTTTTTAAGAAAAAGGAAAAATTAATGCATACACAAAGGCTTAACGAGTTCTTTTAATTTTTTTTTCTCAGTGTGGCTTTTTCAAAAGAAACTATAAAACCGTGATGGAGCAAGAAGATACTTCCTGAAGACTAAGCTGGCCAAAGCAGCAACCTCTGTGTTCTGTCACTGGCTTTTCGGAAATACCAGAGTCAAAGTCTGGCTAAGATGCAAACAATTCTTGTTCCCTGAGTTAGGAACAACTCTCCCAAGTTGCTGTTCTGACCACAGGGGCCCTGTGCTTTTGGGAAATCCACTTGCCTGCTTATTTAATTTGACCTGACTACTCATTCTAGAGGGGCTGCCAGGTGTTGATAAACTAAAACTCCCTGTGACAAATTTTGCTTTAATGTAGAAATACTAGGAAAAATTCAGCTTGGAGCTTGTTATATTGAATCATAGTCTTAATCACTGTGATGCTGAGTGGTTCTTAAAATTATTTTAATGCTGAGTAGCTTCAGGATAGATTGAAATAGAAATGGGTTAGTGGAAGTTTCCCATTCCGCTATTGCTAATGAAAATAGAGACAAGCATTTTGCGTATACCTGTATATACTTATATATGAGTAGATATAAATTTCTCAATTTTAGTGCAGTAGAGTATGTTCCTTGATATCTCTGGTTCTTGGAATGATAAGCGCGTATGTGGTGATTTTGGATTTTATACCTCATAAGCGCATTTCTGGTTTTGCATTTTCAGTTGCTTTCAGATCCTGATACGGTCACAAATAAAAATTTGCATTATGGACCTCATTGCCGATTTAGACAGACTCCTATATCGAGAAATGTTTCCCCAAGTTAGCGTGGTTTGCTACACCTGTTTCAAAGCAGCTGTACTGAATTTGGGGCAGGACCAAGCAGTGAGCTACAGTGTTGACCACAGCAGTGTTGTGGCTCACCCTGCTGCTTGTGTGACAGAATGTAGCATGAATTGTGAGCAGTCTCAGGTTATCAAATGCAGATTATCAATAATTGCAATGTACAGGCTTTTGGGAAAGAAGGTTCCTAGCAGAACCCTGTGGCTGGTTTCACCAGTACCAGGTGTTTTCTTTTCTGAGCAATGAAACGAACTCAGGCCTTCTCAGGTGCTCTCTGTTTTTAAAGAACAAGCACAGATACTTTGTAATATTCCTCTTGTGTTTGGGTTTTTTTTTTTCCTGTCCTCGATTGTGTAGTTGGTTTATTTCTGTCGTGTTTAGCTAACCAAAAAGCTCACAAATCTAATATGTATTTACACACAGCAGTAGAATAAACATAGATTTTCATCCAGACCTTCAGAAGGCAAAACTGTTTGCTGTCTCCTTTGGCTTACCAATATAGCCTGATGGAAAACTAAAGTTAACAGGTTAACTGTGGTCTGCCTTCAAGTTTCCTTGTATAATTCTTGTCTCGTACTTGGATAGTACTGTTAATATATCTCTTCAAGGCTAGTACAAGGTATGTCCTACCTCTAAATTTGGCTGCCAAACAGGTGGAAATTAAAGGTGCTAAGCACGCTGGCCTGCTTGCTTAGGGCAAAAGTAAGAACAACCAGAGCAAGGTATTAGCAGAAGAATGTATGGCCCTCATGTCACTTTCATCTGTACAAGAAAGAGAGGTGGTGAGAACTTGTGCTGTCATCCAGCTCAGTCAGCAGCTGCAGCTATTCTTACTTGAATTTCTCCTCTGGCTAATTGTAGAGTTCCTTGGAGCAGCATACAGGGAGCGAATCACTCCAAATCTGCTTACAAGCGTCAGGGATTGGAGAAATCAGACTTCTTATGTGAGAGTTCAGAAAGGAAAGTCTTACCTGAATCAAAGAACCACCTACGTCAGTTTTTTTGTCGTAACAGCTCTGTACCGTTTGGAAAGAATGTGCTTTCTCTGGTCTGAATGGCTTTACTTTCCCCCTTTGTGTAAATCCTTTTTTTTGTAGTGTTTTAATTGCATCTTTTCTTTGAGAATAAATTCTTGCAGAAGAACCCTGCCTGTGTATAACGCTTGATGGCTAAAGGTGGTTTGTGTAATTTGTTGTACCCTTTCCCAGGTAGCATTGCAGGTCTCTGGAGCTACTGTCCGTCTCTCAGTCCATGTTTTGGTAGAACCATTATAGAGTTGTTCTTCTTTGTATGTCCCTGAGTGGATGGACTTCCAAGATGCACTAAGTACATGAAAAGCAGAATATGCTGGGCTGAGGGAGAGAATCCTTTTGAAGAGTTTCAGGCAAGAGAGACCTCTGGAGCAGCTGTGCACAGTAGTGACTGAGGTGATGGTGTTATAAAGAAGCCACCTACTTTTTCAAAGCTTCCTTATTTATTCACTTATTAATTTATTTTTAGGTTGTGGGCCATACTGGCTTTTCTTAGGAGAGGAAAAGGAGCTCTAGACAGGTCTTGTACTGAATGACACTTGACGCAAACAGCTGTGCTGTTGTGAAAGGACTGCAATATACCTTTTGCTGCCCATCTCCCTAGGAGTCATCTAGTCCATCCTCCCTGCCAGACCTTCTCCATTTCACACCAAAGTTCTATCTGTTCTGAAGCACCTGGAGATCTCTACAGTCAGATCACACTTGGTAAGTCTCGGCACAGAAGAGGTGTTGGTAGTTTTTTGATTACTTTTCCCTAGGAAGGATTATTAATTGTAGAAGTTTGTGCTAAGAATAAGGAGTTTCAAGGAGAGTTTTCTCAAGGCTAAACAAGTCCAGCTTCTTCAGCCGCTCTTGTTATACTCCCTCTTTATTTCTTCTTTTTTTTCTAGTTTCTTCTCTGAATTAACTATCCCTCATTACTTGGATTCCTTTTGTTGTCCTTTATGGCTCTCAAAGAGGTCAGCTCTTGCAGTGGGTTATGCTATTTTCCTTTTTAGATATTTTTTCTTAAATGCATTACAGTGTTCTGTGACTTGTAATTTCCGATGAGTGCCATTCGATCATTTAATTCTTCACAATTGCTGTAGTAGATGCCAAACACATTTACAGTAATTGGATGGCACTTAAGGGATTAGTGAAGACTGCCAAGATCTTGCAGTCATCCAAACCACAGCTGAGTTTTTGTGCTGTTTCCATGGAAGTCTTGCTGTGTCTGCTTCTATATTTATTTGTGATCTGCGTTTTGAATAAAATCCCCTGTGCAAAAGCCTTGTTGATGCTGTGGCCTTGCTGTGTAGCCCTGACTTTAGTGCACTCTGGCAGCGGCACAGTTTTGCCATCTCCCTGAATGACAGAAGATTTGCAAGTGACTCACAGGGAATCATTAAATGCCTGACCCCAGCCAGGCTCATGCATTAGCAGGCTGTTCGGGGTCCAGGTGTCACGGGCAGAGAAGCTGCTGCAGACAACCCAGAGGCCTCTGAGCTGTAAGGGTCATTAATGGTCTTTGTACAGCACACAAATACGGAAGAGTGCAGACCCAAAGCTTCCTGGGGGAGAGAAGGTCTCTTTGCTCTTGAGTAGGACGTACAGACTAGTATGGATTGTGTCCTAAACTCTTTTCTGTTCGGGTATGTTCTCCTGGCAGCGCTTGTTAGGCTGGAGGGACTTGTTATTCTGCCTTTGTCTTGCTCTGCTGGGGAGAGACAACTCTCAGTGCTCTTGGTAGCCCAGGAAAGAAAGAGCAGATGTTTGTTCTGTATCCGTTGATGGGTGCTGATCATCCATTCCCATTGCTCTAGCTGTCTTGGATCTGAGTCCTGGTCTGGCTCCAGATCATTCCAGGTTTGGATATTAGCTTCCAGTAGGTCAGCTTGGCCTGACAGATTTTGGCTATTTTTTGCTGTGATATAGCCAAGAAGTAGGAGGTGTGAAGGTGGGTGGTGACTGACAAGAACTGAGGTAGCTTTCTTATTTTTTCCTTGAAGGGGAGGACAGGATACGCTTTGCAATGCTGTTTTAATCAGGGGTGATACCAGCTGCCTATGTCTTTCTCATATACAAGGAAGATTCACAAGCCTTGGGTTATAGTTCCATCGGCATGGTCAGAAGCTGGCAGGTTCATGTACTGAACTCTGAGAGTACACATGGCTTGGTGGTTAACAGGAGTAAGTAAAGCGGAAGTCTGCTGTTCAGGGAAGCTTATCAGAAAAAGGGCATAAGTAGTTCTTGATTAAGTGCTGGGTGCTGACGTAAGAGCATCAGATAGGAGCAATGAAGTGCTTTGCTAGGCTTGAGAGCCTGTTGGGGCAGATTTATTAGGAGGCTAATTGGATTACAAGCTCAAAAGAGAAATTTCCTGTCTCTTATTATAACGGGTTGGATGAGCTGGAATGGAGCCGTGCTGCTGCAAGCAGGTTGCTCCGACACTCTGCCAGCTTGGCCAGAGCAGCTCCAGTTTGTCCATGCTCCACTGCTCTGGTGCGGCACAGCTCTGCTGTCTGAGCATTCTTGGGACACATCAGCCTCTTGCTTGTGGTAACAGGTAAGAGCTTGGAGCATGATCAGTCTCCAGAGCCAAGGCAAGGTCAGGTGCCAGGCTGGTTGGCTTACGGTGTTTCTATTGGAACCTTTTCCTTTGTGGATCAAGTCTGAGTACCGTGTATGTTTTCCTGTGGCTGGAAAGAGTTACCAGTTGGTAATTCCAAGGAGGAAAGGACAGAGGCCTCAGTCTATACTTTCTAGATGTTTACATGATGAAGTAATCCCCTTGCCAAAGGGGATGAAGGTTTCTCCTCAGCACTTGCAGCAAGGCAGGCAGCCTCTGGTAACAGCTATCCAGCCAGGACCTGTTCATGTCCTCCCAGGTCAGGAATGATACACCTTGGCAAAGAATAAAAAAGGTGATCTGTCAGGCATGTTCGGGAGTAGGGTTTCATCTTTAAGTCAGTAGTTAACGTGAATACACATTTTAGTAAAAACATTTGTCTTTCAGGCCTTTGATTTAACATTCTCCTCTTATTCCCCAGTGATGCTTTTATTGGCTGACTTTAGAAGGTGAAAACGTTGCGATACAGCACTGTGTAATGCTGCCATTCCAGCTGTCATTGCATTCAATGTCCCAGCAATATTTAATGTGCATTTTTACGAAATTTCTGTTATCTGACTTAGTGCTAGCTCTCTCATAGAACAGGGCATGATGGATTAGTTTCATTAGATGTGCCATTTTTTTCTTCACTCTCTTTGGTCCTATTCCTCAAGCACTTTCACTTCTTCGATTAGGGGAGAGGAGTGAATAAACACTACAGGATAACAGGACCTCCTGTACACTGTGTAGGAGATTCAAAACATGGGGGAGCAACCTGGAATGCATTCGAAGGCTGAAAATTGCTCTTCTGGAAATGATGAGCTGAACAAGAGAGACCATGTATTCTGGAACTCAGGCACACTTCCATTTTTCAATCCTGCAGACAGGTTTGGACGCTTCTGTAGATAATGAACAGAAAGATTCTTCCACACATTCCCTTTCTGTGAGCCTCTGGAAAATAAAGGATTCTTCCTAAGGCTAGGGGGAAAAAAAAAAAAAAAAGATCGATATGAATCTTTTTCTAAATCTGAATCCTGAAAGAAGGATTTCCTTTTCCATTGTGGCTGGGTATGCAGGGGTGCCAGTTAGGAGGACAAATATTGAGGCTGATTTTTGTCAATTTTTCATTGTCAAGTAGTAACCTGTTTCTTATTTACACTGCAAAGTCACAGCAAGAATTAAAAGGGAAGCTGAATGGAACGTTTTTCACTGCAGGTTGCACACACATTATTCTTGCAAACATACTCATCATTTTCAGAATGCAGCTTATGCTTGATGTTGCTGGTTTCCTGTATTTCAGTGTGAATGTGCTGTGGTTTAAAAGCAATTTCCTCTTTCAGCCTGTTAAACTCTTCCCCTTGTTTTCCTTAGATGTTGACCTAAAGGTATGATTACTATGAAAAAGAAAAACAAACATTAATGGAGAGGGCTGACATCTGCCTTTTTCATTGTTCGTTACCAAAATAGCTTATCTCTTATTTATGCCCTCTGTTCCTTGCCTCCTTTCTATTTCAGTAGCTGGTCTGGCACCTATCTGGATGATGCATCTCCATTGCTCAGGCATTTGCTGCAGGAGCATTTCCTGTGCTCCAGAAATGTCTCAGTGTGTTATGAGTCAGCTGTCATGCATTTGAGAGCCGATGTTTTCTGTTGCACTTGATAGCTCAGTAGAGGGTGGAGTGGGGATCACAGAGAGCAGTAATGTCTGGAGGATGATCATTTGGAACTGGGAGCGAACAACGCAAGTGCCTAAAATGGGCACCTGCAACAGCCACTGGTGAATCCTGTCTGTACTGGTCAGGGTCATCTGCCATTGCTTGGAAAATGTGTGGTCTCTTTTGGGTGTAACTACCATGTTACTGAGCTGAACCTGAAATGTTCCTATCCTGCAATGCCATAAAGAGACAGATGTGACCTTGTT
Source organism: Chauna torquata (assembly GCA_013399475.1). Lineage (NCBI taxonomy): Eukaryota > Metazoa > Chordata > Aves > Anseriformes > Anhimidae > Chauna > Chauna torquata. The sequence continues at coordinate 212,611 of VXAL01014718.1, forward strand.
ATGTTTTGAATGCCACTATGTCAGGGAAGGGGTCTAAAGTTTAATTTCCACAGTCCCTGTACATGGCCTTTACAGGCTCACGACTGAACTGAATTCAGCTCTGGGGCGGATTAACACCAAAGAGCTGCTGGCAGATGGAGAGAAATGTAGATGAGTAGCAGTCTGGGCAGACAAGAGACGTGTATCTTATGACTACGTGTGAATAATGAGAAGGCAATTACTGTGAGCAGTACAAGGAGTTACGTATAGGTGTAACATGTCAGGAATAGAAAGGGAGAGAAAGGGAGAGTTTCAGTGCTGGAGGATAAATCCTCCCTGTGAGAATTTCCAGACTGAGTAAATAGCCCTCATGGGAAAGGAGCAGAACTGTTTTTTTTCCATGGGAAATTCAAAATGTTGGACTCGAGAAGGGAGATATCTTGCAGAAGAGATCCAGCCTGAGTCCCTTGAGAAGGACAAAGAGAAGCTACTTTTTTTTTGTCTTTAACTGATGGTTAGATTTTAAGTTATTTACTCCCCCTACCATGTGCATGAAACTGTGTATATTTGCACAACCCGTGGATACTGTGAGAAACACACCAGTAATCTTGCTTTCCAAGCAAGAAAAAAACAAGGTTGTGAGAACTAGAAGGTGATGAGAACAATATCCGCAAGAGCATGCCAGCAGCACTGTTGTCAGCATTAATCTTGCCTGTGTTGAGTAATATTCAGAATATTCTCAGGTACATTTGATAAAAATTGAAACTTTTTCAAAAAAATAAACGAAAAGTATCAGTTTTGCATCTCCTTTCTCATTAGTGATCAAATCTGGTTGACATCTTCAGGTCACACCTGTAACAGGAACACTTCTCTCTCTAAGCAGCATTTTTCTAACCTGTGTAAATCCTTTCTCAGATTAATTGACCTGGAAAGTAATTGCAGAAACTCATAGCAGACCTATGTCTGTGCCACTAAGTAAAACCAGGCCAGGAAGCAACACGCTATTTAACTATTAGCAAGTTTCCTGGTCTGGTTGTAGCCTGTGCAGTCACCCAGACAGATAAGAAAGTGGCTCCAGGGAAGGTGAGGATGGAGAGAGGGGTCTCTAGACAGCACCAAGGGCTGCCTTGTCTTCACTGATACTTTGTTCATCAGCTTGAGTGTTCTTAGCACAACAGGAGCAATGCCGGAGGCAGTCATGAGTGAACAGGGCATACACCCCTGAGACACAGGGTATACTTGTTGTTTAGTCCTGTTCCTGGCTTGCAGAGCCAGGGCAAGCAGGTGGTGTTCTCGTGGGACTGGGCCTGTGATAAGAGGCAGTGCTCAGCTGTCACCCAGAGGCTTGTACTTGTGGAATTGTCTGATCTAGGAGCAGATGAGCAGAAGATCAGGAGGTGGCTCCTTTAGGATGCTCCGGTCTCCGCACAGCTCTGGTTCCTGGAGCTGGGTAAGTCTCCCTGCCCCTAGCCCCAGCACTTACCACTTGGCTCTGGGGTCCAGGCGGTGGCGGGGCAAGGTAGGCTGAGCCTGCGACTCTTCCTTGCTTGTTTCTGGCCTCGTTGACCACTGTGGTCTCCTTCCTGCCTGCAGAAGCATGTGTCACTGGAGGGTTTTATTTCCTTGGGTTATTATGTCTTGTAAGAGTTGTTATTTGTGCTTCAGGCTTTCACACAGAGGATCTCTAAGACTGCCACTAGTGGCAGTCTGGTCTGTAGGCATCTGGTAAGGAGGGGTGGATACAATCACCAAATACCATTTGAGGAAGTGGGAAACCATGAGTTACTCATGAGTGAGAAAGAGAGCTCCAGGAAGGGCTTGGGGAGCAGCAAACATGTTTTGTGAGATTGGTGGTGTGAGATAAAGAGATGCTGCCCATGCAGAGTGTGCAGGTAGGGGAAGGAGGAGTCCCAGCGAGTCGAAGAGGTGGGCAAGAGCAGCTCCTTGCCTGCGCTGAGGCCAAAGGGTGGCCACAAAGTTTGGGAGCAGGGCTGGGGCTAACCCTGAGCCAGAGGGGTGGGGTGGTCTCTCCTTTGTCTCGAGCACAGGTGCTGGCAGTGGGGTGGTGGAGTGGCCAGGGGGTGCACCAGGGCAGGACGCCAACTCCTCCAGGGACATTTGCAGGGCTTCTTATCCTGGATGCACAATCCGTGGCAAGCGATGGTGGCAGCCGGCTGGCTGCAGGCAGGAGGAAGGGTGCTGCTCTCCCAGTGGGACCCGGGCAGCGTTCAGAGGGTGCCCCTCAGCAGCCCGCGTGTCACCCAGGAGCCTCCCCGTGGGAGAGACGTGTGCTGAAGCAATTGCATGCCATGGGGCTGGAACTACGGGAGCGCAGCAGGCTCTGGGTTAAAAGAGAGCTCACCAGCAGACTTCTGTTCCAGTTTTGCAGCTGCTGAAGAAAGGTTTCTTTCACTTTGTAGTAGGAAACTCTAGGGATGGCTGTGGGATGAGGGACAAAAGGAGGTATTTTGAGGATATTCATTATTAAACTCTTTGTGATTCTCGTGATTTGGAGCAATCTTGTCACATATTCACTACAAATCTGATCCGTCTAAGTTTGATATGGAATTTGAGAAGAATGAAAGATAAAGTTTCTACAGTTACATAAAACCTGAGGTCTTGAGAAATGCTTCTCCTTAGGAAGAGAATTGCATGGGAGGCTGTGTGTGTGCTGGAGCAGATCACCTCGCCGCGCTGTCTGCAGCCTCAACAACGTGGCAGTGAGCGTTCTGCACACGCGGCACGTGGCTGACCCGCTCTCCTGTCCTGTGTTCAGGTGGGTGTCACAGGTGCGGACTGCGTGATCTCTCTGGTCCTGGCAGAGCCCCGTGAGCTAATTGTGTGCTGAGGTGTGAGCTAACTAGGTGCTCGTGCATGAATGCAGTAAGCCCTGTAATTTATGTGTGATACAACACCGCATGTCTCTGATAAACGCTTTCCTAATAGATCCAGCCTATGGGCAGTCCCATCCCAGAACAACCCCCTGAGAGACAGCTCCCATCAGTGCACACGTACGGGAGCCCCTGGAAAGGGCACGCTCCAGTTCAGTCCCAGCTTGCTGCTGGAGCTTCTCTTGGTGAGGAAGGTCAGCTCTTTTAGCTGGGCTGCTGGAAGATCCTGGCTTACTTCGTTTTCTACCTCAGAGCTCATTCTGTTCCCTCCTTAGCCAGGACACAATGTCATCCCTCCTTGGTTTAAATAATAGTCATTTCATGTCCTAGACTAGGAATCATCTCTTGTACTGCTGGCTAGTAAACGACTCTTGTCACAGGGAGGGTAAATCTATTCCTCTCCCTTTGGTATTGCATCAGACCGTATGTTCTGTATCTAAATGCACCTAGCTCAGTATCTGCTGTGCATATGGATGAGACATGATGGTGATAGATCCCTTAACCACATACAGAATTTATTTGTTTCTTAAATTTTTTTTTTTTTGGTGGGATGATGTGGTAGCCAAGCAAGTATTTTGGATGACTGCTAAGGACCCAAGTTCTCATTGCTCATGCAAATGCTTAAGAAATTAAAAATTTAAACAGGTGTTTTGCCATCATGTGAAGGCTGAAGGTAGGCTTTAATACTTAACAGTGAGATGCAATGGCTCTGTCACCTTGAATGCTGTAACATGGCTTCATGCTATAGTATGTTTCATTATAAACATCTTCTGACTGTGCAGAAGAGAATGAAGCATGGGAGCAAAACTGAGGTGGGGGCTTCCCCAGAGAATGACTTATCTGGAAAGCAGCTGAGGAAGGCTATCGTGTTGTTGCAGCTGCCGGTTTCCAACCTGAGAGCTGCTGCCGATGAGCAGCTGACAGGAGGGAGGAGATCAGCCTTTTGCTCTGAAGGGGTTGGTGTGTCAGGTTTCCATGCAGAGCACGTGTGAGTAACGCGAGCTGCAAACGCTGCTGTCTGCTCCAGCCACCAGTAAAGAGCGAGCTGGGAGAATGGGGCAGGTGGCTTGGAAGGGTTTATTTCTATCACTTTTTGATTATAAAACGGAGAAATACGTCATTGCAAAGAACAAGAAGGTGGGGATTCTTTATCGAGTGGTGCAGCTCTCCATCCTGGCTTACCTGGTGGGGTAAGAATCACCCTGTGTTTAATATACTGCTGTGGTTGCATTTGCTTGCTGTGTTGTGATGAAGATTAGTGTAGGACACTCTGCATATAGTGACAGCTTGCTGTGGCTTATGATTTTAATGCAGATAGTTATGTTTATTTATAATACTGGGATTTTGTAATGTCTAATAAACTTGTATCTGATTTTTCACCAGCTAGGAATTGCTAGATTCATCTCTACCTTCCAGATTAATGTAGTGTTAAAAATAGGTCAAATGGCACTGTGGCTCTGTACTGCATTATTTACGCCTTTATTTCTGTATTTGGTAGGAAGATGCCAAAGCTTAACATTGATTCATTAGAGACAATAGCATTTAGGGCCAAAGTTGCTGAGTCTTGGGACGAACCAGGCTTGTCTGCATGGCTGCATGACATGCTGAAGTCTAAACAGATGGGAACCAAGCACAAAGTGGCAAATTTCTTTGCAGGAGTGGGCTGCAGCAGCCAGGATTGTGGATGATGAGGCAGCATGAATGTCGGCTGCCTTGCAGTTGTTTCTGAGCAGCGCAGGTTGGCATGGAGATAGCTAGAGCACCTCTCAGAAAAGGCCCAGTTCTGCCAGAGGCTGGTCACTGACATGTAACGAACACAGCCCTACTCCTTGCAGCTTGCAGCCTGAGATGTGGGATTTTCCAGCCTACGTGATGCCTGTGCCATTGTCTCCTGAGTTTCTGGGGCTTTTCAGAATGTGATTCATAAGTCTTTACCCTCACTGTCTGTGCTTTTGAGTCTCCTCACCTTTCTTTTGCCTTATGTTTTCACCGATTAAATATAGTAGGGTCATTTTTGCATGCTGGATTTATTTATAGAAAGGTGTACAGTCTCAGTGCTTTAGTTAGCAGGACAGAGATGGAGTCTCAGCGGTCTGGTATGCATTAGCTGCTAAAGGAAGAGTCCTGTAGATAACATTGCGAGCACTCATCCTCCATTCAAGAGGGACATAGCATGAAGTGACTGTGAATGTTCAGAGACTGTCTGCGCCATACAGGCTGTTCTCTCTCGTAGGCATGTATTGCCTTCTGCAGACCTTTGGCACCACCGCTGATGGTGCCTGTGGTACCTCCCTTGTGGCTGGGGGCTTACAGCTTAGTCACAGAGGTGGTTAGCATTAGCCTGCTGTCTGACCGCTTGGTTGTGTACCAGTACCTGTTCAGAGGCTGGCTTGGGAGCTGTGATCATCAAACCCCTCTGGATTGTTTCTTGCATATAGCTGCCATTTCCTCCCAGATTCACCAAGAAACACTTAGGAGTCTGTTTTTAAGCCTTCCTAGGGAGAAAAACAGTGTTCCTGGAAAAATAGGAAAGTGGGAAACTTCACAGGGGTGGGGAATGTTATCACTCAGGGCTGTCACAAGTAGCAGGGGAGGAGCAGCGTGTCAGTGCTGCTCAGCTCCTGAGATGGCTGCTTTTGCTTTCTGTGTGCGATAGTGCAGTCCAGGTCTGTGCACTGCAAAGGGGACTCCTGCCAGCAAACGCAGCCTGCGTACCTCCCGTAAAACCTGTCCCAGCACCATTCACTTCTTCAAGAGTCTTGGTGATTCATTGTCTTGGTAGGTGACTTTGACAGTATTGTGCAGAAGCTGGAGACATTTCATTTAACCCAGAGAGGTCTTCACCCTGTGACAGAGAGTTCTTGCTGCTTCCAGAGGGAAGAAGTAAGCAAAGCCTTTCTGTGGGCTGTTTAGCGAGGAAGCGGCTCTTCCAGGTGTGCTTTTGAGAAGCTCGGAACCCAGCCCAGGGTGCAGTCATGCTGTTACCATTGCACTGGCTTACAAAAGATCCTGTATCCAGCTGAGAATACTCCCTACAGATTTCTGTTAGCAACATTCAGCTCACCTGCTGGCATTGCATCTCCCTATCCATGATCTGTTGCTGGTCTCGTAGCCTAATAGCTCGCTGTTAAAATGGGAGCAATTCATTTGCTTGTGAAACCAACCACATTTTTCACTGCAACTTGCAAAACCTTTTATTATTTTTCATCTTGAGGAAAACAGAGCCCTTCCCTCCCCTCTTTCCACCTCCACCGAGGTCGCTGAGAGTAGCATAGGACGTGGAGGTGGGAGGCTTGATTTTATACCCAGTGACCAGTTACTACACCTTTCCCTGTGTGGAGGGTCTTGGTCCTGAATCTTCTTCCAGTGCTGTAGATAAGCACAGTTAGGGACAAGTAGTTCTTCTGAACTTGCAGTAGTAGTTGCAGAGGGTTTGGTGTCATTCACATGTTTTAATTTACACTTGAACAGTGTTTGACCTTGGTGTAAACCTCTAGCTAACTTGTTCCCTGACCCCACTTGCTAATGCCCCTGCCTGCTGTGTTCTTCACAGGTGGGTGTTTGTTGTCAAGAAAGGCTATCAGGACACAGACACATCCCTCCAGAGCTCTGTCATCACCAAGCTGAAAGGGGTGGCCTTCACCAACACCTCGGAGCTGGGGGAGAGGCTGTGGGATGTTGCAGACTACGTCATCCCTCCCCAGGTTGGCATCACCCTGCTTGTATTGTCTCTGCCGTTCAGGTAGAAGGGCATGTTCCTTTGTGGTTGCTGGTGGGAAGGCTAAAGTGATGTACCCAGGTCTTTCCTGTGAATAAGCAGGAGATGGGCTACAAGAGAGCAATGCTGTGCCGTGCCTGCTCTTAGGTCTTTACAGCAAATATGAAAGCAGCTTTGTCTGTCTCACAAAGTACAATGATACTTGGCAAACAGAACCCTTCAGCAGAAATCTCATGGATTTCAGTGGGACTGCTCAGCTGAACCTCCTTTCTTGGGCTAGAGCAAGCATGCATGGGGCAGGAGATGGAGAAAAAAAAATGTGGTGCAATTTGACTGATGAGGCTTGCTTGAAATGCATCTGGCTAAACCTGCCTTGCTGCTTCCTTGACTTGGACAAAGTGAGATGCATAGCTGATGCTTATGGGGAAGACGCTGGCAGGTGGGGCCTGGCACCATGCTGGAAATTGCCCGGCTGTGCTTGCTGGGGGCTGTTTGTTTGTGTGCTTTCCCTGTTAGTGTCTGCCATATGTGCATGAAAGGGCATGAGGGGAAAACCAGGGTTCTGTGCTGACGGGGCAGAAAGCTGTAAACTGAACAATTTAATTATCTCTACATAGGAATAATACACCTTCCTTCTGCTGCAGCTGATGTTCACTCAGATCTGTGGATTTGTGCTCTGCATCTCCACCCATTTTAACGCAAAGCCTCACTGCCACTGTTGATCTCTGACCAACATGTGCTGTGCAGCAGGAAGGCCAAGCAGCAGGCTTGCAGTGCCTCTTGTTCAAGCTGCCTGGGAGCCATAGGACCCTTAGCAGGTGGCTGGTTGTGCACACCCAGAAACGAAATGGTGACGCTGACCAGTGTTTTAACTTGTCAGATGTTTCTCCTGTGACTCAAGCACTGGTCTTTTTATTGCGAGTCCTTGTAGCGTGACCCACTGGGTAAAGACAGCCAGCTCTGCCTCTGGGCTGGTGTGCTCCATAACATGGCTGTCTGGGCTGCAGCATCATGAATTCAAATGTGACTGGGCAATCAGGCTACAATATTGAATCCAGCACAACCATGGTGATGGTTAGATGATTAGACCCTGGGCTCACAATGAAACACAGGAATTTCCATGGGCTGTGAATGCAAATGTAGACATCTCATGGAGCTTTGCTCCATGAGCACAGGCTTGTAACAGTGCAGCTGGGGCAGTGAGAATGGCTCTGCTGTGGGACAAGGCCTTTGATCCCTGGTCAGGCACCGTGTCGCTATTGAAAAGGATGACTAGTGTTTGCTGAGCAGCCAGCGAGGCAAGGCTCAGAGGTCCTGCTCACCAAACGAATGCACTCTCCAAAGCAGAACCCCTTACACCACGGAGACCTGCTGCTGTATGTCCCTCTGCACACAAAGAAGTTGCCTGATCAGACAGGAGGTTCAAATCTCTATCACAGAAGCAACATAATCTAGTGGATGATAACGTCTTAACCTGGGACAGCTGTTGCTAGCTTTGCTTTCAGTCCTCACCTGCTTTTTTTTAACTGATCATATCACTGCACCTCCCTGCGTCAGAGCTTCCCCAGCTGTGTGTGAGACTGGCAATATCCAAACAAATATTCAAACAAAGAGCTCTGTTGCATCCCAGCTTGAAAAGCACGGGGAGAGAGGGAAGTGTTACTGTTCTACAGAGAACTGCATCCTCCTCGTAACAGGTTCTTCAAAATAGGTTTACTAACCCTTCCTGCCTTACTTTTGTTTATTCTAGGGTGAAAACGTCTTCTTTGTCATGACGAATCTGATTGTGACCCCAAACCAGAGGCAAGCCACTTGTCCTGAGGTAGGAAGAACTGAGCCCCCTGGCCCCCAGATCCCTACAAAACTGGGGGTAAGAACTGGCAGAGGACACCTGGGGAGCAGCAAACACAGGAAGGAAAGAAGGCGAATGCTTTTTCTCTGTGGTGTAATATCTCAGTTGGGAAAATTGGACTGGTTACTGCAAAGCTGGGAGGGTCAATCCTCTCAGTTTCCAGAGGCACTGGTCATGTAGAGTCTTGCTGACTTTAGTTGAAGGTGTTGGATGTCTGCCCAGCTGGAGATGAGACCAGAATAGTGATTGTTCAGGGTCAGAAAAGGCCATGGGAAAACAACTTGGAGGTGACTCAGTCTAGTTACTGGTAGAGGAGACTTTCTAACAGCCCCATCCTGGGAAGGGCTGAATGTTCAGGCTTTCACTACTTTCAGGACATGCGACGGTGCTTAGCACCTTCCAGAACGTGCCTTATGGGCCAAAAGCGTGAGGCCTTTCAAATCCTGTGATGTTTAAATGTCCTGTGGAGACACGGTTCAGAATGGGCTGGAGCCTGGGGGACGAGGATGCTGGCCATCCGAGGAGTGTTGTCAGCAGGTAGCAATGATTAATTTTCCTTATCACAAGCACGGGGTAGCCCAGGCCGACAGCACAGCTTCATTGTTAAGGACGTGGCTGTCCTCTAGTGGCTGAATTAACCCAGCATGCAGCCAAGAGAAGGATAATTTTGGGCTCACAGAACTTGTAGCTTAAATCAAAGATTCTGTTATCTCTTAAGGTGAAGTAGTGTGGCCTTCTGCTTATTTTCAGTGAGTGATGGGAGGTGATGCCTGGGTTTTTCCACAGCTTGCCCCTCTCCAGATTGAGCAGAGGCCAAAAGCAGGACATTAGAGCTGAACCGTGGTGGTGTTGCTGGTGGTGTGATACTGCCGAGCTATTTGCACAACGCCTGCAGTTACTGCTTCAGCTGCACATTTTCACTGTTCACCATCCTGTAGAGGATTCACCTCACAGCAGTGGTACTTTCTTACCCCTCTGAGTCAGGCTCATGAGCATCACTCAACTGAACTAGCCTGGAGAGTGAGAATGAGATTTCCCAAAGTTTGTAGATTTATGCCCTCAGTGCTGGGCAAGAACATCCCCATGCTTTCCTCCCTGACCAAGAACCTGCTCATCGAGCGCTGCTGTCCCAGCTAGGTTATGCATGAGCAGTGTGAGCTCTGATGCAGCCCTTCCACGTGGCTGCCTGCCCTCTCCTCTCCTGCCTGCTCAGGTGCCTCCTCAGCTGGTTTGTGCAGTGAACCCTCCCAGGAGTGTGCAGTGAAATGCGCGCAGCTCTGCTCCCATGTCTTGTGGCCTGCCACAGTTCTCACTTCTGTCCTCTTCCACTTTGCAGAGTGTCAGCATTCCTGATGCCCTGTGTTACAAGGATGGGGACTGCCCGGCAGGGCAAGCAGTGGTGGCTGGCAATGGTAAGGAAAGGGTCCCTCCTTCTGTACTGTTTCTGGCAGAGACAGGTTCCTTCAGAGACATCAGCCTCGTTACAGCCTCAGAGATCTCTGACTTCAGAGAGCAACAACGACTTTCTTTTCTTTACTATCTTTTATTAAGATTGTTGCCTTGTTTACAGCTCTGTGATGACTGGGCCAAAAGCACCCCAGGCTGCTCAGAGAAGCAACAAGAGAGTGGTTGTTCTAGCTGAGAGGCCCTTTCACAGCTGGGAGGAGGGCTTAGGGTGGCAGTGAAGAGCATCTGACTTTCATTTACCCTGTAGGCAAGGAGAGGCAGCGGCTGCTCTGTGTGACCTTTTCCGTGCTGTCTGTGCTGCAGGGGTTAAGACTGGCCGTTGTTTGAAAGACAGGGACAGCATCAGAGGTACTTGTGAGATATTGGCCTGGTGCCCAGTGGAGAAAAGATCCAAGCCCAAGTACGTGGCTGTCCTATGCTGTTTCCAAGCTTGAGTTGCTTGGCTTGTGTGTCATTCAGGGCAGTGTCTGGGCTCCCTCTGCTTGGATGCTTGCTTGAACGTCGCTTGTGCCAGTGCAGGAGGGAGCGCTGCTCAGCCCCCAGCAGGACTGGCCCTCTACTCCCCCTGCTTGGCTCACTGGCTATCCCAGGGCTGTGTCCAGCGCTCAGTGCTCCCCCTCAACCTGCATGCTCCTCGCTAACACCTTGCTGGAAGAGTGGGAAAAGTGGCATGCCTGCCAGCGGAAGGGGGGAGCTGGGATCTGTCTGTGGAGGTGCAGAGTCTGGCTGCTGAAGCCCTAAGCTCTGAGCAGAGGATGCACCCTACAGAAGCACCACAGAGTGGTACTTAGCTGTTTCTTAAATGGCAATTCGAGTTAAATGTGAGCAGAGTACAAATGGAAAACACGGAACAAACCCTTCTCTTCCAGGAAACCACTTCTCGCCAGTGCGGAAAACTTCACTGTTTACATCAAGAACTCAATACGGTTCCCCAAGTTTAAGTTTTCCAAGTAAGTGCAGGTGCTCAGAGGTCCCTGTATCCTCTCCATCACAGAGCCAGTAACCTGGGTTTGCTCCGCTGTGCTGCTGCCTGAGGGATGGGGTGGGGAAGTGAATGTTTTCTCTTCTAAGGCACAGGGGGAGGCCTTTGGCTTGAGACTGTGTGAGAAAAAGGAGATGGCTTGAGACTGTGTGAGAAAAAGGAGATACGAGGGCTTGGAGCTTCTCAGGGAGCAACTGGGATAAGGCCATCATCACCAAACATGGTCTGTGATGCATCCTACAGTGTGGGATGCATCTGGGGGGAGCTGCTAAGGCAATGGAACTGTCTCCCAGCCAATGCATAGTCAGGTTTCTGAGCTGCTTCAGATATTCCTCTTCTTCCATAAAAATGAAGGTGTGGACAAAGCTGGGAAAATGCAAATTTAAAGATCTGTTTGCATTTGCTGCTGCAGCTCTTGCTACAATAAGACAGAAAGAAAGACAGTGTAGAAGGAAGTGTGTTTTTGCTATTCTGCCAGGCTCAGCTAGACATTTCTAACATCCTTCTTTTTTAACTTGAGAAGAGTAAATGGTCCTGGAGCACCCTAGCAGCCTGCTCCACACAAGTCTTTCTCTGAGCCTAGATTCAGTTAGCCTCATCCCCATCTGGCCTGAAGGTCTTTTTTTGTGTGAGCAGACTGCTTTCCCTAGGGCAACTGTGGAGAGGCTTGCAGGGTGACAAAAGCTGGTGGCAAGGTGCCGTTTCTGTTGTGCATGTGGGATGCTGAAGAAATCTTTTGTCTCTGCAGCCTTGGGGGTGTAGGCTGTGTAGGCAAGCAAAGAGGGAGACAAGATGGCTTCCCCTCTTCCCCACATGCAGGATGAATGTGCTGGTAACCGACAATGAGTCCTACCTGAAAAGCTGCCGCTACAGCGGGGAGCATCCCTACTGCCCCATCTTCCTCCTGGGGAACATCGTCAGATGGGCTGGGAGTGACTTCCAGGAAATGGCTTTGGAGGTAGGAGTGCCCCTCGGGCTTGTGTGTTTTTCCAGCTTACTGTACCACTCACTGGGTGGCAGTGAGGCCCAGAGATCTGCCTCACATCCAGGCTTAGAGGAAAATGGAGAGAGGCTGTTTCTTAAAATCCCACTGGACCCATTTATCCTGTTTCCAGGGAGTGTGAGGCAGGGCAATGTAGGTCCTCTGGAAGAGATTGGTTGGGTCAGTTTTCTGTTATTTAGGGCTGCTCAGAAAATGCTGCCCAACATTACTAAGCCACTGGTTTAAACCCAGAACTGTGGGATGTCAGTGGGGCTCCCCCTGCTCTGAAAACTCCCCATAGGATTGCCTTTGCAGGGAGAGTCAGGTGAATGGATGCATTTCTGCAGGGAGGCCTGGGGTTGCAATGCCAACCAGGCTGCAACCCAGTGCGTGTTGCACTGGGGGGAAGATGGAGCCAGTCTGAGGCATCCTGGGAAGCACAGGTGAGAAGAATGCAGGCTTTGTGCTGGCTTTTGCACTTGTGAACTTTATCCCTGAATGAAAGAGCGTCTTCTCCACTGAAGTACAGCCATGTAATGAAATCAGGATAAGCCTCTTCCTAGGATACCAGCACAGGCAAAACTAGGGTTGTGTGAAGAGTAGCGTGATTAATATCACACACATGAACTTAGCCCGTCCATAACTGTATGTCCAGAAATGCATCTGTTCTTGTCCCCAGGGAAAACTTGCCCAGGATCTGACAAAGCTGAAGACAGACTAATTGAACTAAGCTTAAAAAACTCACACTGTCTCTCTCTTTCATTAAGGGTGGTGTGATAGGAATTCAGATTGAATGGAACTGTGATCTTGATAAAGCCCCTTCTGAATGTAATCCTCACTATTCTTTTAGCCGGCTGGATAACAAGTTTGCAGAAAAGTCCATCTCTTCTGGGTACAACTTCAGGTAAGTAAAGAGGAGAATGTGATGCAGTACCCTCAGTCAGGCTGAGCTGGTTTGACTCGCAGGCGTTAGAGGCTGGTGGTGAGGTAGTACCGGACTGGACTGTGCCAGGCACTGCCCCAGCCAAGCACGTTGCTTCAGTGGAGGGAGGGAGGGAGTTGTGCCCATGGCAAGCTCCCCACTTCCCAGACACTTGCCCAAGCGATTACCCTCTGTGTGCTGCCTCCAGAAGCTTCCTGATATATGTGCTGTAATTCCAGCTCTGAAAACCAGGATCAGTTACGACTTCTGCCAGCCCATTCATAATCGGTATTACCCACTGCTGCTCTGCCTGACTCCCAATCAATTAATTGCAGCCAAGACTCATAGGTCCAGGCCATGAAATCTCTGTTGCAGTACATTTCCTTTCCATACTCCATGTGGCAATGAGAAAGGAATGTCCAGGGAAGCTGCAACTCTGCTATAACCACCTGTAGACACTTCCCAATCTGAGTGGCTTTCTGATGCCATCAGCTAAGAAACACCTTGAGAAGTGCACGACTTGATTGCCACTGTGAGACTCAGTGTGGGAACTGGGCTTGAAAGCTAAAGCTGTTTTTGATAGGGGAATAAATGTTTGAACAGATGGGTTCTTGGGGCGGGGGGCGGCCACAGATGATGGAGTTAAAATCAGCATTGTTCCATTCCAGGTTTGCCAAATATTACCGGGATGCTGAAGGAGTTGACTACCGGACACTCTTTAAAGCATATGGAATCCGTTTTGATGTGATGGTGAATGGCAAGGTGAGGTTCCAGACCAGAATGTTTCTTAGCCTGGAGAGGAAGAAGTGGGGAGACATTTGTCAGTGAAAAGGCAGCTTTGGGATGGAGAACAGCCTCTCTGGCTTGTAGGAAAGAGCTCTTGCCATTCATCTATGTGGAGCTAACCCTGCATAAGAAAGGAGATGACCTGGAGTGCAGACAAGGTAAAGGTCAGCAGTCTGCATCTCTTACACCTAAAAAGAGTCTCATGGAAAGTCCAACAGATGTAAATATGCCCCAGAGACTTATTTTCCTCATGCATGCACTGGAGAAAAAGAAGCCTAATCCAGGGATGACGCAAGCACAGAAATGCAGCCGTGAACAATTGGAGCTCACACACAGACAGACCTTTAGCCTTGATCACTGCAGATCTTTCTATGGTTATGCTTTCTTGTTGCTAACAAAACACACCCACAGGCACTAGTAGTTTCCCCTGTGTAATACCACACCCTTAAATTTGTTTTTTGGATTATGCTTTCACTGAATACTTCATGACCTGTTTTTCTTTTAGGCAGGGAAATTTAACATCATTCCCACCATTATCAATATTGGTTCAGGGCTTGCTCTCATGGGAGCGGTAAGTTGATGTATTTTCTTAAAGTAACATATTGGCACCCAGATCTGTTATTTAGGTGTTACGAGGATAAAATGGGACCGTTTGTTTATATTTTCTCCAGTAGAGCTTTTGCTACTTTGGCTGCTCAGTCAGGTGTGTGTCTGTGTCCTGTCTTAAAGGCATTTGTTAATGTACCTTGTAGTCTAAATACCCCTAAGATTACATGGTACATGAAGGAAAACACAGCTCCTACAAGTTATTCTTCTTTAATTCATGGTCATTGCCATTTAGATCTGAACATTTCCTTTTCTACTTTAGAGATAAAACATGGCAGTGTAAAAACAAACAAACAAAAAACAAAAACAAAAAAACAAAACAAAAAAAAACAAAACAAAAAACAAAAAAAACCCTGAACTGTGCTGGTTGATTTCAGCTCTGCTGCCATGGCAAGGGCAAACATGGTGAAGACTGTCATGTGCTAAGTACTACACCCTCATGGCCATAAAGTACTTCAGGCAGAGTTTTTCTCCATGCCTGCCCTCCAATTCCAATTATACATCAGCTTTTTGGCTGAGATATTCCAGTGTTTAGTAGCTCACCTGTAAGCTCTGGCTGTATGATGCCTTCTTCAAAAGAAGTGACTGATGACTTGAGAAGGTTGAGGCAGGAAATGAGATATTTGCATCGCAGCAGCTCTGAACTGTCCCTGCTGGCTAAAGTGTTCCTCAAATGCAGTGCAAAGACCATAAGGTTTAAGCACCTAGGGAGAAAAAAAATGCATAAGAGAGCTTGGAGCAAGGACGAGTAACTGCAGGCCCAGCACACTAGCCAGGAGGAAAGCTTGTTGAATGTTGTGCAGCCTGGGAGAGTTTGGGGCAGGGGACAGCAGTGGCCATATAGAGATGGGTTTGCTCCTTGTTACAGACCATGACACATTCTTTCTGTTTTGCAGGGAGCTTTCTTTTGTGACCTGGTGCTGCTGTATCTGATCAAAAAGAGTAACTTTTATCGAGGCAAAAAGTATGAGGAAGTAAAGTAAGCAGGCTTGGCTTTTGTGTTTAAATGTAATGGCTTTATTGTTATGACTAATACAAGGAATATGGGAATGCAGTAAACATTAATGGCAAACGAAGGCCAATTCCAGGAAATTACATTCCTCCAAATGAGTTTAGCCAAGTTACTCCCTCCCTTCATAATTCATTGCTGCAGCTAGCTGGGAAACAAGGGAAGCTGCTGTATCATGGTTGGTCTATAAATGGCCTTGCATTGTCAGTACATTATGACTGCAGATGGAATTGGGCCAGCTCCAAGGGCTCCAGAGGCTCGTGAAACTGAGAACTGGAGCTTTATGTGTGATGGCCTTTGTGGTAAGGTGTGACAGGCCTGGCTGGGAACCTCTTTCCTGTGTTACCTTCTGAAACAGAAATAGCCTGCTTGCCTTTTCTGTCATCTTTGCTTGTTTCCTCAGGTCCAGTTCCAGGAAATCATTAACTAGCCCTACTCTGAATGGGAATCAGAGCCCTGACCAACTTGGTGGGCTCTAGACACAGTGATGGGTCCATCAACTGGAATCACGTTCCAGGAAAACTGCACGGGTGTGAAATGACACTGGGGCTGGGAGGTGGAGATACCTCAGATCAGATCTACCATCTATTACTGGGATTCCCAGAGGAAAACAGTCCTTTAAAGAACACCCTTCTTTCCCTAAGATGTTCTCTGGTGTCCTGAGCTTGCAACACCTGTGTCATCACTATGGATTTATAAAAGGATTTTATAAGAGGAAAAAGAAGGCACCAAATGAATGTTTTTATATCTACTGATAGATATATCTGTACCTACAACAATAGCCAGCATTATCCTGTGGCTGTGCTTTGCTTCCAAGTGCGAAAGAGCAGTGATGTGAAACACCAGTGACATTTTGAGGAGGGTTGAGGCCAAGAATCAACCCATCTCCTGCCCCACTGGCTTGTGGCCACAGCTTCCAACTCTCACTTTGTTATTTGCAAGATTAGATATAAAGCAGCAGAACTGCTCTTGTCAGGAAGTGCAATGAAATGCAGCATTTCAGCAGGCCTCAGAGCCCAGAAGAAAGTGGTTTATTATCCTACGTCGCCCACGCTGACTGGGCCTGTTTCGGAGCGAGCGGCAATTACTTTTATTGCTCCATGTATGTTGTAACCATTAGGGCTGGAAGCAGTACTCCTCCAGGAAAAGCCGTTACAGCAGCTGCAACAAGGTGCTCTGCTCGTCTCTCCTAGGAACGTCAGGAGATTGAGCCTGCCACAGCTCTGAACGGAGAATCAGTTTCAGCCATGGCTGGGTCCCAGCTACCTCATCTGCTACCGAGATTCTCCATTTGTAGTTGTACCCAGATAACCATTATTTCAGAGCACAGAAAAGGTAACAGCATGCAGCGGAGTATTTTTAAGCAAGGCAGGGACAGATGTTTTTGTGGTTGATGGACAGGGAAAGGGTTTTAACACACTGAAAAGCAACATGGCACTGAGAGTATGTGCACAGAGATGATGGTCCTAGGTTCTCCCTTCTTTGGTTAGTGGCTGGTTTCGTTTGCTAGGGGTTGTCCTTTCGGCATTGCTTACCAATTGCTCATGGTGGGGAGAGATGTGGACAGGGCACTTCAAGCTTTTGCCATTTTTTGTAGAACCCTGAAGGTATTAGTAATACTGTGGAGATTGAAAAGGGGAGCTCTGTCAAGTAAAACAGACTTTGCCAGGTTCTTCCAAATATACCAACAGGAAGAAAATTTAGAAGACACGTCCAGTATTTCAACACTTCAGTATCTTCCAAGAACCACTGGTGGTTTGTTGTTTCTCCAAACTAAGTCATTGCAGCCAATTTTGTGAATTTATGCTCAACTGGGGATGCAACTACTCTAAGAGGAGGAAAATGCTTATACAATAATAACATTGCTTTCTTTTCAAGTTTGCATTTGCTTGAGTTGACAGGAACCGATTCACCAGCTCCTGAAGACAGTAGGTGAACGTTCCTGTCTCTTTGATGTATTAGGCCTTTCACTTAAGGCCTCTGCACTGAGGCTTGGTACAAACTGATTGGTGTTCTGTAAAACACCACTGGGTCACCATGATCAGTTGTCAAGATAAAGAGTGTTTCCATCCACTCTTTGAATATCAACATTTAAAGGACTCCTGCAGCAGTGTCCTTATGTGTTGTTAGGTTAGGGTGGCATCACAGAAAGCTGCTGCAATCTGCTGTTACACACAAATGGAAACAGCAGGCCGCACCTACCTGTGCTTTAACTTCTCCGAAGGGGTTACTCCAGGGCAGAGTTTGATTCTAAATGAAAATTCACCTTTGTTAGCAGTGGCAAACTCTGGATTCAGTCATTAATAGCAAACCTCGCCAAGTCTAGTCCACTCCCTCTGCTCCTGCTTCTGTTCAGATGCAAGTAAATATTAACTAGTCAAACGTTTAGTTAAAAATGGAATTAAATACTGGAGTTAAAATAATTTAGGATAAGCTATGTACCTCTGATGCTATAGTTATATCCAAATCCTCCTCTTTGAGCTAGGAGTCTCTCTAGGCAAACATGAGTCACCCTGCGTATAATGGACAGATGCACTAACCAGGCCTGTTAGAATTACCATGCCAATGAAACAGCACAGACTTCTGGATGTCAGGGCTTAATTCTGTTTAAGTAATTTCTAGATGGTGAAACACATGGTGAACCCCACGTGACATCACGCCAAGGCACAGCTCACACAGACCAAATCGCTCATCATAACATGTAAAGCCAACTGTGCTCTACTGAAGCCAATACTTTACCTTGACAAAATAATGTCCTCGTTAGATGATCAAAGCTATTTCCTGAACTTAAGTCAGGGGCTTCAGCACCCCAGAATTCACTAGAATATTTTTCCCTTCTTTATACTGGTCATTTAATGCAATTTGCACAACAATTGCGATTAATAAAACATAACCAGATTTCTTCTCAGGAGTTTGTTTCTTTGAGTGTTTTGGGGTTTTGTTTGTTTGTTTTTGTATTTGATGTACAGCAATAAAATTTATCACTTTAGGGTAATGTTCTCCAAGACTCTTCTGTAAAATGTGTTCTTTAGGTTGCACATACCAGTTTCCCTTTCTGATGTGTACTTATGCTAAGCAATTCAATTAAGAGGTTTAGAAAGTACTTCAATGGTACAGGTGTCTAAAAGATACCCATTAATGCATAAAAAGTGGCAGCTGTTTTCTGATGGTATGCATCTGTCAAAGCATACTACTGAGGGAATTAAAAACTTGACCATTTTCCTCCCCAAAACAGAAGCACGACTTAGGCAATGTTTATAGTATCAAATCCATCTTTTTGTGTAAGCCTGCATTTCACCAGAACTTGACTTTTCTGTAAAATATTTTTGAATACAGAACATAATGTTGTAAAAACTTTGTATAACAAACAGGTAATATTTTATAATGTTCTGGTAAAGCAATGACTGGCTTAAAGAACAGTTAACCAAATGGAGCAATGTGTGTTTGTGAAGAAAATACATGACAAAACCCTGTCATTGTACACGAGTTTGATTGCTAGCTTTAGATGAAAAGCTCCAAACATTGTTTGCAGAAGCAGCTCTAGAGCAGAGATATATTACTTCTATAGTGGGTGATCAAATTTTCCTTTCTGTTCCTGCCAGAGACACAGTACCACAACAATACATTGCTGAGTTGCAGAAAATCCTAACAGCTGTACAAGTGTGCTTGGTACAGACTAAGCTAGCAGTAATAAGACACTGTGTATTTAGGTGCCTGTATTTCATTGGACACAATGGTATTAAAACAGAGCAAAGTGTTTGGCTTGTAAGAACATTACTTATCGACTTTTGTACATGCCAGTGAAGAGTATCTGTGACAATGTCATTTATTTATAGTGTGTACATACAGCAACTGTGGAAGATAACATTTGCACTAGCAACTCAAATACATTTCTGTATCAAACCTTTACATACACTTAATTACATGCTACTGTGAAATATTTCCTTGTGTCAGTGCATTATTTTTAGAGTGTTAGGTTATATCTGTGTGTAGGGGCAGGCAGCAACTACAGAAGGGGTGGTAATTGGTATTTTGTATCCAAAATACTGATGATACAAGGGACTAAGGTAATCAAAATCTGTAGATGTGACTGCAATTAAGGACAGAAGGCATTCCGTAGCCACCAAACAAATATTCATGGGAGGCACCCGAATGGTTTCACATTCAGTTTAATTAGAACAGTACTACCGATTCATTTGTACTTGGACATAATTTACTGACAGTATTAACAATACAAGCAATGAACGACAGTTTAAAAGGTAAGCTGGCCTAGTTGTGTAGGTGACTTTTGGCAACAGTCCTCCTGCTTCATTAAAAACCACTGCAGCTAACGTGGCTCCTAGTCGTTTTAGTAGACATGAACCATGCCATACAGGAAAGTCCAGAACAGGACATACGTGAAGAGCCCTCCTATAAGCCCTCCCGTGAAAAGTGGCCGTCGGGATTTAAAGTACTTATTCCATCGCCGTCCGGCTTTTAACACCAAGAGCACGGAGAGGAGGACGGATGCTAGGAAGTAGAAGATGAAGCCGTGCAGCCCGGTCAGGCCGAGGATCCCCGCCGTGGCGCCCGACAGGGCCGAGACCGACGTCCGGCAGTAGTCCAGGATGGCCGCGTTCCCCCGCACGGCCGCTTCGCTGATGAACTGCGGCCCCTCGCGCTTGGCCACCACCGCGGCCATGGCTCCCAGCCGGGCTCGGGGACCTCCTCGCTCGCAACGAGACTGGGGTAGAGCAGACACACGCTGTCCGGGCCGGGGCAGCCTGTCCCGCCGCAGCCCGGCGAGCCCGCTCGGCTCCGGGACAGCCGCCGCCGCGACGCGGCCCTCAGGTGCGCCGCTCCGGTGCGCGGCGAGAGCTCAACGGCCTTCGGCGCCTTCCCGCAGCCCCCTCCCGTCACCGCCCGTCCGGAGCGGCCGCGGG
>VXAL01014718.1:233202-267916 GCA_013399475.1 Chauna torquata
AGCTCCGTGAGGGTCGTAGGCTGTCAGCGGGCGGCAGGACCCGGTGGGGCGGAGGGATCCCGGTCCGGGGCAGTCCCGGCCGCTGGGCGCCGTGCAGAGGAGCACGCGAAGGGCGCGGTCGCGCAGGCTGGAGCGGCGCCGTGCCCGGCTGCCGCCCTCGCGGCGGCTCCTTACCGCGGGAGCCGCGCGTCCCCGGGCTGCCCGCTTCCTCGAGCTGAAGCGCGATCGCTTCTCTTCCGCCGGGTGGAAGTATCGGGAGGTGGGGGCAGCCCCGGGCGCCCTTGCGCGGTCCCTGCGCGCCCGACTTTCCGCTCCTGAGGGAGGAGGGAACGAGCGGGCGGCCGCTGCGCCCTGCTACTGCTCGGCCCGCGAGCCTCGCCGAGGAGCGAGGTGATCCCACGCAGCGTGATCCCTTCCGACGCTGCTTCTTTGTTCAGTGGCCGCAGGGCGTGGGCAGGGTGAGCACCTGCTCTGTGTGGCTGGGGCGTATGAAGGAGAGCTTTTACGGTACCCTGGTTACCTTACTCAAAACAGTGCACGCAAGGTCTGTGTTTCATCCCCTAGTTGGAACAGCAAGTCAGTGGAACTGCGCGTTGGGTGGCTTGACTGTCAACCCAGCTGGGATATGCTGTGCCACTGTCGTCTGCTGTGGCAGCAGGCAGCCCTGAGCATGTGGCAGCTGCCCTGGTGTGGCTCTGCACACGCTTTGCATCCTGCCCTTCAGGAAGCTCAGCAGCTGACAGAGGTGTTCAAGAAGAACCTTTTGAGTTTTTATTGCTTTGGTTAAGACTGTGGCTTTTTATGTCAGGTCAAGAATAAGAGCTGGCAGTTGTACAGTACTCAAACAGTGGGTAGCATTTGTCAGATGCCTGCATTCACCATACAGCAAGGAACCTACCCCTGGATTACAGAAGTGTTGGTAACTTATGGATAAGAAAAACCATCCTACTAATAGGCTGGTATTCCCACTGATAGGGCGAGGCAGGAACATGGGGCACTGATAAAAACCGAGATGAGTCTAGATGTGAGTGACTACGAGTCAGCAAGACATGACTCATGGTTAAAGAGATCTGCTCTGTTTTTAATGGTTTTCCCCCTTGTTTCTCAGGGCAGTGGTAAAGCAGTGACTAGGTGCTTGGCCGCGTAGCAGCATGAGTGCCCTTATATTTGCAGATGGTTTTCTGTCCTGCTGTTTTGGGGCAGGGCTGAGAACAGCTCAGAGCCAACACTTGTCACTCCAAGGTTGCATGTGACTGATAGATAATAAGTGCTATGTGATAGGTCTGTGCTGCCAACAGGTTTCAGAGCTGTTTGCTTACAATATGTGCAGGTTTGATAGACTGTTATTACTCTTACCAAGGCTGTGGTACAGCCTTCTCTCCTAGAGTTACCTGAGGTTTGTGGTGTCTCCATGATAGATCAATCTAGCTGGGTCTTAAGATTTCTTGAGATTTCTTCCAGTGATCACGATACTTGGTTATTTTATTATCTTCTTTTTAGCAAAGAATTGAAATACATAAGCTTCGCCAAGGTGACAACTTGATTCTGGGATTCAGCATTGGAGGTGGCATTGATCAGGATCCTACTCAAAATCCTTTCTCTGAAGATAAGACTGACAAGGTCAGAGGCTCTTTGTTTTCTGCGGCAACTAGGCTGAGCAAGCAGTGCTGGAGTGCATCTGTATTTTCTCCTGTCACATAGTTGGCTAAAGTTACTTTGTTGTTACCCTTTGCAGACTGAGCTTATGTTTGTTAGCTGGCTCTCCAACTCTTATACTCTCCAACACTGCAAAAACTTGTTTTTAACTAGAATCTTGTAATCTGCTACAAACTATTTTTGCATTGTTACTAGAATGGCCATTCTGTAAGGGCTATTCACAGTAAGCAAACACTTAATTTTCTTTTCCAGGGTATTTATGTAACAAGGGTGACAGAAGGAGGCCCGGCGGAAGTTGCAGGACTTCAGATTGGAGATAAGATCATGCAGGTAAACACCAAGTACTAATCCAGTACCATGTGCACACTACAGAAACTTCTGGGGAAAATACTGTCTTCTGGGTACTTTCCAGGGCAGCTTGTAGGGCTTACAAATGAACTGAGTTGTGGCATAAGAACCGTGCACTAGATATAGAACAGTTACCGGACACCTGTGAGTCCACGCACCTGCCTCTGACTTGTTTCCATAGGCTGGGTTTTGAGAAGAGTTGCTATGCTTAAGCCATCGGAGATGGGTCATGCCTAGTGTTGCTCTAGCAGTGCTTTAAGACTTGCTATTTGCCTGTTGAAGCCTTTATGTTCTTTTCCTAGGTGAACGGCTGGGATATGACAATGGTGACCCATGACCAAGCTAGGAAGAGGCTGACAAAAAGAAATGAAGAAGTGGTGCGGCTGCTGGTGACCAGGCAATCTCTGCAGAAGGCTGTGCAGCAATCCATGATGTCCTAATCAATCATCAAGTCGGGGAAGGGTTAGGGAGGGAGATAATCAAGCAAGGAAGCAAATACTAGAGCCAAACAGGTTGCCTGGAAGGAATATGTTCCTGACTGTGGTAAACACTACTTTTACTTTCTCTGGTGTAATTGACAGTAGTTAAATGTTAGAGAAGCACTCTGAGGGGGCTAAAGTCTTCCCTGCAGGTATGTGGGAAGGCCTTATAATAGCTTTCAGGGGGACAGGACAAACCCTAACTACCTAAGAAAGTAACTGGTAAAGCCTCGATTTTGACAGGATTTTTCTGTAGCACAGAGGTTTCCTATTTCAACAGGAATTTGGCTTCTGCCAAGGAAGATAAGAGGGTTTGCTATGTTTAAGCATTTAGAAGTGAGCTGTTGTGTCCTCTCATGTGATTAACTTAAAATGCCAGGATTAAGAGTTGCACACTGCTGTGGGGAGCAGCACTGTACTAATCTCACACTGTGCTAGCTAGACAGAGCATGCTGAAGGGTTTGGGGGATTATGGTTTACTGCAAAGACTTTTGGTACAGAGCAGCCTCTTCAGACAAGAAATAACTGAATAACAGTTATTAATTAATAACTGTTAGTTTTAGTGCACTTCACAGGTATTAAAGCTCTTAGACACTACAGTTCAACTTCATGGTCAGAGAGAACTTAATTCTCCCTGTTCCCAATTTGTAACATCAAATGAATCAAGTTTAAATAAAAAAGCACTATGGCCAAGGATGAGCAGGTAAAGAAAATGTTGCTGAACTTACCAAAAGAGCTGCTTCTGTCCATACAGTCTTCAGTTCTTCATTCTACTTGTATCAGACTCAAAGTGGGTGGGGTAGATTTTGGTCTGTCTTCTAGAAGACTGTTCAAATCACTGATTTATTGATTGAAGAGATGAATATGCCAGTAACTTGTCAAAGTGCCTCTTGACCAAATTTAAACTCCTGGTAAACTACTACATTGTTTAGATCAGTGTGCCACAGGATTTAAAGATTCTTGCTGCACCACTAAATTAATTACCTGGCATCCTAGTGGTTTGTTAACTAGCTAGCTTTATAATTATCCCAAAACTGGCATTTTTAATCCACCTCAGTTTGTACACACCTATACTTTTAAACTGTCTTCAGGTAAGCTTGTAAATAGAATGTGAGAAGGTGGCTGTTTAACTTATTCAGTACACTACTGCTGTGCCCTTTACATGTTGTATTAATGATCTGACTGCTCTGTACACACCATCAGAGGCCTATTTACCATTTTTATATCTATTGAAGTATTCCAGTACTGCTTTTGAATTTTGTAAGTTAAGAATTCAGTGGTAAATTTTAAGGCTTTCAAGTTGAAGTTATTTTTGTTACTGTAAAGATACACTCTTATTTGTACTGCTAATTCACTTGTAGTAAAACAAAGTTGGATTACCTGAGCTGTTTCTCCTTGTATTTAAGGATGCCGTATCAGTTGAATGCCTCCAGCTGAGACCTCTTTTCTGGCTCAGAGTGGATTGTGATCTACATCAATACAATGCAGTGCCAGGCTAGCAAGATCTGACTTCACTACAAATACTCAACAATGAGCTCTCAAACCTCACCTGGTTTCTAGTGGGGGGAGGTGGGGTTCTAGTTTTCCTTAAGCTGACACCTAGAATAGGCAGAAGCTTGTATCACAAGTATTGTTCAAGTTTAAATGCATGGAGTCCCTTCCAGTGATTTTTAAAAGGTTATAATACATACCTTGATCTCTGCCACTACTACCACATGTAGTTAGAAGGTTGCACAGGAACAAAAGTGTGTTTAAGACCTTTAATTAGTGGGCTGTTAATTGACATGATTCACCTTGAAACAGTGCCTTTGACAATCTGAACTTTACTATCCACAGTTTAGGGTTCAAGACATGTCAGTGGAACCAAGAAAGATTAAGCTGGTCTGAATACTTCTAGTGTATACATTTGTCGTAGCACCTTTGAAAGTGCTTGAAGTGAGCTAGGAATACAGTTTCTGATTATTCTCAGTACCTTTTTTTGTTCCCCCCTCCTAGAGTTTGAGTCCTAACACCTGTATTTTTGTCCTTTTTTTTTGCTAGGAACTTCATTATTCCTACAGCTACTGCTGTTGCCAGCCAACCTGAGTGGTGTAATACTGTAGTTTGGTCTGTGAGGAGTCAGCAGCACTTAAGAAGTCCACAGACTTTCTTTAGTTAAGATATTACATGGTTGCTTAAACATGATCTCTTATTTTTGGAAGCTGGAACTTTGGCTCTTTGGAAGCAGTACACAATTGAAAAGATTTCTCTGGTCTTTCTCTTTCCTGTTGTTAGTGGAAAAGAGCCACTTGCTGGTTGGACAGCTCAAGCTAAGCTGTCTTTGCAGCTTCAACAGGCATGAATCTTCCATCTGCAAGTGGAGGCTAGATAGCTTGATGTCTTTTAGGGCATCTGGCAATCACTTGGCAAGGCAGCTTCCATACCAGAGCAGATCAAAGTGTAGAGATCAGAATCAGTATTTCTGATAACTGCAAGCAGACATCTTGAAATCCCTTGGCCAGGATAGGGGCAAGTTCAATTTAAAGTTTTTGTCTTCAGAGATGTTATTCACAAGGTTCATACCCCCGTCTCCTATAAAGGCAGTAGTGCTGGACCATAAAAACAATATCAAAGGTGATGGAGAAGATACCCAGGCCAAACTTGGTTGGATCTCCAAAGATTAACTTCCACTGATCTGCCAAACACAAGAATAGAAGGTTAAGACTATCAAGTTAGGCTTATCTCATGACTACAGGATCATGACACACATGTTAGAGAAGATCATGTTTATTACCTAGACTACTTAAACACTCCTTAAGACTGACTCTACTGTACAGCTTCTGCAAAGCTAATAACTGTTCCTCTGGTTTCTTCAGAATAGCTGTCTTGCAATCTTCAGGGAACGCAGACATTCTTTATCCTTAATATAAGGACAGCTACCCATTCTGTAGCACAGTCTCCCAAGATAACCTACAGGTTTTTGTCGGCTTTGTAGAAGGATTCTCCCATTAAGACCCCACTGAGAAAGGTCCCAGCAGCTCAGTTCCAGCCTTACCATTGTTGTATGACTGCAAAAACATCTGCAGGAGGCTGAAGCTTCCACCAGTGAAATCTAGTAATACATTTCCAATGCTCCATCCCTCAGTACTCTTCCGACGGAAATTCATGTAGGCCTGAGTGCATAACAAGAAGTTCGGTGTGTCATGTAACTGTTTGCTCAGCACCTAGCCAAAACTAAGACCACACAGGTCTCTGCTGCCTACTGTGTTATCATGTTAGCGGAAGTCTTGTTCCAGTCTTCAAATGAAGTAAAGATGCTCCTACTTGGCAAGGAAGCTCACAATTGAAATATCTCTGTTCACTTGGGCTTTTTAGTAGTTGGGCTATCTCTTAGTGCCCTGGCCAATCCCAATAAAAAAAAAAAAGTGAGCATTTCTGAAATACACAGAAGACTTCTTAAACGTTAAACTATGGCATAGCTTTATACAGTTTTGTCACTGAAAGACCAATAAATAATCATTGCTAGTTTAGTCAGACTTTCAAGAACATACACTTCAAACTTAGGGTAATAGTAACATAAAATCAGAAAAGTTCAGATTTACCTGTGGAAAATATTTTATCAGTGTGACTGCTAACTTAATGTAAGAGAAGCAGAATAAGAACTGTAGCCATGTCATTTCCTCAGCTGCAGCAAGAAACAGTGTTGTAAATGTGAAAATCCATGCAAGTGCCAGTAGTCCAACAACAACTTTGGACACCTTCTGACCTGCTCTCTGAAACAGAAATGAACATATACTTAGACTGACCTAGGTCCTATGTCCCCAGACACATTGTAAGATATAGAATATGCTCAATACTATGCAAGGTTACAGTCCAAACCCATTGTTGTACCAGTTAGGCTCATACCACAAGGAAATTTTAAGCAATCAGCTGTAGGTTTGCAAAAACTTATGTGCAATATTCAAAAGCATTTGTTCAGAATTTTGTTGTCCATAAGCAAGTGGAAAAGTTTTGATGCAGTATTTTGAAGATTTATGATGCCTATGATTCAGTGCCACATCTGTAACAATCTCCTGAGTTTAGTCTGATGATATCAACAGTTCCTATATATGCAAAAGGCTGCTAAGGCCATTATGATAAAAGAGTCATGGTTGTCTCTCAATTCTCTACTAGAAAAGGCTATTGCACTCAGTGTGATAAATGTACTTATAAATGAGTTTTAGGTTTAGCAGAGGAAGCATCCCAAAACAGAAACAGTAACTATCTAGAACAAACCATCTGTTCAGATCAGAGATTTTACAATGACCACCTGACTGTTAACAACCAGTCTCACCTGAGAAGGGAGTGAGAATTATAAATAGGCCTTTGCAGCTGTTTTAGGTGAGAAGAGGTGGGAGAGGAAAAAAAAGTCACCTACCAAACACACCTGTACCCGAAAAGTTGAACATCTGAGCTGCAAAGGATCCCTAAGGGCCTCTCCTGGCTCAAAGAAGGCTTCAAAAGGTGAGGAAACACAGCACATATGAGCATTGGTACTGTGTAGAGCTGCAATCTATGTGCTGGCCAGAGATCTGTTTGGGAACTTTATGACCTTGGCCGTTTGCCTTAGTTATTTTGATTCTAAGGAGTTTACTTAGAAGCTCAGAACATCCATGAGGCTGAAGTAGCAAAGCTTACCGGAATGCCTACTAGCTTGAGAGATAAGGCAGCTGGACTGTGAAGCCTGACTTCTAGAAACATCAACGAAAGGGCAGTGAAGATGACTTCAGAGCCCAAAAGGAGTGGATCTGAGTACAGTGAGTGGTGAGGCATCCAGCAGAGGGAGCTCTGACAAAGCTACCAGCTCAGGCCAGCATCGGGACTTACCTCGTAGATGCAGCACTGAATTATGGTGAGGAATGTTAGAGCTACTGCATGGAGACTGAAGAAAACATCATTGATAGCCACAGGGTTCACTCCACTGGGATAACTGAGTAAGAATTCCTCCTAAGTGTAAGATAAACCAAAGCCAGCTAAGTGTCATAACTCCCTTATGTAGGGACCCCCCCCCCCAAAACTATTAAAGAAAATCATGCTTACCTTAATTAAGGGAATCCAGAAGAGTCCAACATTAAACACGCTGTATGCTATGAAGCCAGTAAGGTTTAATGCAATAAAGTCAAAGCTCAGTCCAACAACACTAGAAGGAAAAAGAGGTAATTTAAAAAAAAAAAAGTAGAAAAAAATTCATCACAGTGTTATAGGCAGCTCCAGGGATGACTTATCCCTAGAATGTACTGATAGGCAATTTTTGATGCAAGCCAAAGCTGCAGGTGTTCTGACAACATGATGCTGAGTTTATCGGGAAGCAAGCTGAAATATCCTTCATATGCCATGCACTGGTATTCACAACAGCTCTCACTGCCAAGTTTGTTGCTACTGTTTAACTTCACCCCTCCATGAGCTCAGCTAGCCTGATAAAACCATGCCATCCTAAATCCATGGGAGCAGTAGCGCATCTTTGCCAAAGTGAATGCTTTAGTTTTCATATTTGATAACCTTTCTACTTGCAGCCACTTAGTTTAAGGGGAGCTAGTCTAATGATAACACATGGAGCTGTCTGATAAGCAGCTCACAAAGTAAACTGTGAAGGCGTCACTGCAATTGGCTTGGCCAAATGATATACAATGCGACACCAAAGGGAATGCTGAAAGCCTCCACTATCAGGAGTTAATACTGGATGCCAAACATTAGAATCAGGTGTCAGTAGAATGCACATAGCTTCTTCTGACCTGCATACATAAAAGCTCACTGGGGCTGCATTTATTCAGGCCCTATCTTTGCCCTGCTTTTCCTCCTGCCCCAGTCTTTCCATGCATAATTCACAAGAACCAAGATGGATGTAACTGAAGCCAGGAAGATGATTTTTCAGAAGTGCTTAAGGAACTTGCAAACGCATCTTAAGTCTCCTTACCTTTTTCGTCGCCAGTTCTCAAACAGTTGAGGATAGAAGGAGATAGACCAGGCAATGAAATAGATCCAGCCAATCACCTCATCAGCATATTTCACTATGATGCTATGAATCACTTGAAATTGAATCCTAGGTCTGAAGGTTAATGCAAACAGAATTAATTAATTTGGCCGCTCACTTTTTTCAGGACCTTTTGCCTTGTTCTGCTTTGAGAGAGTAAAAACAGAGTCCAGGCATTGAGACAAGACAAAGATTCCGAGTTGGTTGCAGTTGAGTTTTCCCCCCCCTTTCTTTAGTGTCCCTGTTATGTTTAGGACAACTCCCACTCCTACCCTCAACCTATCCTTTCCTTCCTGTTCCACTCTTTCCATTCTATTATTATTCAAAAAGGTCATTTTCTGCCTATGGCTTCCACGATCTTAGCATGAGGTCTGTTATGCAAGAGCAGTTTCACTTTTTATGCCCTGCCAGCAAAGCCTCATGATTATGCCTGTCCTGTTGATCACTTCACGAACGTGGTTACCTCTGCATTTGCTGCGAGTCTTAAAAGCAGAAGTGAAATGAGGAAGTAATACAAGAGTAGCCTGTTGATCAGTAGCATCTGGGCAACAAGAAAATACAATCCAGTTTTCTCCATCTTGCTAGACTGTTTTCCTGTTAGAGAGGACTGACATCTGTGAACAGAGGGCTCCCCTAACTAGGGAACAAAACACCCACATCTCCTGACAATAATGGTGGGTGCACAGCTGCACAAGGCTATTAGCACTCCAGAACAAGCTCTGCACAGTAAGAATAGTATCCCACTAGACATTGACAACCAAATGCTTCCTGGATCAGAACATGTAGTTTTGAGACTTTTGGGAAGGGTTATTAAAACCCAACTAAGGAGCCATAAGAGCTCACAGTCATCTAGGTATGTCTAAAATACCAAGACTACCATTCTGCTTCCATACCTTGTATTTATTTGAATACCTTGGGGATTGCTGGGGTAGGTCACTACATCTTCTCAACTATATACTGCCCATGTCTCATTAACTATTTAACTACAGGGAAGGAATAATTACCCCAGAGTTTATGAAGCAGTAGGCTAGTAAGTAGAACGAAAAACCAGTTCCTCACCCAGTTAGGTTGGAATTACTGGTATAAAGATAGACTGTTACTTGTCCAACATCATCTGCTTTCACTTGGAAGTCTGCCTGAGTGTGACCTGCAGGCAATTGTACCTGCAAGGCAAAGTGGAGAGAAGAAAGCTGAGAGTTGCACCATACCAGCAGCAGGCTTTTGCCTAAGGTCAGAAGTCTATTCTGTCACTTACTTCATCAGGTAGTTCAACGATGGTGCTGTGTTTTGATGAGTGTGTAATATTAAGAGTTATCACCAGTGTCTCATTTAATGGTGCCCTGCAAAGACAGAAGAGCCAAGTTAGACTGGTGCCTGAGCTCATAAAATTGCTTTAGGGCTGTGGGAGAGTATCTGCTAATTCCTCACAGCTGCAGCAAACATAATGGACAGTCCATACACAACAGGACCTACCTAGTATTCAGAGGACCACCGAGGTATGCTAGCACCGTACTATTTCTTTTTTCGGAACCAGTGATGGGCACTAAACAGTTACATGGCCACATTCTGCCTCCCTCTACTCCACACAAATGGCAAAGCAAAGTTGTTACCAGCAGGGTGTTAACAAGCACAATGGTAGGATTCTGGGGAATAAGAGGGGCAGAAATGGTGGACATGTAGTAGGGTGATGACAGGCAGAAATCATGACAGTGATGCAAGATAAAAAAAGAAAAAAAAAAAAAAAACAAAGTCCTGCAAACTTTTCCCCTAGAACTCCACTAAGCATTTGTACAGGAGGTTTAATTGTACAGCAGTATGTGGAGTATCATAAGGTTCAAATGCCTGTACTTGTCCTGGAAGATTACAGTACCCCACACTTCTTTGCAGAAATAAGAGTTCCAGACTGTTGCAGCCATGTTTTGCTATTTTCATCTTCATCACAGTTCCTACATTGTCATCCCACTATTCCCTTCACACACACCCGTACCTTTTGGGATCTCAAAGTGTAAGTATTTAACACTGCTTTCCTGGGAAGAGGCTGACATAAAAACACAGCTAAACAATGCATTGTAGTAAACAATTAGACTAAGGTGCATCAGACCCTACTCTGGGGTAGCTGCATTTCTTTGCTACAAATGGTGAGTTCTGTTTGCTTGGTAAAGTTTTTTGTGATCCTTCTAAGAAATGCATGTTCCTCTTAAGCATCAATTTTTAGAAGTGGAGAAGCTGCAAGTTCACATATGGAAGACCGTTCAGTCAACTAATGCAAGATAGACAATATAAAACATCTTTTCCTGTTTGGCTTTCCATACAAATGGCATGGGATATTGCTAGAGACCAACTATACAAGGCTATTTCAGAGACTGGTGCACTGTCTTGGTCTAAACTGGCATCAAGTGATGTACTGATCTAGAAGTAGCCAGTCATATACAGATGAGATTCTCTCTGTATCAGCAGTTAACCAAATCTACAGGGAAGTTTAAGTATATAGTTAAGTCCTACCCTTTTGTTCCTCCCTGTTTCAAAGGGAAAGCAAAGTTGCAACCATGATTTTACCTCAGAGATATCATGACATCTGTTGAACTTCCATTTTCTAACAAAACCACTTCAGGGACAGACAATACAATGACTCCATCTGGGAGAAAACAAACAAATAAAAATTTGTCCATTACTACCTGCAGCATCAGATTTTTTTTTTTTTTCATTAAAACAAAGTGTGACAAACAACAAAGGGAGTACTGCTTATTTCAAGGGGTCTAAACAACTTAAAAGGGGAACTAAATAACCATCACTTGAACATGTTACAAGGCAGCAATTTAAATATTTGAGATGCAGCAAAAGTTCATGCCAAGAGAAAGCTATATGAAAGCTTCAAACTCACACTAATTGTTTCTTGATGTCATCCTAGTAACTTGGAAATCATAATACTTAAAATTTAGTTTAAAATTATTGCTTGAGTGACAAATTCTTCAGGTACCCAGATGTTCAAAATATCATACGTTTACAATTGTAATACTTCAAGAATCACAAATTCCTTACTACAGTGGTCTGAAACATTGCTATTATAAGGACACTTTGCAACAACGCAGCTATGGTACTACCTCATGGTTTGAGAGGCCATATTCCAACTGTCACTACAACTGATATCAAAACCATAAAACAGCCATCCATCAGCAATTTTGGAATCCAAGTCTCTTTTATGCATTGTAGGTTTAAAGAACAAAAGTGACAGACAAGAAGAACAACAAAGCTATTAAAGACCACAAATAGAGAGAGAAACAGGTTGCCCTGAACTTTTTCTTTTTTTAAACTTTTAAAAATACCATGCTTGGTAATTGGCACCCTATTTTGTCTCCTGAACTATAGGGTTCAAGAAAGCTGGAACCAAAATCACGAGCTGGAAAAATACATGGGCTGGATACAGTGAAGTAGCAAACACCAGCCATTAGCCTCTGAGGTAGGAATAACTGTGAGTCCCTATGCTGTCAGCATCCTCACGTAACAGTTTTGAGCACCTATGTCTGCCTTCTGAAAGGAGACATATTTGGAAAGAAATGAAAAACATTTTCTAGATAAGAATCAAACATGAAAGCTACTTTTTGCAGGAAGTTACATAGGCATTATCTGCAGTGCTGAGCATCTTTCTTGTTGCCTTGTATTACACAGTGTTCTTAAGAAGTTATTTAAGTGCAGGAGAGCTCCCCAGTTCATCACTGACCGCACCTGTCAGTATTTAACCTGCTTCAGCAGCAGGGAGTCTGCACTCACCTAGTGCTCCATCTGTCACAACAGTGCCTCAGCGTGAGCACACAAAGTCAAAAGCAATGTGTGGAAGAAGAGCTGATGGGAAACATGGCACAGGTCTCCCCAGAGGAATGTGATGGGGGATACTGCAGAGCCCCCTCATCTACCTCTTACCAATCGGGAGCTGACCTGTGAGCCCAAGCAGGGATGACCAAACACTCACCGCCACACCCCAGCAGCACAAGTAAGAGGTACAGTAGAGGAGGGAACATGTATCTTGTCCTCATGGTGGACAAACTGTGGAAAAAAGTCAAGTAGAAGGCTTTGCTCAGGCCCTACAAACTTTGATGGGGCACCATTCCCCTCTGCAAAATGGCTCCCTCCTCAGTACCACAGCCCAGCCTAGCCGAAGGACCCTGAGCACCCCCGAGAGGGCACTGGTCTTTCAGTCCCTACCTGCCCACGCTCCCCCAGCAACATCTCCCCCTCAGACCTTATCTTGCTCCCGCCACTCAACTACCGCCCCCTGAGGAATCCCCCCTCCCCTCCCCGCGGGACTACAAATCTCAGCAGCCACTGCGCCCCCACCATCTCCCCACCTGCAGCAGCGCGGCGCGGTGCACGCTGGGATTTGTAGTCCCCGCCGCCCTTCCTCTCAGCAGGCACGGTGAAGCGACGGCACCCTACGCTTTAGGGTACGCTAATACCGAGGAAGCGGCACTGGGGAAAGAGCACCCACCTCCTGTCAGCGCCACAGCTCCGTCCCGCACAGCCCCAGCTCTTCCCTTTTCGGCTCCTCACGTGAGGCGGCCGCCTATCAACTCGCCTCCTAACGCCCCGTCGCGCGTTGCGCCGCTGTGGCCGCGCGCAGGCGCCATCTTGGGTGCGTTAGAGCTCGTTGTGTGCTGGGCTGGTGCCGGCGAGTCTGTGAGGAGGGATTGCTGCGGGCGGAAGGGAGGACGTGCTACTTCGGCCGTTTGCTGGAGTTTCGTTTAAAGTTGCATAGGTCACTGGAGAGGGCTGGGGAAGGGACGGTTTCCTATGCTGAATGTGGCGGGGCTACTGCTCAGGTGCTGCAGAGGGGAGACATCTTCAGTCAGAGTCCAGAGGGCGGAGTCCAGGCTGCTCTCTCGGCCCAGTTTGCCCATTCACCTCAGTCCTTGCATGCTGCTGGGGCAGTAGCCCAGGCTGCTTGTGCCCTCTCGGGGCAGGTGCTCTTGCAGAGGCAGCAAGGAGCACTGCAAGGGCTCAGCACAGTGGATG
Organism: Chauna torquata; assembly: GCA_013399475.1. Classification (NCBI taxonomy): domain Eukaryota; kingdom Metazoa; phylum Chordata; class Aves; order Anseriformes; family Anhimidae; genus Chauna; species Chauna torquata. The sequence continues at coordinate 246,682 of VXAL01014718.1, forward strand.
TTGGTCCGGGCACCACACAGAGACTCGTATGTGTTGGGGAAGGTAAAGGCAATCCCCTCTCCCAGGAGCCATGGCGGGCAGCGAGGCAGCAGGCAGGCCTGCTCCTGCCTGCGTGCTGGGAATAGACCTGGGCACAACGTCTGTTAAGGCTGCCTTGGTGGTAGGGACAGAGCGAGGGCATGTGGTGGCAGAGAGCTGCTCCAGGGAGACGCAGGCACACACCAGCAGCCTGGAAGCTGGACCACAGGTAAGGGGTCGCAGAAAGCACTGCTGGCAATTTCAGGATAGTGGCATTGGCTTGTAGCGGCTGGGTTGTGTTGCTATGTTATGTGGACTTTGGTGGCTTTCCTGTTTCTTTCTTTCTTTTTTTTTTTTTTGGTGCCTAGAATGATAGAGGTGGTTGCTATGTGTGTCTGGATGTCTGAAATTAGATTTAAAATGCTATCTGTTTACTGTTCAAGACAGCCAAGTAAAGCTGTCTGTTTTAAGAAAGCCCCAGGTTTTAAAAAACTGCTGGTGAAGTACTCAAATGGTCAGGTCAAATAAGGATCTTACCAGAGTTGATGAGTTTGTTAGATGAGTAGTAACTCTTTAGGAACTCATTCCCTCTTTTCTTACCTCATTTCAAAATGGAGGCAGCTGCTGGGAACATTCCTTAAGTGGCACCACAGAGTCAAGCTAATTGCCTTTGCTGGAGCCTCCCACACTTCTAAAATGGCAGCCCAAGCTCAGTTTTCTCTTCTGAGAATCTACAAACTTGCAGAAAGCCTGCTTATGCTTTCACTGGGGCCTCAGAGCTGTTGCAAGACAATCTAAAACTATTCTCCCATGAACCATCACCTTGTCTTTGATGCTGTCAGTCAGGAAACAACAACCGCTTGCCAACTCGAAGGGTGTTTTGCACTTTAATGTGAGAAGGAATCATGACTGGAAATTCCCCATGGAAATAACCAGAAATGTGTACTCCTGTTAAAGGGCTTTAGATCCATCAAATAAAGCATGAATCAAAGTCATAAACAATATTTATCAAGGTTACTCTAGCTGTACTGCTTCCAGGGACTCATTTCTGAGCAAAGATACCAAACAGGCTAGCCCTTCTCCCTGCAGTCATGTTTATGCAGCTAGAAATACAAACGCACACCACAGTTCTTGTCTATATATCTATATGTAGGCTATATTTAAGTACTTTTGCTTATAATCTTTGTTCTGGTCTGTCAATCTGAATCTTCAAAAGTGTGAAAGCTGTAATGCGGCTTCTCTTGTGACAGGGCTTGGTCAGTTTACTGAGTAGATCTATGCAGTTTGCTTGACAGTTTTAGGAATAGAGTAACCAGAAACGAAGTGTCGGCATCATCAAAATTAGCTGTGAGTGGATACAGGAGGCTTTAGGAAGGTGTGGGACATGCATCTGCATGCAAGTCAGAACATGCAGATAATCCTCTTTGTGAATTATAAGAACAGTGTAGAAGTTGAACTAATGAAAGCATGTGGTAAGTCTTAATGGATTTTTTTAAAGGTATATTTGAGTATGATATCTTAGGAAATTAGGTCAAAAATTATTTGGCCTTCAGTGTAAGATGCTGTTATCTCATTCTCAACTTGCTAGTATTGGTTTGGGGGTTCTGTTTTTTCTTTTTTTTTTTATTTTCTTTCAATTTAGTAGTGAATGTTATTCTAATACATCTTATTAACCTAAGTGAATTCTGTTCTTCACTTCTGACTAGAGTAGCCTTGTTTAATAAATACAGTGAGTGAGTCCTAATGGCTTCGTGCTCAGTATAACACTTCATGATTACAGGGAATGGAGCAGAACGTCCGGAGAATAATAAGAGCACTGAATGAATGCCTTGCTGCTCTACCTCAGCAGCAGCTTCAAAGAGTCAGTCACATCGGCATTTCAGGGCAAATGCATGGGATTGTATTTTGGAGAAGAGATCAAGGTAACATTAACTTTTTGGCATTCCTGTTTAGAGTATTATGATGCAGAAAATAAATTTTTGGCACTGAAGTGATCTGTAGGAAATTGCTGCATGTTCACCTCAATCTTCTGTAAAACAGAATGAACAGGATCATCTTGTGTGGCAATTTTGCTTTAATTACTGGAATTTCAGCTACTGACCGTAGTTAAAGATGTTTACACAGATTAGTTGGAGGATTTAGTCTTGTGAGATCCCTGCAGAGCGAGTGCAATTATTAGTAATGAAGGAGGAATTACATTTTCTGTGGCTTGTATATTGTTTGTCCATCATATGCTATCTGCTGCCAGTTGAAAGAACTTCCGGATCATGTGAATGACTTTTTTTTTAAATGTTACTTGCCTCATGAAACACTTAACTACTTGTTGTCCAGTATCTCAATACCTTCCAGTGATACTGCAGTAGCAGTATTAGCAGTTCTATGTATGCCTTGAAAAATAAGCTATACTTCATCTTTATGTTAGAATGTGCACAGCTACTATCCAGTAGTGAATATTGCTATGCTAATTTGAAATGCTGTTTGAAAGTAAAGTAAGAAGAAAAACTGAAGTTCAGTAAAAGATTTTCAGTCTTTTTTTGTTGTAGTTTTTTAAGAAAATCTCAAAGCATTTTTTTTTTTTAAGTAAGTTGTAGACTGGCATGTTGCATTCATCTTACCACTTACGCTTCTATTAGGAACTGGAAAGGATTGTGGTCTTGATTCTGAATATGCAGCTGCTTGTAAAATGAAGGGCCAAGATCTCAGAAGCAAAGTAAACCACAGTAAGGTAGTCACATGGACCTTGATTGTGACAGTGAAGGTGTATGAAAAATTCAGGCCTTGGATTTCTAGCTCTGTGAGATTGTGAGATAGGTATGGATTCTCTTCTTGGCTAACCTGATGTAAACCTACTGAAGTCCAATGCTCAGGCTTCAGGTTCCATGTTTGTTTGTTTGTTTTTCCCTCTTATGATGTGCATATCTGAGCAATTATACAGAACTTAAAATAATAGAAGTAATGCAGATTAAGCAAAGATTTATTGTAAACTGCAGAACAGATTTTCTGAAAGTGCTTGTAACTGCCTGTCAAAAGTTCTCACGGTCTTCATTGCTTAAAGAGACACAATGCTATTCATTACTGGCTGTAGTTTTACCTTAAATACTAAAATGATTGCAAAGAAATCCAAAGGCTGATGGACTGAAGGAGCTGTTTTTTGCTTTCCAGCTGTCCCAAGGGCTGCATAGCAATGCCTTATGGGTTCATGATAGACAGATGCTTATGTGGTATTGGTTAATATTTTATTTCCTAAAGCCACACACCACTGTTGTTTCATTTCTGTCAAGTGAAAGAGGGTGTTTGCTTTCATTTGTTTTGAGTAGACTAAGTGAATTCATGCGCTTCGGGACACAAATTAGATTTTTAATAGCATCCTTTATGGTTAGATTTATGGTTAATAATGTTTCTTTGAATCCATTTAAAACTAGAAAAACAAGCCAATTTGAAAATCGGTTCAAACAGACTTGATAGAACAGGGAATTAAGGGAACAACAAAAGGTATGTGATTGCTCTGCATGTTTCACATAGTATTTCTAGCTTTCATGGCTGCTTTTTACTTTGTGTGTGTGACTTCAAATCCCTATATCCAGCCCAAGAAAGACTCTTTTAGTCCTATTTGTGCTAGTCAGTTAAGCAGATGGGTCTCTTCTCTGACCTGTAGGACGAGTGGCACCGCACGGCTTGAAACTCTCATGGCACTCGCCACCAAAAAAAAAAAAAAGTTGCCTCGGTTACAGAGCCAGCTGGATACTGTGTGTGGCCTGTCCTATCCCCACACTGTGGCCTGGCATCATTTGGGAGAGCAGTAGTTGTCAGAGGCTGAAGCTGTGCCATGGACTGTGCCAGAAAAAAACACAGGCCAGTGCTTGAGCTCAGCATCTGCTTAGTTTACTGCTCTGACTGGTCTGTAATCTGCCTCAGCAGGACTGCTTGTGGTGAGCATGGCAGGGCAGGAAGCAGCACACTGGGCTGGAGCAATAGCAGAAATTGCTGAGAGGGCTCTGTGCGGCAACGAGAAGTTGCCATAATTTAGCTGAGGCCTTTGCACAGAAGCATGTGACGGCTTCGTCAAAGGTGTGGTGTCCTCCGTTCAAAAAAAACATGCTAGACTGAAAAAACTGAATTAAATCCTTCCCTACCTTTGGCGAAGCTTTGTTGCATAGCACAGGGGAGGGGTGTTCTTTAGTGCTTTGCAATCCATTGCTCAATACATATAGATCCAGGTTTCCTGTTGCTTTGACTCAAAAGGTGGATGAAACTATGTGGTATCCATTGTAGGCAGTTAATTACTAACACTGTGTTCTCTAGGTCATGATGTGGCAGTTCAAGTTTTGTATATGAGAGCTGTCATATCAGCTCCTTACCTCTCCTGGCAGAATTGCAAACTTTTTCCAGGGTGACTGGAATTATGACGTTATCTAGAACTGAAACTATGACTAATTATTTTGATTGCATTCACTGCTGGCTCTGTTTCTGCTCTTTTTCCAGTATGTTTGACAAATTATCAGTGTGTCCAGAAATGAAGAATGCCAGGCAGACTGCACTGCAGGAAATCATTGGACTTGTCAGACACTGCTGTGTTTCAGGTTGCAGGTGGACAGAGTGTGGTACAGGCCCTACATTTGAGCCACAGGAGGTCAGTCATCTGATTACTTGGCAAGATGGCCGCTGCAGTCCTACCTTCCTCTCTTCTCTTCCTGTGCCACAGTCACATATCAGCTTGGCTACAGGATTTGGGTGTGCCACAGTCTACTGGTATTTAAAGAAAAGGTACAGTGTTTCTCAAAAGGGCATCTATGTCAGGCTGTTTCACTGAAAGTTTCTCTTCTTGAATTTATGTGACAATTAGTATTCCTGTCGCGTGTTAATATAACTACAAGCTCAGAGGCTGCATTTCCTCTGTAATCATAATATTAATTAAGTAGTCAAAGAATATTTATAAGGGCAGTATTCAATATAAACTACATAACTGAGCACACAAGTCTGTCTGACCTCATAAAAATACTACAGGTCTTTTTAATAAAAAGAAAATCTTTTGACCATTTAGAAACAGAAGCCTTAAAATATCATAAAATAATTCTAGTCCAACCTACTGCTCAGAGGAGGTCTGCTAATATAGCTTGAACACTATAATTTTGGCTTGTGCAGATTGTGGAAAGTACAAACATGCCTAAAACAGTAACAGAGTTGCTTTGGCTGGTTGCTGCCAGATGCTAAAAGAAACAATCCCTAAATTAATTTCAGTTCCTTCATTCTTTATACGCTGAGATACTTATGAGGTGTTACTGATGCTGTGCTTTGTTGTGGCATATTTGCAGAGGATGTAATTTTTCACTTATGACTTGGCATCAGCAAGATTTGGTCTTCAGTTTCATCTGCAGGATGCTGTGTTTTTCAAAGAGATGATGTCCTCCCCAGCAGTGAGTTCAGGTTAAATGAATAGGGAAAAACTTATTACATCTTGTTTTCCCTCAACATATGTTCAGCAGATATCTGGAATGTGACATGATCTTGCTTTAGAGCTGTATAACTCCTGAGTCCAAGCTGCTTTGGTTTGTTCCTGTTCTGTTTCACCAGTCAGTACATTTTCATTCATGTAATTTGTGAATCCTAAAGCAGCTGCAGGAATTGACTTATTTTTCTCAAATGCCTCAGAATGAAAAGTGACATTTTTGTGCAAACAATTGCTACCTTCCTGGTATGTTTTGCGGTGGTATGCTTTCAAACCTAGATAACTCATTCCTTAAAGCCACTGTCTCTCTGTCTTCCACAAGGAGATAAGTATTGCTGCTGTGGTAAGAGCTTGGAAAACAAATGCCATTTAAAAACAAACAAAAAAACCAACCCACAAAATCCAAGTCGATTGCTGAGATACTGAGATTGCAGTTTTGTTTTTAGGAGGTGGGGCTGCACACATCCAAAGTTCCCTATAGCACTGGAAATAAACTTGCTCCCACTGTCTTAAAGCACCCCTCACTGTTTTGTTTGTTTGTTTGTTTTGTTTTTGTTTAAAAGTCCTGATTTTCTGAAGTCTTATGATGCAGCTGGCACTATCCATGACTATGTGGTTGCCATGTTGTGTGACCTGAAGAAGCCACTCATGTCCGTCCAGAATGCCACCAGCTGGGGATATTTTAATTCCAGAAACAAAAGCTGGAATACTGATGTGTAAGTGCTAAAGTCATTCAGTAGATTTCATGCTTTGCTTCTGTCAGGCAACATAAACACCTCTTTGGGCCCTACGTATGAATGTACTACGGATAGGAAGTGATTAAAAATTGTTCCTAATCAACTGTGATGTGGCCCGTACGGAAGGACTGTTGGGTGTTTGCTCTGGTTTGTGAGGTATATATGTTTAAGTTATATAAAATCTGGCACTGTGTTTTTAGAAATACATAAGACAGCAGAGCTGAGAGACTCATCAATGAGGCCTTTACCAAACTGTTCTTCTACCTTTCTGTGGTGTGATGGTGGGATGGCATGGAAAACAGTGTTGTAGCCAAGGCTGTGGTGGTAAAAGACAGTTACTACTGTCTACTTCTTTCAGCTGAGCTCTTTCATACATACTAAGATTTACTTGTGATAATACTTAGTTTGCTAGGCTACAGGGAGTCTTACAGGAAACTGGTTTTATTTATTTATTTTTAATGATTTGCTCTTTCAGGGCAGAGTCCTAAGGCCGTATGTATTTCAGGGCTTAGGTTAGGCCAGGATTCCAAGATCTGCTCATAAAGGTAAATTACTATTTAATGCCTTAAGAGTTACAGAAACTTGCATTTGGCCTACTGAACTTTCAATGATCTGATGTTTTTGCTGTAGTAACATAGTGTATCTTGCAGTTTGTGTAAGGAGTTCATTGGACTTAACTCTTTGTGTTTTGGTTTTGAACCACTAACTGCATGACAGCTCAATGTTCTTTGACACTTAAAAGTTGAACTTTAATGATTGTCCCTTAACCCTGGAACTGTTTGTCTGTATGACATGGGTAGGTTAAACTTGTTGAACATGTACTGCTGTATAATCTCAGGTAATCAGATTGCATATAAAGAAAAGCTATTTATTCTTCCAGAATATTCTAGTTCATCCAGCCCATTGAACTGGAATGCTGCCCAAGACAAAGCTTTCTAAATAAATGAAAGCATCAATAAATCCAGCAGCCACAAATCTATGGCCAGCTTCATCTGGGACTTCAAAGAAGTCATTGTAGTCATGCAGCATGTTCCCATACTGTTTTCTTGCAATTATATTGTTCTGATTGCAGGTTGAAAAAGTCCGGTTTCCCTGTTCACTTGCTCCCAGAGGTGGGAGACCCTGGCAGTATTGCAGGCAGGACAATCTGTGCATGGCATGGAATACCCAAGGGAACAGAAGTAGGAATTGCTCTGGGAGATTTCCAGTGCTCTGTTTATTCCTGCCTGACTGAAAGGACTGATGCAGGTATGATGATTTTGGTATCTTGGTTTTCTTATTGTCCTCTTTCAGAGTAGCCTAGTAAAACGCTGATTTTTTTTTTTTCTTCTCTAGTTCTCAATATCAGTACCTCTGCTCAGCTGACTGTCTCAATGCCCCCTGGTTTCCAGCCTCCAGAGACGCCAGATCCTTCCTCAGCTGTTACTTACTTTCCCTACTTCAATGGTGACTACTTGGCAGTGGCAGCATCTCTTAATGGAGGCAATGTGCTAGCAACGTTTGTGGACATGGTGGCACGGTGGACAGAAGAGCTGGGTAAGCTATTCTAAGGATAGTTAAGGCTTAAAATTGAGGTTGATCAGCAAGGTAAAAGGGAAGCTAAGGCAAAAGAACAAGCCTAAAGCTGTTTTGTCATGCCATACAAGGAACAGGGATGTAACTCCTGGTCATGCTTCCTAGATGTCTGGAATTTCCTGCTGAAGCTAATGAACGTGCTGGGCAGTCATCGTTGGATTCTACATTCACATTGCCTCTAGGTTTTGGGTTTTCTACTGTTTTAAGAACACGAGAGAATATTTTTTGCAAATTGTTTTTAAAAGGAAAGGTCAGCAGATTTGAGGACAGCCACTGATTTTCTATGGTTGCAGTCCGAAAGAGTCCCTTCATTGTATCAGTTGCCTCTTGCTGCATATTTTGCAGCAGCGTAATGGATTTTAAGACTGAAACTCATGGAGTATCGTCTAAGTGGTTTAAACATGGTCTTTACAGTCATGGTGTTTTTGTTGTTTTTGTTGTTTTTTTATAATCTCCTGCGTTTTGCTGTACAGAAATAAGTTCTGAAATCATTCTTTCAGTAAGTTCTTGAAGTGAACTCTGCATTCAGCTTCAGTGGCTGGATTACATGTGACATCTGCCATTAGTGCCTTTAGAAATGTTAGTTTCTGTAACTTTGTACAGTACAGGCAAAGAGAAGTAGCTATATTATCAGAAACAGCAGGTTTTGGTCAGAAAAAGACTTCTAGTATTACAGATACTAGATACAGTTGGATGGGAAACTGGAGTTCATAGTCCTGGAAAAACAATTACCTTTAACGCAGGGAAAAAGGTGTACAGTATTTTCCTGAACAGATGGATCAGCGCCCATTTTAAGTCTCCACGTGTAAGATATACTAGACTTCTTCAGGTGAGTAACATGGTATTTTCCATCTGCAGGACTTCAGATTCAGGAGTCTGCCATCTATGCAAAGATAATCAAAGCAGCCTTGGCCCAAAATGACAGCAAACTCTCGGTCCACCCAACCATCTTTGGAGAGAGACACATTCCTGAGCAGTTGGCTTCAGTGACCAGTATTGCTGTCTCTGAGCTCTCCCTGGGTCACGTAACCCGAGCTCTGTGTCGTGGCATCGTTGAAAACCTCTGTTCCATGTTACCGGTGCAACGCCTGGTGGAGACAGGAGTGAGCAGAATTCTTGGGAGTGGGAGTGCCCTTGCAAGGAATGAGGTGCTGAGGCAGGAAGTGGAAAGGATTTTTCCATTCCCTGTGGTTTATGGGAAGGATGTTGATGCTGCTGTGGGGGCTGCCATGGTGATGTTCCACAGAAAATAAAGTTATTGTTTAGAATGGCCTGAAATGCCTCATCGTTTTTTTTGTTCTTGGCTGTGCAGTGTTTCCTTTCACTTCCTCACTTTTTCTGGAGTTGTATTCAACATGCCTTCTCACTCATTACAGTGGAAAAAAACAGCTTGCATTTAATGTCTGTTTCTGCTTCTGTGTGTACACAGGGTCCTCCATTTCCTTGCTCTGACATTTCTATTTGTGAAATGAGAAGTAATTATCGCATTATATTGGCTGAGCAACTAAGAAAGATCCATTAACTTTCTGCATAAGATGATACTTCATGTGAGGCTCATTTTCCTGGTTGGAAGTATGTTTAGAAGTGCTAGGAGAAATGGGCAGCTTCTGTAACTTAGTCTGATGCTTTCATTAGAGACTTCTTGTCCTTATGGTCTCTCATGGTGTATATACATATAGGCAACAGACAAAGATACCAGTTTTATTTGAGGAGCTTGGTGGCTATTCACAAAACGAATGCCAGTTTTCATGCATTGCATGTTGTCTCTGTAAAAGATGGAATACAGCCTTGGCTTACATGTTGACAAAACGATCAAAATAAAACATGGAATGTTATTTCTGTGACTACCCAGGTCCATTGCAGTGGATTATAGTCAAAGTCATGGCTAGGCCAGTACCATGACTTGAGATACCTAGAATGCAAGGCTTATATCCTAGTGGAAAATACATTCACAGGGTGGAAGGTAACTATTTTCCTTATTTTGGCATAATTATTTTACTTTTGGTTTGGTTTTTTTTTGTGTGTGTGTGTGTGTGGTAGAGTGGACCAGGGCTGTTCTGAAACAGAATTTGTGATAAACTGGAAGAGCTAGTGAACTCAGAGTTATGAAAGCCTAATTCTCTTCTCTTTGAATTGTGATTTTCCTTTTCAACCCAATTGCAATTAGGATTTTCAGATGGTCCAGAAAAAATCATTTGTTCTTGAAATATAGTGCATAGCTGTATTTTATAGATAGATAGATAGATTATATATATAATCTATATATTATATAGAGAGCTTTAATACGGCAGCTACCAGGCTAGACTCTAAACTGTTTTTAATGTTAAGTATTGTGCATGTGAATTCCCTTAAAATTTCCAAGTTGTTTTTCCCCATGCATTATGCTCCTAAAATTGATTTCTCTCCCTATGCTTAATTTTAAGGTAATGACATTCATACTTTATCTGTCTAAAGCAAGATGGATGTATACCTTTTGTGTTCAAATGAGATTGGAATTGAGTAAGATAGTTTCATGTTATCTGGCTACAATTTCATTACTTAAAAGCATCTCTTTCAACTGAAATATGGAAGTGTATTTCTATCTTGCACATTAGCAACTTCAGGGCTGACTCATTTGTTTAGTGAGAAAGCTGTTCTGAGACCTTAATTACAGATATGGATTAATTTCCATCTCCCCCTATGCTCCCTCCATGTATCTGTTCCGTGCCATGACTGGGGAAGTATTGGCGTATATAGGAATTACAGAAAAAGTGTAGACTAAAGGCTTTGTAAAAACTCTGAATTCGTTACTTCTTGTTTTCCCTTTTTTGTTGTTACAAAATACTTTTGTCTCAGCAGATCTGCTCACGTTTTTATTGAATAACTGGGAAGAGCTAATAATACTTCTCCTTAGTGGGACTGCAGCTGCTGTTGACCATGAAATTAAGCATTATTTGTTTCCAGAAACTGGTAAAATTGTGGCCTGGTTTTAGGTTCTGTTAGCAAAGGCAAGAATATCTCTGACCTGCAGACTGATCTTGAATATATCTTTAAGATCTCTAGCATGCTTCCGTGCTGGTGCTTTTCTATTTGCAGTGATGGAGAGGGCTTTTCATTGGTAAAAACTACTCTTGAGCACAGAAGTTGCATGAGGCCTGTGCAACATGTAAGGCTATGGGATGGCCCAAGAAGGAATAAATCCCTTCTTGTTCGTTACTGGCCTGTTTTGATAAGCATTCACATGTTCTTACGAGTTTACACATTTAAACAAGGTCCCTGCTGAGGTCGAATATGGCATATCCAGCAACTATGGCAAAGAGTAATGGAATGGCTGCTGGTAAGAAGGAAACAACATCTTCACAAGAAATAGAATCAAGGAGGCTGATGAAAGAGATGTCAAAGCTCAGAAAATAGCAGAAAGCTCCCAGAGCATGTACATCAGAGAATGGTAAGACTGAGAGGAGCCGATGCCAGGAATGGGAGAAGAGAGAGAAGGAGCATTTAGCAAAAGCAACAAGCAAGAAGCTAGAGACTGAATAAGGGAGACACTCCATTGAGCCATATGGTTCTCTCACTGAGCTCCGCTTTGGAAGTGGTGAAGGAGTTAATCGTAATGTTGAAGCAGATGCTCTGCTCAGCAAAGTTCTAGGAGGACCAGCCAAGGACCTGGCTTATCGGTAATCTATACTGATGCATTAATAAATAGGCATTTTAGTTCTTTTCAGTACAATGCCAAAACAATGGGTGTTTTAAGTAGTATAATTAGTTTGCTGTTAAATAGGCAAACATTATTTTATATATAGAAAGATGGCAAGGCTAGAAAGATCTCTTATGATCCTATAGTTACCTTTTGCAAAACATAAACCAGATAATTTCATTGAATAATTTCATTATCTAAGTCTAAACCTCAGGAACTAGAGGTTCAGAGGTTTCTTCTAGCCCAACAGCTATAGCCTGTTGGCTTAACCTTGCGGAAAAGCTGTCTCTCTAGACTAGCCTTTGGCAGAAAGATCCTATATAAATGTTATGTTTAACAATATTTTGACACAGGTCTTCATTTTTAAGGATGTTAGATCCATTCTGGATTAGATAAGAATTTTTTTTCCTGGTGACATTAATATTTAAAAGCTTATATATATATTATTTAAATAAAGCATAGTAGGAATGTAAAATGATAGAATGTCCTTAGGACTTTCTGTCATTGGGTTCTCCCTCAACTCTGTTCAGAATCAGCTTGTCTTTAAAATAATTCATGGGGCTTTACAGCAGCCATCCAAGAGTGTCCAGAAAGATGAATGATCTCAGAGAAGAGCTGTGGCATATTTTACAAAGTTTTGTAAAGTGAAATGAAATCATGACCCACAGAAACAATTGCTGTTTGGTGTTTTTTGTTGTTGTTTGTTGTTGTTTTTTTGTTGTTGTTTGTTGTTGGGTTTTTTGGTTGTTGTGGGGTTTTTTTGTTGTTGTTGTTGGGTTTTTTTGTTGTTTTTTCCCAAGCTTGAGTGTATTTACAAAGAGGAAATCTGTAGAGGAGTATCCATTACTAAATGCAATTAGGGTGGGGGAAAAACAACAGCAACTTACTGTGATTCTTGTAAAGAGCTTTGCTAAACTCCTGGGAATAGAAGCTCCTGATGCTTCTGGTTCCAGAATCGTTCTTAATGATTTTTATTATTCTATTCCCTGTTCTTCTAGTGAACTTCCCTTGATTCTAAAAAATCAGCAGCACATAGTACAGTTTTGCAGACAAATGAAGTGGAGAAGCAAACTCTCTGAGGTCTCTGCAGCCTAGGCACCTAGGAGGAAGAATCTCTGGCACCAAATTCCTATAGAACAGAGGGTGTTTATCAAGACTGGACTATTTTGTGGAAGACGAGAGGTTTTTGCAATATTTGTAAGTTCTGTATGTATATTTGAATAGCATGCTTGTTAGTTATTTGTAAACCCTCTTTAGAATTTATTGTAAGTTGTGATTCAGTTAGACATTCTTAAAAAAAGTTATTTCCTTATCTCATTTATTATATCAAAATTCAATGTACATAGGATTCAGAGTTAGGTAGGTTACGTGTTTTTGCAGGGTAGATAATTTTTATTTTATATGTTTTTTGTTGTTGTTGTTGTTGTTTTTAAGAATCGTTCCACAGAATTTGAAGGTTATTTCTTGTGCAAATTCATACATACAAGGAAATGCGGTTTTGTCTTCATTATCAAAGATACTACCGATGGGCATTAGAAATAAACACACGCACAAATACCGAAACAGGTTTGAGTAGATTGCCAAGAAGACAGGATTAAATCTATGCTGCTGATTTTAATATTGTACCTATTCTGTGGAAAATACATTTTTTCCATTTTGCATAGCCATCTCCCTGATGTTTTTGGCTCAATCCACATTGATCCACGCCAAAAATGAAAATCATACATGATTCCCAGTGTATTTTTTCCATTTTTTATAAAAGTATTTCTTTATAACTTTTCCCTAAAGTAATTGTTCTTCCATATTTTTAGTATTATATTCCAAATTAAACTATTTTTCTATAGATTACTTCTTATTTATAGAACAATTAGGTTAACAAGATATAATGTTATTCTTTCAGAGTGATTGGACGCAAGGACACAAAAAAAGCTTTAAAGGTGAGCCCAGAAGACACAGCAAGTTAAACGGCAGTCATTAGTTTTCATCTATACTATGCTGTTTTGCTTCCAACCCTAAATGTGCAAGTTTGCAAACTGATGTTTTCTTTGTGTATGTTGTACAAAATTATAGAAAATGCAAATGCCTGAGAAAAGTCTCTTTCCCATCCTACTAGCACAGGAAAATGTAAGTGATTCTTAATGTAAATATTAACTAGTCCCATAGAACTGAAAATCTAGCTTTAATGTACAATGTAGGTTTGCAGACAATCCCGCAGAATATTTTTGTGAAGAGAAACAACCTTGAAGTTATTTATGACATTGATTTCAAACTGAATGTACAGAGAAGATTATGGACCACTGTAATTGGTTTATAATTGAAGGCCTTTTGAAGATTTTGTAATGCTCCTGTGTTCAGAACTGTAAGATTTTTGAAGCAATCTAGAATTTTGGAATGTGTTTCTAAAGCTGTTCAGCTAACTCTAAAAGCCAGCTGTGTAGCAGTTCCAGTATGATGTATTCCTGCCTCCATTGCTGGAGTTCCAGAATATTTTGCATTCAGTGGCATGAATACCAACATTTGGCTGTTTGAAACAGCTTGATAAGAAAGCAAAAAAAAATCCCTGCTCTACCTTCAGTATGGCATATTTGTTAACTTGTGTCAAGTTTGTTGTGGTTATAAATCAGACAAGATCAGACCTGTGGTCTTACAGTCATCTCTTATCTGTGGTAACCTTTTCCTTTCCGTTTCCTGGTCTCGTGTCTGAGGTGACACTAATCTCACAACAGTCACATGCCCCAGCTTTCATCTATCACAGCTGTAACACTGGTAAAGCCCTTAAGTGATAATTTTCCTATGTGCAGGAAGCCTTCTATGCTCATGATCATTAAAATATGGTTATGGCATAAGATAGCAGGCTTTTCTCACAGTCCTGATATAATCCTGAAAATATATTGTAGCACAAAACAGTTAGAAAATGGAGAAGAAATGCAGAGATTGTTTGGAGTTTGAAGTTGTTCAGGCCTTGACAGCAGTTGGAGGAGAATGAGGCACTAGTTTTAAGCAGAAGTGGCTGGCTCTGCAGTGTGGTTGCTAGCAAGCTCTGAGACACTCTGGCTTGCTTTCTCTATTCTGAAATGGGTGAGGGCAGTGGAGATGGTTACAAACAGCATGAGGGTAATGACCTACCAAACTGTTCCAACTCTAGGCATATTGGAATATGTGTCCATCTGTCTCTCTTCTGGGATGAGATAAACCAAGTCATTCTCTGCAGTTTCTGAAGCACAGTCCTAGGCAAAAGGGGACTCGTGGCACTCTAAAGTGCTTACTTGAGGTGTTTGTGTGGTTCCTCACAGACTGCCTGTTCATCATGTCTTCCATTCTTGGGAAGATGAAGAAATTTGGCAGTTCTGACATGGAGGAATCTGAAGTGACAGATGAACACACGGATGGGGAGGACTCTGCACTGGAAACACCTGACAGCCTCCAGGGTACACTCAGTACCAAGGTGCAGCCACCTAAAAGCAACATCTTTGCAAGGCGTGGGCGGTTTGTGATGGGTGATAGTGACAAGGACATGGCTCCCATGGACTCCTTTTACCAGATGGATCACCTGATGGCACCTTCTGTCATCAAATTTCATGCCAATTTGGAGAGGGGGAAACTTCACAAGTAAGTTTGTATTGTAAGATGTGGTTGTAATGGACATATTTTGACCGTTGTAGACTGTGCTTCTTAGAGCAGTATTTATTCTCTCCACATTTGCATGCCTGTTTGCTCAGTTTTGCTATTTTCAGTGCCCAAAGTAGGGAGTGTTTTATCTGAAATTGATAATGGCTGTTGTTTCTTGGAATCTCTAAAAACTCAGTCCGTGGATGTCTTGCCCAAAATTAGTGATAAGCCTTAGTTCACATGCTCAAGACTGTTCAGTAAATGGACATCACTCAGAACGAGAACATGATTGCCTGGCTCCCAGGCCTGCAGTTCAACCATCATACTTCAATGCATCTTTAAGTCTTATTTTCAACTTTTCAGCAGCAAACACATAATTTTATCAAGACAGTTGCTTGCAGACATTATTCATGTTGTACATTTTGCGGATCCATCTATACTAATCAGTAGTGCTTGCTATTTCGTACAAGCAAATGAAAAATAGTATTCTGGTAGTTTATAAAAAGCCTGCTAAATATCTGACTTTAAGTAACTGAAATTTACCCTTGTTAGGCTCCTGTCTACAGATTCCATCACAGGCTGCTCCGAAAAAGCTTTCAGATTTTATGACCGCAGAAGGATCTTTGATGCTGTAGCCCAAGGCAACACAAGGGACTTGGATGATCTGCTACTCTATCTTAATAGGACCTTGAAGCACCTCACAGATGATGAATTCAAAGGTACCATTTAGTGTCACATACCTTAAGTTGCCCTTGTCTTCTTCCAGTAGTGCTCCTGAGATGGAGAACAACAACCAAATAACCAAAAGAAAAAAACAAACAAACAAACAAAAACACACACACAAAAAGCACACGCAAAACAATATAAACAACATTAAGTGTGAAGTAGCTGCAGGAGGTCCTCTAATAGCCTGTACTTCCCTGCTGATTGGGCAGCCCATTGATGGGAAGGTTATAGGAGAATTCAGAAAAGTTTTTTTCAGAAAAGTTTTCTGTGAAACTCTGAATAGGTTTTTTTGTGTTTTCAAAAGAACCTTATTAATTCCTGCATACCTGGAAGTAGATGGTAGGTTTCAAGTCACTTCTGTGTCACTGTAATCTTCTTTGTTATAGAACCAGAAACTGGGAAAACCTGCTTACTGAAAGCCATGCTGAATCTACATGATGGGAAAAACGATACCATTCCCTTGCTGCTGGATATTGCAAAGAAAACTGGAACTCTGAAAGAGTTTGTTAATGCAGAGTATACTGACAACTACTACAAGGGTAAGAGAACAGTGAATACTGTGAATACTCTTGCTGGTAAGACTGAAGATAAGGTTAGGCAGGGCTCTCAAACAGTCTTTTGCATAAGGCCTTATGCTTGAGGGTGCAACACCCTAAAGTTCCCGTGTGTGATTAACAATCAGTGTGTTCATGCTAGGGCAGTGTTTTGTTAGACAGGTGCAATATTCTACTCTAACAGTGATTTAACAGCACGTTCAGGGGCTTGCATTTGCTGTATGTACCATCTTTTTTGTTTAATTCTGGAGTTTTTTAGTCTACAGAGCTCTCGATTCCACCATCTTACATAGAGCTGAATGAATTGTGGTGCCTGAAAGCTCTGTGTGTATTAAATGTTGAAGATTTCTGTCTGATGAGTGTCTCTGTAGGCCAGACTGCACTCCACATCGCCATTGAGAGAAGGAACATGTACCTGGTGAAGCTCTTGGTCGAGAATGGAGCAGATGTTCATGCAAGAGCCTGTGGGGAATTCTTCAGGAAAATCAAAGGGAAATCTGGTTTTTATTTCGGTAGGAGTAAGCACAGTATGGGCTTTATTGATTGAGTTAACCTAGCATTATCCCAAGTGCAAGCAGTTAAATAATCCTGTTTATGTGAGACTGGAGGCTCAGAAGTCATAAATGCTTTGATCCACCATTTAGTCAAGATATTTACTTTCAAAGGCTGAGATTGTAAAGAAGCACAGTTGGTAGTTGATAGTGTTCAATGTCAGCTTGGCGTCTGCATCCCTTTGTTTTCTGAGCACTGTATCCTTTGAAAGGTTGTAACCTTCCACTAGTCTTTATTTGGGTGCTTATAAAATAAGCAGCCATGTTTCTGTAGTGCAGTTAAATCAAAGAAAATATGATTCAAACAGCTATCACAAGAATTGATGCTATATTAGAGAAATTCACCTCTTCTCATGGTGAGAGTTGATAACAACATGGTCTCCTTTCTGTTTTTGCATGTGTAGTAATGCTTGCACATGCACTGGGCTTTCTGACCACTCATTTCCATTGCTTGCCCGTAGGAGAGCTGCCTCTGTCCCTGGCTGCCTGCACCAACCAGCTCTGCATTGTGAAATTCCTCCTTGAGAACCCCTACCAGGCTGCGAACATCGCTGCTGAGGACTCCATGGGTAACATGGTCCTACATACACTGGTGGAGATTGCAGATAATACGAAGGATAATACCAAGTTTGTTACCAAGATGTACAATAACATACTGATCCTCGGTGCCAAAATTAATCCAATCCTGAAGCTAGAAGAACTCACCAACAAGAAAGGACTGACTCCATTAACTCTGGCAGCCAAAACAGGGAAGATAGGGGTAGGTGAGCAAATGTGTCCAGCTGTCCCATCACTGCATCAAGTTGTACAGAGTGCATGCAAAACACGTATGTAGGAGAGACTTTATCACTGTTATTGCTGAGGCCTTTCAGTTAAGAGGAATACTGCAGTTTTACATGCAAAACTGCATAGTACTTAAAGCCTAAGAGGAGTGTGTGTGCATTTGTGCATCTACCCAACTGTCATTAAGTATATACTAGCGTTATACAAGACAGCCCAAGTGGAAGCAGAGAGGGGTTTCCTGACCTAATCTGAGCTAAAGGCCTTGTACTTTTGACTGACTGATTACAGCTCACTGTCTGATAGTCCCCATTCAACATCACTCTATGCTCAGAGATGTGTAACATGCATCTCTGTATTTCTCTTGCGGGTTTGAAACGGATAATGGCAAGTTTTAAGTAGTAGAAAGCAAAGAAAATGGGCTTCCTTCCGCATTTGCATTTTTCATCCAATAGCATACAGTGAGTAAATTCATATTGTTTACTTCAGACTTTGGTCTCTGCAGTGCTCCAGTGGATTGACTTTCAGCATAGTTAAACTGTGTTAATCTAAAGTAAAGCAATCCTTTCTTACAGAGATACTGAGGAACTGAAAGCCCATTATCACTGAAATGTTGGATGTATTGTTCTTTTGCAATTAGATTTTCGCTTACATCCTCAGACGAGAGATCAAAGACCCTGAGTGCAGACACTTGTCTAGGAAGTTCACTGAATGGGCTTATGGACCTGTCCACTCATCTCTTTACGACTTGTCCTGTATAGACACATGCGAGAAAAATTCAGTGCTTGAGATTATTGCTTACAGTAGTGAAACGCCAGTGAGTATGCACCTCCTTGGCATTTTGTTTGCAGGCTGGGGACTGCTGGGGAAGAGCTCTATGTTCTACACATTATATCTTTTGCACCATTTCTGTAAAATTGCAATCTGCTTTCCTATGTTTAAGGGTATTAGAGGGAACATTTGCTGAAGTTGAGTATCATTTGCTGTTTTCAATGCCCTTTGTGTACTGGTTCTGTCAGGATTCTCCTCTATCCTTCCACTCAGAATCGTCATGAGATGCTGCTGGTGGAACCCCTCAACAGGCTGCTGCAAGACAAGTGGGACCGGTTTGTCAAACACTTATTTTACTTCAATTTCTTTGTCTATGCCATGCATATCATCATCCTCACTACAGCTGCCTACTACAGACCTGTGGAAAAGAAGGAAAAGGTATGTTACTCTAGTCACACATTAGGGGAACCACTCAGTGCATGATATTCCATATCAGCCTCCCATTTGAATGCGTGCTCCTCAGATCGGTTTTCCTTCCTTTCCTGAAGGTAGAAGGGAGATTTTGACCCTGCTTGCTTCCCAGGCAAGCCTTGCCCCTTGCTGCAGCACATTCAGAAACTTAACCTGTTCCCACAGAAATGCAGTTGCTTTCAGCTGCTGGCAAGGACAGGTCTTTCCTATCTCTAGTTCTGCTGAACATCTCTGTGTTCTGTCTTACGCAGCCTCCCTTCACATTTGGTCACAGCACTGGGGAATATTTTCGAGTGACTGGAGAGATCCTAAGTGTACTGGGAGGACTCTATTTTTTTTTCAGAGGGGTAAGATATTTGAAACTTTTCCTTTTTGCTGTGTGGGTAAGTGTAGGTGAGAACCAAACCTGCCTTTTACATTCACGAGAATTGGTTGCCAAGATAATCCATGTTTTAGTCAAGAGCTACAAAGCTTTTTCCTTGGCCTGGTTAGGAGCTCTCAGGTTGCTAACAAGCCCTCAGGCTAAGGTACAGTTTTTCCTGTTGTATAAAAAAGAAGACCTTAAGAAGTCAATGAGCATCTGAGCAATTAGCCTGGCCAAAGCTTAAGAATGGGGTATTGCAAGTAGCCAAGCATCCATTAAAGATTGTATGTCTTAGCTTAAAGTCAGTCTTCTTCCTCTTGGCAGCCACTGGAGAGTATACAGTGAATTACAGGTCCTCAGACTACTCAGAATAAGTTGGTGTCATCAAAAGAAGCCCCAGATGTAAGGGAAATCTAGCATTATCAAAAGAGTCCTCCCTGGATTTTGCAACAATGTTGTTTGAGCGATTCTTGTGGGATGCTGTATGTGTACCAACTCCATAGTATAGATACCAGCACTTAGTTGATGCATTCACATGGGATATTTACGCCCTCCTTGGATGCCAACCTGGTCTTCATTTCCCCCTCCTCCCACCTTTTTTTCCTTTCAGATACAGTATTTCGTGCAGAGGCGCCCATCATTGAAGACACTGATAGTTGACAGCTACAGTGAGGTTCTTTTGTAAGTGCCAATGTCTGTGATTGTATTTCAGCATGAAACAGATGAGTGTGTGAGATCTGTAGCTTTGGCTTAAGCTGCTTGTAATAGGTATAGAATCATAGAGTATCCTGAGTTGGAAGGGACCCACAAGGATCATCAAGTCCAACTCCCAGCTCCACACAGGACCACCTAGAAATCAAGCTGTATTTCTGAGAGCATTGACCAACCGCTTCTTGAACTCTGACAGGCTTGGTGCTATGACCGCTTCCCTGGGGAGCATGCTCCAGTGGTCAGCCATCCTCTCAGTGAAGAACCTTTTCCTAATATCTAGCCTGAACCTCCCGTTGCAGTTTCATGCCATTCCCTCAGGTCCTGTCGCTGTCACCAGACAGAAGAGATCAACGCCTGCCCCTCCGCTCCCCCCTCATGAGGAAGCAGTAGGCTGCAGTGAGGTCTCCCCTCAGTCTCCTCTTCTCTTGGCTGAACAAACCAAGTGATTTCAGCCATTCCCCATACATCTTGCCCTCTAGACTCTTAAAGACACTTTGCTATAATTTCCTGGGTCCTTAAAAAATAGCACTTGAACAAGTCTGTCTGGATCAGTAACCTCCTTTGGATGTAAGCAAATGAAGTGTTTAGAAGTTTAGTGAATGCATCATGCAGCAGTTAGGAATAGATCTCCAAGTTGGACTTGCAATACAGTGTACACACTGGATGAGCAGATATCCTCCTGTTCCTGAAGGGAGGTTTGCATCTCCATAATCTGAGCCCTTTGTTTTCCTAGCAGGAGTGCAGCTAAATAGGGCAATTTCATGAGTCCGTGGGAGAAGAGGGAGTGCTGAAGAAATGAGAGTATTTTCAGGGACTTTCATTCCCTCCAGTCGGAAGAGCAGGGATGAGACTATGGAAGTTTGTATGTGGGGAAACTGAGGAGCTTGCAAGAGGAATTGTAGCATTGGAGGAAAGGAATGAAGGGAAGAGAGGAAGGGTCTGCCAAGGCTCATGCGTGTTTCGGAGAATCCCTTATTCTGCTGTATAACTTATGTTGCTCCTCTGTTCATACCACTTATGGCCATCTCAGCACTCTGCATTCAGAACATGCTTGTCTTTCAGCTTTGTTCACTCCTTGCTGCTCCTGAGCTCTGTGGTCCTGTACTTCTGTGGCCAGGAACTGTATGTGGCTTCCATGGTCTTCTCCTTGGCGCTGGGCTGGGCTAATATGCTATACTACACCCGTGGCTTCCAGCAGATGGGCATTTACTCTGTCATGATTGCAAAGGTCAGTCCAGTGGGTGGG
>VXAL01014718.1:268622-296246 GCA_013399475.1 Chauna torquata
CCCACAAGGATCATCAAGTCCAACTCCCAGCTCCACACAGGACCACCTAGAAATCAAGCTGTATTTCTGAGAGCATTGACCAACCGCTTCTTGAACTCTGACAGGCTTGGTGCTATGACCGCTTCCCTGGGGAGCATGCTCCAGTGGTCAGCCATCCTCTCAGTGAAGAACCTTTTCCTAATATCTAGCCTGAACCTCCCGTTGCAGTTTCATGCCATTCCCTCAGGTCCTGTCGCTGTCACCAGACAGAAGAGATCAACGCCTGCCCCTCCGCTCCCCCCTCATGAGGAAGCAGTAGGCTGCAGTGAGGTCTCCCCTCAGTCTCCTCTTCTCTTGGCTGAACAAACCAAGTGATTTCAGCCATTCCCCATACATCTTGCCCTCTAGACTCTTAAAGACACTTTGCTATAATTTCCTGGGTCCTTAAAAAATAGCACTTGAACAAGTCTGTCTGGATCAGTAACCTCCTTTGGATGTAAGCAAATGAAGTGTTTAGAAGTTTAGTGAATGCATCATGCAGCAGTTAGGAATAGATCTCCAAGTTGGACTTGCAATACAGTGTACACACTGGATGAGCAGATATCCTCCTGTTCCTGAAGGGAGGTTTGCATCTCCATAATCTGAGCCCTTTGTTTTCCTAGCAGGAGTGCAGCTAAATAGGGCAATTTCATGAGTCCGTGGGAGAAGAGGGAGTGCTGAAGAAATGAGAGTATTTTCAGGGACTTTCATTCCCTCCAGTCGGAAGAGCAGGGATGAGACTATGGAAGTTTGTATGTGGGGAAACTGAGGAGCTTGCAAGAGGAATTGTAGCATTGGAGGAAAGGAATGAAGGGAAGAGAGGAAGGGTCTGCCAAGGCTCATGCGTGTTTCGGAGAATCCCTTATTCTGCTGTATAACTTATGTTGCTCCTCTGTTCATACCACTTATGGCCATCTCAGCACTCTGCATTCAGAACATGCTTGTCTTTCAGCTTTGTTCACTCCTTGCTGCTCCTGAGCTCTGTGGTCCTGTACTTCTGTGGCCAGGAACTGTATGTGGCTTCCATGGTCTTCTCCTTGGCGCTGGGCTGGGCTAATATGCTATACTACACCCGTGGCTTCCAGCAGATGGGCATTTACTCTGTCATGATTGCAAAGGTCAGTCCAGTGGGTGGGTGGTGAGGCCAGCAGAGTGCTCAGATCAGGAAACTGCTGCCAACAGCCAGCATTTCCAGGAGAGAAACATGTGTTTCCATGTTTTCCTTCCACTGGGAAGGCCCATATCAGACTAGTACACTCAGCCTTTATTTTCTAAGCAAAGAGATACGCTTTTTAAGTCACATCGAAGAAACACGTGTTCCTCATTTATGTGTTTTATAGCAGTCTTGATACATTCTGTTATTATTATTGTACTTCAAAATAACTGTACAGTTGGATAGATGTGGATGTAAGTCAACTGAGAACAATGCAGACTCATCTGGTGTGAAATGGCACAGCTTTCTACCAGCTGGAAATTTCCTTAGGAATAGTTTAAATGTTACCAAATAGCAATTAGCTAAGAGGCAGTAGCTGGCTAATAAACCTCTATGTATGATGTAACCAGCTAGCCCAAGAAGGGAAGAAAGAGGCAATTGTCTTAATGTGGTTTATACTCACAAAGATGAAACTATTTGTCATGCATATGTCTTGCATATGTGTGTAAACTGTTGCTTGAATGACAGAGAAGAATGTTTTCTGTATTAAAGTTGATTATCTCAGCAGGATAAACAATAGTTTAATGCACGAACAGCCAGTTCACAGCAGTTGCCTTCTCGAGCTGAAGGAATATTTTCTACCAGTTTTTGTTGCAGTTTATTTTTAAGTTTTTGCAATATAGAAATTTTCTATTTCTGTGTTACAGATGATTCTCAGAGATTTATGTCGCTTCATGTTTGTCTACCTAGTATTCCTCTTGGGATTTTCCACAGGTAATATCATATTTGGAGTTATTTTTTGTTATCTTGAATCTCAGAAAATTATGTTTTTCAGGTGGCTTAAAATTTTTATTTTCAAACTAAAAACTAACAAATTGACCTTATTACAAAAGTTTCTTCAGAATAACAATTATGTATAGTAATTTCATACTGCTTTTCATTCCTGGATCTCAAACTGCTTAGAAAAGCTGAATGGAAAAACAGTCATCCTGTTCTACGTAGACAAAACTGAGACAACACCTTCTGAAAGGATGTCAGTGGTGGGAATATTTTATAGAGCAATTTCATTGGGGACAAGGTTACATGAAGATACTGTGTCATATCTGATACCTTTATGCTCATTTTCATTGCTTGCAAGAGAATTATGATCTCAAATTGTATTTTCATCTTGTATGTGATTCTTCTTTTGCAACAGCTGTGGTGACTTTAATTGAAGATGACAATGAGGGGCAAGACACAAATAGCTCTGAATATGCCCGATGCTGCCACGTGAAACGAGGCCGCACATCCTATAATAGTCTGTATTATACCTGCTTGGAGCTTTTCAAGTTCACTATTGGGATGGGAGATCTGGAGTTCACAGAGAACTACAGGTTCAAGTCTGTGTTTGTCATCCTTTTGGTTCTTTATGTCATCCTTACGTATATCCTCCTGCTCAACATGCTTATTGCACTGATGGGAGAAACTGTGAGCAAAATTGCACAGGAGAGCAAGAGCATCTGGAAACTCCAGGTATATTGGTTCTATGAGGCTATCCAAGAAGGAGGGTGTGGGGAAGGATAAGAAATTTCGCAGAGAATCAATAGAAATTGACATGTTTCTACATAACAGGCAACTGCTTCTTTCCGATTCCCCCAAACAGTTCCCCCCCAAGAAAAGTATATTGGTTCCTTTTCCATGCATATTTGATGTTTTGTCTGAGCAGATGTTCCCAGTGTTGCACACATGTTCAGAATTTGAGAAAAGAAGTACTTCTGTAATCTGACAGAACTATTTGGGGTTTTGATGATGGAAAATCCTGATCAGAGTATGAAGACTGGGATTATGCAAGGGAAAATAAAACAATCTGTTCCAGAATCTCAGACAAAGGCATATCTGCTTTTATTTAGGGTAAGAAAGGGAACTTCATAGTTCTAGTCACAGGGCAGTAATTCAGCATTTTAAATGACATATTAGCAGAGGTGATGTTTCAGAGATGGGTGCAATGCCTTCTTTAAGATGATGAAAATGGTAAAAGCTCAAGTTCTGTTTTGTTTCCTTTTTTTATAAGGGCAGAATTCAGGATTTGCATGACTGAAACAGCAGCTTCTCAGTGGTCTGCTTTCTTTTACCTGTTAGAGAGCCATCACAATCTTGGATATTGAAAACAGCTACTTGAACTGTGTGAGGCGCTCGTTCCGATCTGGAAAGCAAGTCTTGGTGGGGGTCACACCTGATGGCCAAGATGATTACAGATGGTGCTTTAGGTAACCTGCTTGTATGTCAAATGAACAATCTTTTGTAGACAAACAACATTAAGGTATCTGATAATGGGTAGTGGGAAGCAGGACTTTCCCCCTGGAGCACTCCTCTGACAAGTAACGTACTAACACTGTCCATACAGTAGTGAGTTTAATCTATTTTCTGGATCAGATCAGAGGCTGGAGAGGAGTTGTCTGTTAACCCTTAGAATGGTTATTGTTTTTGTTGTTCTCTTCCCAGGGTTGATGAAGTGAACTGGTCCACGTGGAATACTAATCTGGGCATAATCAATGAAGATCCTGGGTACTCTGGGGACCTCAAACGAAATCCCAGTTACTCTATTAAGCCTGGCAGAGGTGAGCATTTCAGGGACCTAGATTTTAGTAATAGAAACAATATAGATCAATTGTTAGAGGGCAATCAGTTTGTACACTTAACGACAATGATAGTAGGTAAGTTAATGTCTTTTTTCAGTCAATGCAAAATGTAAAGGACTAAGTGGGCTCATTATTCACATAGCAATTTTAATTTCTGGAATGAAAGACCCATGGATTCATCATTCTGATTGTAGATTTTGTAAGGCAGATAATATATGCAAATCCTGAGGACTTGGGACAGTGTATGATGGCAGCCAGACCGCCAACAAGCTGCTTTGGAGGCCACAATGTAGCTTCCTATAGCTTGGGAGCTCAGCATCCAGCTGCATATTTAGTCCTCAGACAGTCTCTGCTGTGCTTGCTATCTGAAATATGGAAAACTCATGGAATGGGGCAGGGGGGACACGACACAAAACCTGTTCTTCCTGCTTCTTTCTTGTTCTTCCATCAGCTTTCTATTCAAACCACTTGTATATTTCTTCTGTTTCTGTGGAGGAGAAAAAATTAACCATTCCTTTCCTTTTTAGTTTCAGGGAAAAACTGGAAAACTTTGGTTCCACTTTTAAGAGATGGAAGCAGGAGAGAAGAGACACAAAAACTACCAGAAGAAATCAAATTAAAACCCATTTTAGAACCTTATTATGAGCCGGAGGATTCTTTGACATTGAAGGAATCACTTCCAAAGTCAGTCTAATCTTATTTTCTTTTTAAGAAGTTTAATTCTCGTTGCCCGTGTTGGTCCTCACAAGCAGGGCAATTAGAGCACTTGCTTTATAAGAACAGGGATTTATGGAAAAAGATCAAAGGACTTAGGAAATGACTGTGTGCAAGGATTAAGTATGCTAAATAAACTACTTGTTGTTTAAGCTCACGTCTTCATGGTTATTTTTAATATAAATCTGCAAGAAAGTGGGTATTTACTACTTGGTTTGTATTTACTTGGCTAGATATTTGCATCTTGGCTGTCTCATGAAGTGTTAGAAATGCTTCCCATAGTTGTTTCTTTAGTGGTTTGTTTGTTTTAATTAAATACATTGAGAATTTCCCACAATTCACAGCTGCTATGGTATGGTGCTCTTTTTTTGTTGAGGACTTTTTCCCAGTCTTCATACATTTCTTTCCCTCTTTGAAAGTGCTCTCATGCATTTCTGAGATCTGAGCTGACATTCATTGTTAGCTAACAGGAACATTGCTGAGTTTTGCAGGTTGGTGCAAGTGGCCAGTTATGGTGGATATTTTGTTGATAATACGAAAATAACAAAAGGGCCTGTAGAAGAATGGTTATCATTTGGCACTCTGGACGTAGTGGATTTCATACCTTCTGTCTGCTTTTAGATTCTCTTTCTTTTAAAAAGTGTTTGTGTGAGCAGCTACGGGCCCTGATTTCGTGATTTCCCAGCCTTGAAACCTAACTAACCATACTATAACGAAACTGGAGAAGGACTTGTAAAAGAGCAGTAAAAATTGCCAAGCGAGCAGAGGTATGTTGCTGTGACAAATGTTTCTTGTAAACGAGATAAATGGGGATACGGTGAAAGAATAGAAAATGAATGATCTAAAGATGTTGTTACTCTTTTGTCATGACACAAGAACAAATATACTCTGTGAAATTTTAAAGGCTGGATAGTCAAAATCAATGAAATGTTTCTTTTACAGTGTATAAGTAAACTCCAGAATTCACTGCTATTGTTACTGAGGCCAAAGACTTAACAAGATCCCAAATTTGACATTTATTTAGCTAACAGATGAACTTTGCATAAAGTAAGAGAGAGTGGTTATAGAGGGATATATGTATCGAAGGTCAGATGTATAATAATGTATAACAACAAATATCTTGAAATCAAAGTTTTTGTTCTTGACTTTAACAGCAACAACAGGGGGAAAGAAATCTGATGCTGCAAATCCATCTGGCTGGACTTAAAAAGAGAATCAGGAAAAGTATCTAAGAGGGAAAATAGGCATATGTTCTGAAACTACAGATAGAACCCTGGAATGAGAGGAAAGAATAGGAGGGACTTTGGCATCCTCATGAAAAGTGACTGGGCAGAAAGGAAGTAAGGATAAGAAAATTTGTCTTATACAACTGGCTCAATAATCCAGTGCTGGACCTGTGCAGCTGTGTTGGGCAAGAAAAGGTAAATTGTTTTACCTTCTTTATGTGTTATGTATCACTAAAGCACATAGACCTAACAGCCTTTAATGTCCATGCAGAGTGTGCGTATACAAGTATCCTTAAGCCAACAGGTTTTTAAGGACAGGTTCCAGTTTGAGCATGTTCAATGTTTCTGTGGCTGCATTCAAAGTACAGTTGCGCTATAGTGCTTCTGTGAAATTCGGCCAGAGTGCACAGCCTTTTGCCAGGGAGAGTCCATCATGCTTGGCCTGTGATGCATCCAAAGACTGTGGTCAGATAACATTCGTATGAGTCATTGTAGTTGAAAAGTGGTACGCTAGATGGGTCAGCAGCAAATTATTGGGAAAACTGGAAAAGTTTCTGTCAAAGACATAGAAAATTGAGTCAGCCTTTGAAAGATAATTTTCATCAATATATCTTACATTTTTTCTTCATTTAGTAAGATACTGAAACATTCACTATTCTTAAAGAGAAGCAATTAGTATATTTACATACAAACTGCCCTCCACTGCTAGCACTGAGATGAATTCTGGGTTGTTTGAAGTTAGTTCTTTTACTGGGATGAGGGTCACAGGGTACTTCAGCAGTAGATTTCAGCAAAGTCTTCAAGCATCCGGCTTATTTGAAATAGTAGCACCATCTAGAGGACTAATAATTCTTAAATCTGTAGTTAACCAAATAATTCAGGACAAATGTCACTTTTTTCATGGAGTTTTGCAGGGTATACCCATAGAAACTTGCCAAAGGATTTGAAAAAATGGTTTTACAAAAATCAGAATTTAAAGCCAACAAGCTTTGTCTCTGGTGGACAGGGAGACCACAAAGTAGGGATGTTGAATATCATACCATTATAAAGGTGCATCTCTAAACACTTGGTAGCAGTCTCTATAGGTTTCACTCAAGACTTCGTTATGCTCCACCCTAAACATAGCAAGATACAGTCCGTATGTCAAACAAGTACAGCTAAGTAAACAAGACAGGCTGAGGCAGTGAAACTCCAACTATTAATAATAAATGTAGAAAGGGGCCAACCAGAAAAACTTAGTTCAATGTCTCCATGTCTCTATGTGCCAGGGGAAATTTATGTGTGAATGCACATGGGGAACATGATGTAGCTGGAAAGCATTCGTGAAGTTTCTGTATTCCCTGTGAGGGATCCACTTCTCATAATTAGTTGCCTGTATAGAGACCTAATCTTACTGGTTAAATTCCACCTTCATTTACATCAAGTGGCTGTTCAGAAGAATTCATCAGCTGCCGAGGGTAACCTGAACAGAATGTTGATCTCTGTCTTCCTGTCTTTTTCTGCTCCAACAGGATTACAAAGAGTTCAGGGAACTCTTTTTTTTTTATAAATAAAAACTGAAATGCTGAAATTCAGAGTGAAAACATGCAACAGTATAATGCTGTGGCTGAAAATGTAAATGCCCTGTATTAGTGTATATTAATGGGATAGGGTGGTGCTGGTGGCTTTTTTGTTGTTTTTTTTTTTTAGCCTTGTCTGGGAAGCTAGAAAAAAAAACAAGTCCTACTTTTCTAAATTAAGTTATTACTAACATCTCAGAATTTCCAGCTATATCATCAATCAGTTACTACTATGGGCAGAAATATGTTTCCCACAGCTGGGGCAATATAGCCTGGCAGTGACCCTAACCTGGTGTCACACACGTTTATTTAGACTCAGTTGGCCATGGTTCTTTTTTGCCACAATTTACTTCCTTCATCTCCATTCCACCAAAATGCATAGAACTGCTATGGAAATGAAGGTGTGTCTCTACTAAGGCAGACTGGGTGGGATGCCTACAGGGGACACACTAGTTCTGAACAGACAGAGAACACAAAGACTTACTCTCGCAGTGAAGGTCTGCAACTAACCCCCAGGGAAGAAAGGTGGCTTGTCAGGAAGCATTTGTGCTTTAAAAATGGCTTTGCTAGGACCAGCTCTCTGCTATTGCTACTGCTAGACACCTCCATTGGCTGAGGAGGGGCATGGCTTTGCGATAAATTAATCTTTATTTGGGTTGTTTTGTGGAAGTTCTGCTCACCTCGGCAGCCATATTTTGCTTGATCCTGCAGAATCTGTGTCTTGAGTACTTGAG
The DNA here is from genome assembly GCA_013399475.1 of Chauna torquata. NCBI lineage: Eukaryota > Metazoa > Chordata > Aves > Anseriformes > Anhimidae > Chauna > Chauna torquata. Next base: position 276,645 of record VXAL01014718.1, read on the forward strand.
GATTTTTTCAGTCTGAAGTTTGCATAATTACTTCACACTGAACGTGGTTAGAAACAGCACGTGGTTCCCATGCTATTCCTTGAGGTTTGCAGGTGGTAAAAATCTGTCCTCTCACAGTTATTAGTCACATTAATTTGTGTCCACAGTAAGTGCTTAATAGGAGATGACCAGGTTCAACAACTGTATATATCCACCAGCTCCCAAAAACCACGCTGGCTCAAAAGCAAAGTAAGTGAAGGGTGCTGATGTGCTCATCTCTTCTGTCTACGGGTGATTGCAATTAGCAATGAGTGTATATGTGCGTGTGATGGGAGATAGCAAGAAGAAGTGAGTTGAACTAAGGTGAGTTGGGCAATACTTCGCTGGGAGTTGAAAATGGGCTGATGAACACGTGTAAAAGCTAAATTGTGATCTCGGTATGTTACAGCACTGCCATACCTGAGATGCAACTTGTGCCTAGTCAGTCATGTAAGCTGCTGTGTCTTTCAAACTCCAGTAATTTCTGAATTAGTTGAGAAAAACATATATTCTACCTGAAAAAAGTGGAGAGACACAGCCTGTATTAAGTGTGTGCTCATTGTGCCCTCTGCAAGAGCTGGCACTGGAACCTGAATAGCCCTTGTCCTAATTAAACACTAATGTTAATCCCTTCTCAGGCAGCACATTGGCAGTTTTTGGTGGGGTCCATGGAAGACCACAGCCCGCAAGAGGGCCCCCGAGCCATGTGCAGGGACGGTTGTCTCTCTGGGGTACCCCGTAGCTGACATGCCCCGAGGAAAGCCCCTCTCCCTCTGATACCACTGTCCTTCTTTGCTGCCCCCGATCAGATTCGTTATGCAGAATCATACTTATCTCTGTCAAATGCTGCGTAATCCCCCTGCTCTTCTGTGGCAAACATTTAACTCAGGTTCTGATGCTGGAAGTTTTCAGAACGCCATCAGTAGAAATTTGGTATGTTGGGGGGTGGGGGGAGAACCCTCTTGTGTTGAATCTTCCAAATTCAAAAGAATCCACGTACATTAAAGATCCCAGATAAGGTGACGTTCAGAGCAACCCACTGTCAGCCAGTGTGTTTTGGATATTTAATGTCAGCTTGTATGTTTTGGTGCATTAGAGAGAATCTTCTTGTAATGAATGTACTTCTTATGAGTCCTTCTTGCTCCATTAGGCAATAGGCATGGATTTACTGTGGCCTGGAAAGATGTCTTAATTGACATTGCCAGATGCAGCATAGACATTCTGGGTCTTCTGATGTGGTTACAGGGCTCTGAATTGCTTCCCATCACCGACATCATGCAGACTGGGATTACTTCTGACTCTGGAATAGTTTCCACAGAGAAAATATGGACCCAATTTCTCCTACATTAGATGTTAAACTGTACAAAGCACTTCAAAATAGATGTTGGAGAGTACACTATTTCTCTGGGAAGGAGGGGAAATCAGCCAAATGATCTCATGAGAATTCTGCCTTTCTGGTGTGTTTGTGATACTGTGGCAGAGCTACATCACTATTAGTAACACTTCCTGTTGCAGGATGCAGGCAATGAGTGGATATGAAGATACATGAACATTGACAGAATCACTGACGTTTTCAGACTCCGTCATTGTCCAGAATTGTACTTCTCCATCATTATTACAATCGACCTCCCTGAACATTTTAGTCACCCAAATGTTGATATGAAAGGTCCTGTCACCTGGAATTGCCACATCAGCTGACTGTGGAGCAGCCAAGGAGAGCAACTCCCAATTACAGGAACTGGAAGGAAGTGCCTTACTCACTCAGCCAGTAAGAGCAGTTTTAAGCCATGTCATCAGGTAGAAGTTGTTTATTTCCAAGCTGACATAATAGGTGTAGCCCAGACAATTCCTCTTTCCAAAGAAGAATGTGGATAATGAACCACTCAGAGAAAAGGGATTGTGTCCTCAGTTTCTGTTGGTCAGAGGGGGAAAGCCAAGAGTGTTTAATTGGCATAGAGGAAGACACAAGAAAGATGATGTCCCTCATTACCAGCAAGATACAGAACAGTGAAGTTTAGGGCTGGAAATGGGTAGAGGGTTCTCAAGAGACTGATTTATCGTTTGCAACGATAAACGGAAACAGTTAGCTGTATCTTAGCTAAGGACTGAATGACAGAAAATGGAAACATTGACAAAGAGAGGACATGATCTGCATAATAGAAGGGGTTTTAAAGAGAATAATGGATTGAAATTGAGACAGGGAAAATGTATCCTGAAAAGATGATCTGTCCATGGTATATATATGATGTGTGTTTGCTCAAAGAACTCCCTTTGAAAACACTGGAAGATTCAAACTTCAGGCCATGTATGCAAATATATCCCGTGCCATCCTGACCTACAGGTTTTAGCTCTCTCATCTTGGAGAAACCGAAGTATCGGAGGGTTTATTTCAATTGGCTGATGTTCACCTTGAATTCTGCTTCACTTATTTCCCAGAAAGGGCTTGACAGTAAGTGGAAGGGACCTGCAGGGACTTTATTTTGATATAGTTAGCGAGCATCTGATATGCTGCTACAGTCGAAATGAAGTTTAGCTCTCAGTGTAAGACCTGATAGTGGGTGAATTTTTGTTCCTCTCATTTTTTTTTTTCCAGCTCTAACTAGATCTTTGGAGGGGAAAGAACTGTTCCCCAGATTTAGATAGATGAGACCAATGAAAATTTTTTCCTCTTGAAAAATGGGATTTGATGCTTCTTTGGCTGAACTATCAAATGACCGAACTACTAGTTTAACCTGAGATTATTATAAAGGTTCCTCTGCAGTTTTGGTGATTAGCCTTTAAAGGCTACTCGAGTCAAACAGCAGCAGAACAGATTTGAGCAAAAAAATGTAGCGTATAGGTGGGGCGTGCTTTTTTCACAGTGTATTCCTTGAGGCATTTTCATATTGCTTAATTCCCCTGTACTGCTAAGCATTACCAGAAACTACGCACCACAACTGAAGATTTACCGAGGATACAAACTCACTCTGAAATAGCTGGAGAACAACCCTGACCTAGTTGGGACTGTGAGGCTCAGAAAAGCCAAGTGAAGTTTGTGCTTTGAAAGCTCAGTGAAGTGTTACATGTTGGTTCATGTAGGAGACACGGCGCCCTTCTGGGTGACCATGAAGTCAGAATCAATGGAAGGAAAAAATGCCTGTCTCGTGGTCTTAAAACTGTTTTTATTTTTTTCCTCAAATAGAAACCTCAAAAGATTGCATATCCACTGACCATGCATAGCCTGTGACCTACAGCACCAGCAGACAGCACATGCATACAGGACAGACAGAAGAAGTGTCCAACACGACACACACACATCGATGGACTGAAGACTGGCAAATGTCTTTGTAGGTTTGCACTATTCCTTTGTGCCTTGGGAGTGGCAGGGGACGCTACCAGTAGAACACATACAGGAAAAGAGTGACAGAATCATTCTTCCCATCACTTATTACTATCTTGTGCTTACGTAGTCCCCTGTAACTTTGCCAGGAGAGGGGATAAATATGACCTGAAGTCAAATTCTGATGTGAATTACAAGAAGTGGATTTTTGCTGCACTGATTTCAACCCATTTATGACTGAGCTCACCCCTGTATAGGGAATGGGCCACGCATAGAGGAATTAGAGAGATTCAAGTGGAAGTGACCACACTAGCAGGTGGTGAAAGAGTATAAGAAGGAAGGGGTGGGGAGTGGGGATTCCATTCCATGAGGGAATGGGTAGAAGCTGAGACATAGGATCAGGCTGTTCTCTCTCTTCTTTTTCCCTCTTACTCCGTATATATTAGAGTAGCCTCTGTGAGCTCTAGCCAAGGTTCAGGGCACTAAGCTTTGGGAACAAGAGCATTTCTGTTCTATGCAGAGGAAGACAACAGCAGAGACTGACTGAGGAGTGTCATGGGCAGTGTTGCTCATTGACATAGGCAGGAGTCTCACAGTATCAGAACTGCAGCTGGAGGAAGCTGCTTGAATTTGGTCCAGAAAACATAGTTTGGTGGAATAGGAAATAGTGTGCCTGGCTGTTGGGTAATTCTGGCAGTCCCAACAATAATGCTATTACTTCAGTGTGCCAGGCTCACCTCCCTTTTTTTTTTTCTCTTGAAGGAAAAAGAATAAGCTACATAGTGACATAGTTGCAGGGAATATACTTGTGATGGACGCTACAGTAACTCTCCTCTATCTATTTGTGAATGGGACTGCTCTTTTAGGGCAGGAATCTGTGAGGAATAAAATATCCAGGCTTGAATGTTATGCAAATGTGCCTAATGATATTGCTTGAAGAGGCTGACTTGCCCCTGCAGTCTGAACTGTAACGACTGGCAGGCAATATCCCAGTATTTTCCTGGAAGGATTTTCCCCTAGGCTGTCTCCTGTTAGGTGATAGTCAAACACTTACAGGCTAATTCATTTCTCTGTTGCTCGGCTGCACAAAACAATCTTTTATCTCACAGTTTGTAAGCGTGCTACTTAAATATTTGCAAGTGCTATTCAGTTGTCTGGAGCGGTGTAAAAAGCTCTTCATACATGGGTGTAGCAGCACACAGATGTGATCCTGGAAAAAGTTCAACTTTGAATGGAGGAACAGGAGAACATTATATGAGAGAGAATGTTACTGAAGCTATGTTCTTGAAGAGTGGTCAGGAGTATGCTATTTTAATTCTTCAAGCTGCAGTCTCTGAATCTGAAAATGATTGTTAGTAGCTACTTAGGATATAGCAAAGTGTGTGTGTCCACAAGCGGTAGCACTGTAAAAACAAACTCAGTATGGACTTCTGCTGTTCCTCATAGTCCTTTATTCTCAACTCCTCAGAGTGAGAATAGCTAAATAAAAAGTGAGATATAGAAAATGTTTTAACAACATTTATAAAACAAGGAATGATTTGGTGAAAAGTCGCATATAATTCTTAAAAAAAAGCCTAAATCATTTCCAGAACAGACTAAATATACTCATATCTCTAAAATGGAGGAATGCTGACATGCATATTAAGCGGAGATTTTCGATCTGGGATATTTGTATGAAGTATTGTGAAATCAGAAAAAGCAGCCTTTAAAATGCAATAAGCATCTCTTTGAATTCACATAGAATTCTATGTGATTCCATTCTTTTATAAGGGAAAATGAGGGACAGTAACAGTGATCTATTAAGCAATAGCTTTTACATTATTTTTCCCTTATAAAGTTTGTGTAAAATGTCCTGTGAAGGAAGGTGCTAAGGCTGAAGGTCAATCTGTCAATTTGAGGTGGGACAGCACATATCTTTTTTCTGGTGACATAAAAAAGATCTGTTGCAAGGGAGACAACTGACTGCTTATCATAGCTGACTGTAGAGAAATCAATAACACGAATCCTCTTAAGGCTAGGGAATGAATATGTACCAAAAAAAAAAAAAAACCTGGCTCCCAAAATCAAGAGTTCAATATTAGCAAGCAAGCCACTGAAATCAGGAGATCTCTGCCTTGCTACGGCATCACTCCCCCTGGAACAGCTGCAGGATTTACACTCTCTTAAAACACACAACGAGCAGCAAAGCACTTTCTGAGCTCTAGTTGGAGTAGCACTGTGACCACACTGTTGTGATTTTCCTGTTCTCTCCCACATCCTTTCTGTCTCTCCATCTGGTTAAAAGTTAGCTGGAAAATCTGTGGGAAAATGATAGCATCTTACCCTTCTTAGCATACCCTACAGAAGTACATCTTCATGTGGTTCTTCAGCATAAACTATACTGCTAGCATTAAATGCATATACATTATTTTAAAACTGTAGTAAGTGGGATATCTTGTGGAGTCTTCCCACAACAGACCAACCACTCTGAATCCTTTTCCACAGAAACAAAATTTAAGTGCATTTTTTCCACAGTGAAAAATCATGAAAGATTCTTGTGAATCAATTAAACACTATGCTCAGAGGAATGGGGCTGCTACTGGTAGCTGGCTTGCACAGTGTTTTAGTACTTAAGCTTTTAAGGAACTTGGGAAATGGAATGCTGACAAAAAGTATTTTACAATTATCTATGCAGTTACCTGTTAATGTTAAAAATGCTTTTTAGAGAATGGCGTTTCCTCCTAATGACTCCCTATTGGGGTACCGAAAATCACAGAATTAAATATAAAATCTGAATAACTTCCTAATGCAAGTTTGACTTGGATTGTGTCACATGTCAGCAGCACAGAAAACACGGTTCCGACTCGCAGATGTCAAATGGCAGATGTCCAAATGCTCAATTCCTCCCATTTGGGGCTTCTTTCATCTTGTTCATTTTACTTTCTAGTGAGTCTAGCACTTGCTATAAAAAACAAAATAATGAATGCGAGATAGGGCGTCTGCTGCTTATTGGTGCTGTGCAGACTATCCAAAGCTAATGTTTTCAAGTAATTTTTCATAGGTGATATGTGCCTAGTTATTAATGTTCTTGACTTTTATGTCATATCTTTTAGTAACTGAAGCAGCTGGTAGCTGTTGTAAAACTCTATAAAGTGGTCTACACAGCCACGATACAACCTACTGCAAAACGCTTCATGGCTTGTCAGAAATCTCAGAGTGGAACATGTCTGGGAACATAAGTTAAGTGGGTTAATGATTAAAATTATGAGAAAATGGTTGCACAGATGTGACTTACTGTAGTTCTGCCTCTCATTTCCTGACTTTTAAGTCTGCCCTTAAAAATAGCTCTGTTCAGGCTCACAACACCTCTGTGTAGCATGTGACATTCTTACCTGTTTTCAGGAAGATTAGCTAGAAAAAAATCTGTGCTTAGGTTTTCTAGATCTGACAACTGCACAGAAAAGGCCACACTCAGGTTTAGCAAGTCAAGGCTGTCCTCATAATGAAAGGAAAAGCTGTTAGCACGTATCAGGCAGAATGAGGTATAATTCTTGGTCGTGTGAGCTGTTACAGCTCTTACAATTTTCTACACCTTTTCATAGGCAGGTTTGATACAGGGCTCTGACTCTTGCTGTAGCTTGTCCCAGTTTTTCTTTTTGGATAACTGCCACAACATTATAAATACACCACACTGATAGGGTCTATATTCTGCTAAACCACACAGATCTGGGTGCTTTCAGATATAGCTGCTTTCTAAGTTCCAAGTACTGCTTGCTGCCAAACTAATTTTCTCTCCTTAGCAAAGGAATTTAACTGCTCTTCTACTGTGGTTTATAGGAGAGTTAAAGAAAAAGTCCTTAAATGCACCTTCACCCAGATTTAATCTGGCTTTGCCTATTTTCACATGTAGTACTCCAGCTCAGAGTGACTTCAATTAAACAATCTCTTGAAGTTTGTGTGGAGAACTAAGCCAATGTTCTCCCAGGCAAGATTAAATGCAGTATTCAGTCCTTATTCCATGTGGTTAGACCAGCAGCTAAGAGTCCATCAAAGCAGCTGACTCTAGACTGTAGCATATTAGCTTAAGCAGTCATTTGACAAGGCGTGAACAACTTTGCCCAGTGCAAGATTTGGAATATATCATCATAAATTTGTGTCAGGCAAAGCTGGATGTGTGCTCAGCTCATCCAATCAAAGCTCTTTTAATGCCAAATCAAACTGGCCCAGGCATGGCCCTTTTCACCATGCCGTTTTGTCAAAGCTGATTCATTACCAGAAACAATGTAGTGTTCCTGGTATTTCACACAGTAGATTTGACCTTGATTTGATGCAAATAGGATTCCCAGCAGTCTTGTTCTTCAAAGAGATCTGCTTGAACAGGAGGATTTACCTACGGTTTGTAGATATATTTTAGAGCCATATTCTTCAGATTCAAATGTCTGGTTTTATATCTTAATATCCTAAAGGTATTTTATGGTTTCATTTCCAATTCTGTATCCATCTTTTACCAAAAAAAACCCGAACTTGATTCTTTCTTCCCTTATCTATAGCGGGAGAAAGATTTCTGTTTTTCTGGCCTGCATAGTTCCCCTTGAACTCCCATCTATTAATCAAGTAAGGAAAAGACCAGCTCTAAGTTCATCTCTTAGGCCTCATTGCGGAGACAAACAAATTTTAATTGATAATGTAAAGACTCTATAAATAGAGCAGAAGAATTTATGGTTACTCTTCTGGCTTGTCCCAAAAAGGAAGTCTGCATCAACCATTGCTCAACAGCTCAAAACTAGCAAAACTGAAAAACGCCATTCCCTGTTGTTGGCCCAGCAAGAAGTAACACCCGTACTGTTTATGTGAAATGCCTGTTTGTATCCTCACAGACCCTAAGGGTACACATTCATCAGAAAATATGCAGATAGGGAAAGATCTAAGCACACCCACCATGTTTTCACTGACATTATTGCTATGAAAGTGTAAGATTTTCTAAGCCCATTTCTACTTTTTCAAAGCAATAGCAAAAATGTTTGCTTTCTGGAGCGCTTAGCACGATTGTTTTCTCATTTTTGCTTTGTGCTTTCTGAATAGTTCCATAGTATATAATAAACTAAGCATGACATAAAGCGATGTCATTTACAACCCAAATGCATGCGCATAACCATTTTCTTTTGAATATAGTATGTAAACTGCAGAGCACTGTGATCGTTTTAGATATTCTACTGCTACCATTAAGTCATCTGCAAGCGACTCAGCTTTAGTAATATTTCAGTATATAATTATTGCATGTGTGTGTGTCATCCCACTTTGGCAGCTATGAAGTAAAGAGTTTGTTGTCTAGCAAGTTTCTCTCTGCTGCCTAATTTCAGATTCAACAAACCCTGTAAGGCTGCAGTACTCCAGTGCTGTACTATCTGTGCTTTCCAACAGCTGAGCAAACCAGATGACTGAAGAAGGGTGGTTTTGCATTTTTAGGATAGTTTTGAGCTTGAATGTAGTTTTACTCACTTGGCAGGTTAGTCTCTTTGGATGTTGTGGAACCGTCAGTGGGCCCTGAATTTGAAACTTCATTCGTACAATTCTGAGGCGCCTTCCCTATACTGAAATGCAAGTTTTGTAAACAGGGTAAGTTCTCTGAGAGCTTCTGTGGGTGTTCGGTGTAGGTGTGATGCTTCTGTGGAGAATGAAACCTTCTAAACTATCTTCACTACACCTATCTTTCAAGTGGAGAATGCTTTTCTGTTGTGCTTGTTGATGTTTTTCTAGTTTATAAGTCTTTCTCCCAAGCCATTCCACGTTGACTCCTTAGGCATTCAGAAGTTAAGAAAGATGTAGCTAATTTCATTTGTATTTCTCAGCCTGATGCACTGTGATACTTCCTAATTTCTGTGCTAAGGGAATCCAAAATATACTGGTATACAGTCTAAACTTAAAAAATATTTTCATCTTCTACTTAAAGGTTCAGTCACTGTAGTGACTGTCAAAAGCAGAATACCTGACCTAGTAGAATAGTCTTTACTTCAACTCACTAAAATTTCTTCTTTTTATTTAATTTGGAGATAGGCAGGTAAATAATTTTAAAGCATTTTCCTCAAAGAAAAACTTTGCTTTTCACAGACACTTTTAAATTTTTAGGAAAACACTTTGTAGGAAAAGAACAAATTTCTCACCAAGAACAAAATCACTTTTTCATAGTGCCTGAGGTTTACTACAGCCCCTCAGAAGTATGAAAATAGTACAGAAAAATGAAAGTCTTTCAATCAAGCGTGGCTTTCTGTTGATTGAATTTATATACCATAAATAATGCACAAAAGTCAAAATGGAGTTTTATCTTTCCGGTGGGGAAGGGGATTTCTTTTTATGAGCTAGTAAGTATTAGCTCATAGGTGCTAGGAAGCATCATGATCTGTGCTGTGGATGTTCGAAGGATCCTGTGAATGAAACAGATATTGATAGTCACTTCCTTTCCTCTGCCTGTAAGGAAGAAGAGAAGACCTTTGTCCCACAATAGCATAGATAAATGTTTCTTTTGATTTGAAGGATTCTATTTTTAGCTACTATGTTTATACTGTCATTGATCTGTAGAGATATATTTATATATGATTTTTCTTGGTCTCAGATAAGCACAAGGTGAATCTGTGATAGTGTGTAAAGTGCTACATACTGTAAAAGTGGCTGAGTCCCATTCACCATTACAGATAAATGCCCTTTTCTTATCCCCGCCACACTGGAGGTGAGAGACTAAGTCCTCAATGTCCTCAGAATCCTCTCCAAAGTAATTCTTAATACTATAAATTAACACAGTATTTTGTCTGACTTCAAATAAACCGCTTCTCTGATGGCCTGTAAGTAACAGTTAACTAGATAATGAGAGAAAAAAGAGTTACAACAAAAGATGACACTCCGTATCAGGTTATGTAGGTTTACAATATTTATTGTCTGACATTCTCCAGACTGTTGCACTGTTTTTCTCTATACATCATAGATTACATAAAATGGTAGTGCACAGGAAAATGATGATGAAAGCAGTTGGTCATTAAACTAACAAGACAGAAGGAGGGAAGAAGCTGATAAGCATAAAAAAGCTCCATTAACTTTCATGAGATTTGCATGGATATAGCTAAAACAAGAACTGAGTTCCATAGGTGATACTGCCAAAAGCCTAGGCTTGGTTTTCATCTGGCCATGCAATTAATCATGATTAAATATGAGAAGTAGATGCCACTTCAGCACTGTAGCAAGGTACTTCTACCATTGTGCCTGCAGTTATTTACTTGTGCAGACTCTGACATCTCATTTAAAATAGTCTCTGTGGCTGAGACTACACAGTCAAATCTTAGATGTGCCTTTGAAAGCAGTAGTCCATGTATACAAAAATGAATCTTTCCTCTTTTTCCTCCCTAAATTGTTTCCTTAATCACTGATGGTTCACTAGTCTTTCATCACCCAAAGAAACTTCAATGCTCTTTGACTATTTTCACCTCTCTTAAATGATGTTGCCTGCTCTCAAGTCATTGCTAAAATGTCTGCAGAGAAAATTAGCTGTAGGTGGGGCTTTTCACTTGCTCCCCCTGTGGATGGCCCATGCAGAAATGTGGTGCCATATCTGAGCAGCTCTAGCGTTGCTCCCAAGTGAAAGGTTCTTCCCTTTGTCCACTGTGTGCTTTACAGATTTTAACCTTGGTCTTTATTTTCTCCAGCTCTTGCAACCATGGTCTCTGACCCCTCTAACTTTGACACATGTGCCAGCTGTGTCCCTCTCAACTCAGCAACTCCTTTTGCTGAGACATTTTTTGACCTATGGTTCTGTTTCCAACTATTCTCTTAGTCTAAAGTCACTTCTTTTGTAAAGCTGTTTAATGCCCATCTTCATCTTGTTCTAGTCGCCTATATTTGATTTACGTCAAGGATCATATTTGCCTCTTCCTCCGGATGGGAAGCGTCTTTACTCTGCTCGTAAACTGCTGTGTATTCTTAAATCACTTGGTAAGAATTAAATAACAGAATTATTTGTAAACTACACAAGACAACAGTAGCTTGCTTTAGCTGTGCTAAGATTAAATGTTTATCTGTCTATTAACTGCTACAACGTGTGTCTGAAGAGTACATGCACTGCATTTTCAAAGGCATGGACAAAACTTTTTTCCTACTTCAAATAGGTAATATCCAGGTTCAGTTCTTTTGTTCACTTATTGTAGTGAAAGCTACCGTGTCCTTTGTATGCAGGTGTACTAAGTAAATCATATTCGTCCTTTATTATTTCTATGAAAGTTGTGATATGAGTTCTTAGGACATGCATCCAAATGGTGTATTTCAGAGTTGCACTGGTGTGATGTCACATCTGTCTTGTAAAAATGTCTGCCAGTGGTAACAAACAAAATAAAATGTTATTTTCATGGTTGTTTTTTAAGCCAACCCTTTCAAGTTAAGGAATACTTTCCAATATTTCAGATTTCTTCTCTATTCCAGTTAGTGAAAAGAAATTACAACTGCAGTTACATGTGTTTGGACCTTGTAAATTCTCAGTTCTCTGTACTTGGCATTGAAAATATCCTATACTTAAACATCTGTCATATATGCATTAATGGATTTTTATTCAAATATTTGATATGCCTGTGTCGTTTTTCATACCAGCTGTCATGTCTTTTCAAACATGCTTCACAATCTGCTTTCTGTATCTTGAGACAGGAGCGCAAAGTTTGTATGTACATTTGTCACATTAAGGGCAGTGGACGTAGGAGAGGAAAAATGTGTAGTTCATTTTGTTCAAACATGTGTGCAAGTGATTTTTATAATTTGTCCTTGGGTATGGAGGGCACTCCCCTGATTTGCTTGGGAGTGGATCCATGACCTCATAAAACTTACCATTTCTACATTCAGTGAATTTTAAAGGATCCTTTTTATTATATATTGTGGAACTATTCAGAAAGTGATTTAAAATGATGCCCTCGAGTATTATGTTGAGAAATAGGAAGATAATTATTCATTATTACTTACAGAATTAGTGTTGTGAGTGTTTGTAAGCAGATAACATGCACCAACATCCTTTTGTGTCACATGGTGGTGATCGTTCCCATACAGCAGTCATGACTTTTTTTTTTTCCTGAAGAAATGTTTAGAAGTGTTGCCAGCACACAAAAGTCCTTGATGTCATCCATGCGATCAGTTGTTTAGCTGAGTTCAGGCTGGACACAGTATTCAGAGTCTGACTGTTGCTTCTGCTATTCTAATGCATTCAAAAATTTCAGGGCTTTTTCTGAGTTCACTACCCTTCATGCATGAAACCTTCCTTCCCACGTTGTACCTGCTGCACAGATCTTTCTGAAATTCCCCACTTTTCTAAAGTTACATTGTATAAGAACTAACTACTTAGAATAACTGTAAATATGCACAAATTTTAGGGCTACATATAAGTCATTGTGCTCTTTGTGTTTCTCTATATAAGATATATTGTCATTGTAACTGATAAACTCCCTTAAGCTTAATTTAGGCACATGCTTGAATTTACAGTTCTGTTGGATTTATGGTATCACTCAATGCCACTTTTCTTAGAATGTAATTTAATCAGTCTTGACTATAGCCCTCCAGCCTTGACACGTAAAATGACGTGTATGCGCTTAACAACTGAAAAATGAAAAACTTTTAAAAATATCAAGAGTTGTGCGCTTACATGTGAAGAGATTGTAAATAGGTGATGTGGTCAATATACTTTCTTGAAATGTACAAGTGTTAAGTAACCCTGATTCTATCTACTGCAGAAACATGATTAAAGATAACAAAGAAATTGTTCCACTAATGGGCAAGAAAACAAATCCATCTGGTATACCCCCTTCAAACCAGCAAGAGAAAAAGCCAACTGAAAGCACTCCCACAAAGAAAAGGTAGGACTCTAGCTCAGTCTAAAACATTAAAACTCCCCATTTTATCTCCTTTAGCAGATATTTGCACTGCGATATCACTAACATCTTTATTCATGCTGTATATATGGATGAAATAGACCTGATAAACAGAAGGCGCCTTCAAAAAATCGTGCTTATACTTTTGTAAGTGGAAGAGTATCCTGCTTAGGTAGCCATATGATGTTTTCACCCTAATGGGACACATACTTAACCCCTACCCTAGAGACATCAGACTCAAGCACCAGTCTATTAATTTTGTCTCTCTATCAGCTGGGATTTCTGCATCTGCTCTATATACCTATATAAGCTTACAAGACTGTGGTCTAATGACAGTCAGCATTTCAACAGGAGAAGGCAAAGTGGTCACATGGCAGGGTACACCAGGTTTCATATAAAAGATGCTGGCCTGAATAAAAGGAACATTTCAAATTTAATGTCACATGAGAATGTGATAGGTTATGGGAGGCAGAGGTGGAATTAAAGAATGAGGGCTGGTAGAGCAGGAGGTTTGGGAAATCCTATTACAAACAGAAACCTAAATTCACTCTATCTTTCATAATTCTGATTAATGAGATTTCTTACCTATTTTGTTTTATAAAATAAAATATTCACTTTCATTCAGATTTTATGCTAGAGAATTAATACAATGATTATTAAGAGTTTGAATTTAATATGAATAGGGAAATATAAGCAGTAATTCATCCCTGATACTATGCTATTGCAACTACCTAAGTTACTGTAGACTGAGAATGAATTTTCATTCCTAAACATTTCACTCTGTGGCTAATTACTAGCTATTATAACAATTTTTGAACCTCTGAAGGCCTAGGCAATTGTGGCTGTTCTGACATTTATAATTTCTTAATAATCAGAGGAATCACTTTCTACAGAAATGGTATCATAAGTTATTTGAGACCCATTGCCTAGGTGGCCCAATTTCTCCTTCTGTCATTAAATTCAAAAAGAGAAGCTCTTCATTTGAATCACTACAGTTTGCTTGCAGAAGGGGGAGATGAGGCGTCTGAACAGCTCACAATACACCTAGTACTCCAAAAAGGGGCAATTCCATAGAAGATTTATAGTTAAAACAAATACTGGCAAATACTACCCTTCAATTAGTTAATCTCGTATCTCCCATTCAGTTTTGTGGCATCAGTAACAGTAACCTTGGGGGTTTTGCCATCTCTCTACCAAGAGCTCAGGGTGTGGCCAACAACATTCCTCTAATATAAGGAATGAAGATCACATGAATGTTAATGCAGTGGTTTAACATGTTCTATTAATTACATGTTTCCATGCTGCTGTACTTCTGTTGCTTCAAAATGCTTCCTTCTGGTATATTGTGCCACTAAGCAGCTAGTGCACCTCCATGGGTAGCATTTCTCACTTGACAAATGTATTGACAATATGTACTTTATGTAAAGACAATGACTTCCCCTTCTTGAAGCCTTTGGTATTTGGGTGGACTAACAGTATGTCATTAAGTACAGGAAAACCAACAGGCAGGCTGGGGAGGAATGCTGCCAAGGTTGTCAGAGCCTGATTATGTTTGTGGGCAGTGTTCCTGACAGTATGCACCATGGCCACGTAAGCACTTGGGTATTTTTTGGCAATTGTGCCCTTGCTTTGCATGGTGGTTTTTGTTTCCCCTCCTCCCCGTGGTATCCTCAGATAACCCACATGCCAGAATAGGTTAGTTATGTCAGCCTCTGAAACAGGGCCTACTTCGTAGCTGCTGTATAGCTGTTGGTTACCAAAATCTTCAGCATGAACACACTACTGGGAGAGACATCAGCCTGTAGCATGCCTTCCCTTCCTGGTGCTGGGCCAAATGCAGGTGAGACAGTCCAGCTAAGCCTGAACTGCAGCACTTCTGGCTTTCTGTAGACTCATTGCAGCCTCCAACAGCTGTTTGCCTGTTGGGACAGATCCTGCACATCATAAGGAATGCAAAAAGCACGATGAACCCGTGGTGTTTTCAGTCCTCGTTAGTCTCTCTGCCAAGTTAAGATCCTAGTGAAACAACAGTGATTTACAGCAGCTGTGAATGTGGTGAGTGTAGCAGAAGTGATGGCAATGGTCCTATTTCTGTTTAAGATTTTCCTGTACTCTGAAAAGCACACCATGCCTAGGTAATTTCAGGGACACAGTCTTGCTAAGAAGAAGTGGCACATCTCAAATGTTAAAAGGTCATATAAGTTTAAACACCTACACACAGTGAATTAACACTTGGATCACCAGACATGGGAAAGTGAGATGAACTAGGGCCATTAGATTATGCTATTTTTAGCAGACATCAACAGGTTCTTCCGTAGTGTCCTAATAACATACTGCATTTTAGCATCAGTATGTGTACTTTAATTCAACAGGATTCTGTGGGGGAGATGCAGTTAAATAGAAGGAAGAAATACCCTATGGAGTCAACCACAAATATTAGGTGAATTGGAGATAATGTCCGGTTGGCTACTGGAACATTTTAGAAATGTAAGACAGTTTCTGAATGAGGGGCCATGTGGGAGTCACTACATCCACCACTGAAACTTCCTTGTCTTAGATGAAATGTAGCGTGGATTAATGAGATCTAGTAATACCAAGCCATTGACTTTGTCTCTCAACTCTGCAGGCTTTTAAAATGCTAAAACTTCCAATTCTTCTCATCACTTTTCTGTGTTGTTTCAAATTTCTTTCTTTTTTTTTTTTTTTTTCCTATAAATAGCTATTCACTAGCTAGACATAGTTAAATGTCATACACTGACTGGCAAGATTACACATTCAGTCCTGGAGGGTGGAAATGTCATGTCATTTAACATGTGACCTTCCAAACTTTCTGATTTAATGTTTATCACTGCTGATGGGTTTGGAATGATCTATTCTGATGGCTCCTGGGTGGAGAAATAGGGGCTAGAATGCAGTAGATGAACAGGCATATGCACATGCGTGTGTGTGTATATGCATACATGTATGGCTGTTCAATAAATGTCTGGTGTTGCATTTAGCTATTTGCACAGAAGTCAGATGTAAGGCTGTTTTTAGGCTGCTGGTGTAGTGGCTTAGACATGTCAGGATCTGATGCCGTGCCTCCTAAAAATATCTTGGGATCTTTTGCCCATCTGCCAGCAAGTAAGTCCTGGGCACGGCCTAAATGTTGGGGGATGGGATCCTTCCAGGGAAAAGCAAGAGACAAGCCTCCTTTCCAGCATCCTATTAGATAAAATGCCAGAAAATATAAATAGTCAAGCTTGTCCCAGGAACTTACATGTAGTGCTTTGTGTATTTTATGGTTGAGTTTGCTTTTTTTTTTTACTAATAATTTTGTAATGCAATGTGTTCAACAGTTCACACTTTTTTCTGGAGATTGATGGTTTTGAAAGCAATGCAACTCCAAATAATACATCTCCCCCTGTGTTTTCAAAACCAATGGATTCAAATATTCGTCCATGGTAAGTTACAGATGCATATGCAATAGTCATACTGCAAATATATCTATTTTATTTTCAACAGCAACTCCTTATTTTTCCTTAGGCTTCACAGCTAAAATTTCGGATGGCTTTTCGTAGACTTTGGTCACTTCAAAGACAGAACTCCATTGGTTGTCAGTTGTTGCTAGATTATTTATCTCCGAGTTTATCTACTGCTATTGTTTACACTGAATAAATCAGGCCTCAAATTTGAATAAATTTAAAATCAACACTCTTTTTTTTTCTAAGCCCCTTATTGTGATACATTATTACAAACGCCATGCACCCATTTGTGTGTTTTTTGCTGTGTGAAGACCACCGCTTAATTTAGCAAACCGTATTCCAAGCTCTGTGTGCTGACATCCTCGCTCTGTTGCTCATTAACTACCAAACACCATGAAGATGCTGAGTCTGAGATATTTAAATGCAGCCATTTATGCTGAATGAAAAGAATAATTATGACTGGGTAGAATGCACCCAATTTTTAAAAATTTCAGTGGTATTAAAAGCCAGTAATTATGAATAAGGGAACTATGCATCAAATTTAGCATAAGCTCAGAATTGCCCAAAGTTGTTGTGTCTGATGTATATCTGGTCATTTTTTTGGAATTAGCTGACAGTTTTATTTTGGTTTCGAAGGAAAGGTATCCAAATTTCTCACTGTCATTCAGAGACAAACCTGCACAAGACACACATACACTTTGTCACCAGATTCCTCATGGTTTTCTGCAGAGAAGTGATGGACTGAATAAGAATGGACTCTGAGCTACCAGCTTTGTTTCAAACAAATATCTGCAGAGCAATGTTGAATTCTTGCATTCTTGTCCATATAACCATTTTGTCAATAACTAGTAGTTTAGGCTCCCTAAGTTGTTAACCTGTGATAGTCCATCAAATCTGAACCTTATAGAAAACAAAAATACAAGTGAAAAAAATTACCACCAATTCATTTTTAATTCAGATCTGCTTTTAGGAATGTCTGGAAACGGCATACAGTAACTACAAAATACTAATGCCACTGAAATCCTTTAAATTTATTACCTAAATATGTATTTAGGGCCCAGTCTTCAATTTGTTTTAGCTGAAGCTCCATTCCAGTCAGCTGTAAAATGTTCTTGAGTTACCTACGGTGTACAGTGTATTAAATCTTTAAATCACTTTCATTGTGTGTTTGCAGCCCATACTGATTTAACACTTGTTTTGTGGCAGATGACAAATTAAGGATGTGAAAAGGAAGCAGGTAGGCTTCAAGGTGCAGCAGTCAGGATGTTGCATAAAAAGCACTGACCATTAAAGAAAAAAAAAAAAAGAAAAAAACCCCTCCCACAGATTCAGGATCTGTAATGAAATAACATAGTAAAACACAAAACAGGTTGCTAAGGATTTTTTAAATGCTGTGGGTCTCATCCTTCTTACCACTCATTTGAAAATTTACAAGGGAGATAAAAAGATAAAATTAATGTCAATGTCAAATTAGATTAATTTCAGTTCTACTGTAGATACTGCTTCCTAGTATTGACTGATTCTTCATGCAATTTTCCAGAATGTCTTCCAATATCTTTCTGACTTAGCAGTTATGCCTTTCTTTTTTCTATAGTGCGTCTGGAAATGGGGAAGATATGGATTCCCCACAGTCTCTTCAGGATGATGTGACTGAATATAGCCCTAACGTAGACAGTTGGTGAGTGGAGATACAAAGTTTTTCTAAGTACATTTTCTACAGATTAACTCTATGATAGGGGTGATATTACCAATTTTGCCTGTCATTTTTCAGAAGTAAGGTGTGTATGCCTTTCTGAAGCTTCATAATTAAACTTTGAAATGAACAACTCTAACCTCTGCTTTTCTCAAATCTCGTATTTAGTATGAGGATTCTTCATATATAATTTCTGTTTCATAGGTAACACAGGACCTAAACCCTATCCACAACGAGGCATGAGCAAATGCTCAAAAATTAGTATTGTTTAGCAACCATACAATGTATTCTTCCTTCAAAAGCCGACTTTCATAAGCTAGAAGGTATTTATTTTAGGGCTGAACTATTGCCCTCTATTTCAATCAGTATTAAGAAATATTTGTTAGCTTGATGGAATGAGCAAAATGTACTTGCTTAACGTTTCTGAGGACTAGTAATCCTGGTAACCAGTCTTACTGTGAAGAGAAGATATAGCTAATTTATGAACAAGAGGCTTCCAAAGGAAATCAGCTGGGAGCATATCTGATTGGGAGTAAAGTATTAAATCATTCTAACTCCAGAACAGCGTATGACCAGGAAAGTTTTGTAAGAAGATGGGAGGTTAAAATCTTCTGCTGTGAGCAGGATGGGTGCAGCTGGAGTGCAGCATCAGATAACTTCAGGCACTGAAGTTACAGAGTTGTAGACAGATCACAGAAGCACAGAGAGGAGTAATACTGAAGACACTAAAGAAAAGTGGAAAGAACCACATTCATTAGTATTTCTTAGCCTTTGTTTTAGAAGAAGGGACAAACTGACAAAAATGCAAAACAAAATCACTTGGAAAATATACATCATTATTATAAAAACCCTCTCAATAGCCACTTCTCTGTAAATAAGCGATCTACAGAAACACAGATCCGTGCCAAGATATATATATATGGAAATGGGGCAAGTATATGTAGTCTGGTGCAAGTAATTGTATTTCTTTTTCCTCTTATGGAGAAAATAAAATAAACCAAAGTAAACTGACTCAGTAATTTCATTGTTATTTTTGATAATTCAGTGCTAACATACCACAAGGACCTGAGCAGACAAGTGCCCGGAAGAAGTTGAAAAGATACATATTTCGGGCAGTATCTGAGGGGAATATAGAAGAACTGCAAGGTCTGCTTACAGAGCTGAAGGAAAGATCAAACGCATGTACAAACATGACTGTGCCAGGTAAGCTGTGGAGTTACCTGAAGGCAGACTGTTACGTTT
>VXAL01014719.1:13679-31472 GCA_013399475.1 Chauna torquata
GGTGGAAGGGCTCAGCCGGGGGAGCAGCGGTGGCCGGGGGCTTGGTGCCGCGCACCTGGCCGCCGGCGGCGTGGGTCGGGCTCGGCGACTCGCGGGGCTTTCTTCTCCTCTCGCTTCAGAATGGCGAGGGGCTGGCGCGGCGTTCCGGGCGGGCCGCGGCTTCCTTGGGCTTTTGCTCGCCGCGGGCAGTTGGGAGGACCCCGCGCCCGCTCGCCGCTCTCTGCCCGCGGCGAGTCCCGCTGCCCTGTGGGGCGGCGGCTGCGGCCGCGGGCCCCGGCAGGGCGAGGGAGGTCCGGGGACGCTCCCTGTCGGAGCGGGTCTGAAAGTTTGAGGGTGCTGCGCATTTAACGAGTTCTTAGAAGTCGTTCTTGTGTAGAAGTGCGTAGTAACACGCTCAAAAGAGACTGGAAAGCAAGCTGTGTTTGAAGGTGATTATGAAGGTTCTTCGAACGTGTGTAGATAAACACGAAACATTTTAACAAAATACGTTTCATCTACTCAGTATAAATATCAACAAATATCAATTTTTATTTTTTATGTGAATGACTATGAACCCGTGTTTTCAGAAATACTTTCATCTTTTCGGTCATTTTCTTCCCCTAAGTGTTAGACTAAATTACAACTTCAGTAGTACCTTTCTGCTGTAGTACTGATAAGCTATTTTTCGGAGCTTCAAACCTGTGCTACTAACGATGATAATCAAAATAAGACAAAATAATTCCTATGAGGGGGGAAAAAAATCTTTTTGAAGGTCAAGCTTCCATTATATGGCCATTTTCAAAATGAACATAAAAGTTTGCCTCTAATTATTGAACTGCTCAGTCAATTGTTATGTGATGTCAGGGACAACCTCTGATATTTGGAGGTTATCCACATGCACTCAGGGAAAGGAACAACAAAATAGTGGAGAAAAATGGTGATAGTAAGCACACGATTATTTACCATGTGCTTTTTGGCACACGTTCTATTTCTGAGTGTGTGGATGGGTTAGTGATTATAGGTCTCCTTAAAGGCTTACATTTATATGAAGAGGTTGCATAAAGATGGTGATTCACAGATTAAAAGCCTAGGAATTACAGCATGGTGTTGAAGGATGCAGGAGAACAGTCAGGTCTGTGCCTTTAACAGAGCTGAGACACGGATATCCGTGAAAAGAGCCTGGAAATAAGCAGAAGCAAGTACAAATTAGGCTGCCTTAGCAGTAAGGATGACAGTCTTAAGCATGATCTGGATAGCATTGGGCGTGTCTTGGGAGTGATGAGTACAGAAATTAAAACGATTCTGATGCCAAAAAAAAAAAAAGGAAAAAGAAAAGAAAATGCTAGACTGCAACAGTGAACTACTACCACAGGGTTCTGTGTAAAGCATTTTAAATCACGTGGGAAAATGCCAAACTGGTACTGGAGGACCGAAGCCGAGGAAGGTGTAGTTAGAGCAGTCGATGAGACCGGCTGTTACACAAGCTGAGGGTTGGTACTGCCTTGTTAGGCTTTCGTAACTTTGTAACCTTTCTGAGGCTTGAAGGTCTTTTTAGAGTTCAAAGACTGCGCATCTCCTGCTCTGCCGAGTGCTCACCTGGTGGGACGTTTCAGAATTTCCTTTACAAGCTCGTTAAAGTAATTTGTTTATCCTTTGCCTTTACACAATGTTGCATTTCATGGTTCAACAGCATCAGCTTGGGATGGGTGTGTTTACACAATGTTTGTAAATATTCCCGGATGCTCTAAAAATCCAAATCAAAAGACTTGTACAAAGAACTAGAGAGGTCAAATACAATAAACTGGCATGTGTGTTACAGTTATTGAATTAGTTTTTCTCTTGAGATAATCCCTCAAGAGCACGTTGCTTGAACTTAATTATTTAAAGCTACCATGTGAAATAATTAAAGGCCAACTTTAGTTTCAAAGGGGGGGGACTAACGTAGCTTGAAAGAAAACAGAGAATGAACTACCGTATCCTTGAACTGTTGACATATCTAATGTGACTTGTAGCAGGATACTAGTTCCCTGGGGTTTTGGGGGATCCAGAGTGTGCTGAGAGCCCGAGAAGTCCAGCAGGTTCCCTTCACAACAGCTGATTGCTTAGAACATTCAGTCATTGTCAGGGGTGAGATGAGTGGCTGAGGCTGTATTTCAAGTTAATCAGCTCTTGAGACAAAAAATCGTGAATTAATTGCTTAATAAAGCGGTTGCATAAGCATACACTAATTGGGCACAAATAAACATTTTCCCCATCCCCTTTTCTGTGTTACTGCAATCTGATTTTGGAAGGGATAAGTGCCTTTAGAGAATCAGCTTGTATCCCAGATAAGAACAAACAATACCACCACTGTTACAACACACAGAGTGCCTCTGCGTAGCTACCTAAGAGCTCTCTTCAGTTCTCTTGCCCTCCATACAGAATTTTTCATTGCGAAATATTTGTTCATGTCCTTGTTCCCAATGGAAGTCAGTCTCTTCTTAGTATCACCTAAATCCCTGATTTTTTCCATGCAGTTAGTCTCACTAACCCGCTGTCAGCACTTCACTAAAGATGCCCTGTGGCTTAAATGCTGCGTCAAATTGTTTCTAGTCTTGAATATTCAAGTGTAGACCCTGTCTGTGCCTTTTGTATATTGAGGGCCCACTCAGCTTTTTACCCTTTCTGTGAGAAAGGGTACTGAGAGAACTCTGGAAATGGCCAGGAGTAATAGATCTTAAGCTTTAAAAATGCTTACTACCTAGGCTGCAGCTCCACCCGATCTAACAAGCAGAAGGTCATCTGAAGTGCCTCATCTTGCCGGATGTTTTGAAACCTGTTTGTTACGCAGAAGTGAACAACAAGAAAAGGAGGTGTTGTTACTATGTAGATTTTATCCAGGATTTCAGTAGAGAATTCATCCAGCTGGAAACTCATCTTGAATTCCCAGGGAAGAATTTACACTTTAATTCATCTTCCCCTCTGCAGGTTTATGCAGGTGTTCTAATCACCAAGCTAAGAGGGTGCTCTGGATTATTATCATTTCCTCAGGTTGAAATGGCTTACTGTTTTTTGGGGGGTATAATTGTGTTTTAGGCAAGGAAAGAGTGTACAGTTTAATAGCTTAATGATACAGATGCTTCTATAGAAGAGACATGACATGAGTTTCCAACAACCACGTAAGTAGTGGGCCTTCCCTGGAGCAAGAAACAGAGCTCAGGCTTCATAACACCTGCAGCTTCATGCGGGCCGCTTGATAATGTGGCGAAGAAGTGCCAGAAAGCCCCTTAGAGTAAGATACTGCATTTCTTAAACCTCTGCAAAATTATTTGCTGTTTTCAAGGGCAGGCATTGAGAAATTCTGTTTATTCTTTTAATTCCTGAGTCTGACCTACTCAGCTTATTCGTACCGTATATGCCGCGCGCTTTGTTGGTACTGTATGCATTTCATGTCGAACTCTGAGCTTGCGTATTCAGGTGGTGGTCTGAGAACAGAGCTGGTTTTTTTCCATCTTCTATCTCACTTGCAATTATGGAGACTGAGAAACATCTGTGCTGCCAAACGGTTTTCAGACGGTTTTGTCAGTGATACCTGAGCAACACCACTGTCTTGCATGAGTTTGCACAAGCGTGGCCTGATAAACGATTCTCTTAATGATGCACTGGTTGGAGCAGAGACTGCAGCTGGCTCTGTCTCACTTCTTTCAGCTCGGGAGCTAAGAAGTTGCTAAATCTTTTTGGTTTTTTTTTTTTGGTCACCAGAAATGCTGGCTAACTTCATACATATATATATATACAGTAAATAAGCATTCAGTCAACACTGAATGCAGAAATTAATCTGCAGAAATGATGTGTTAGGTGCTCTGGTTACTCCTGTGTTGTAGGGAGGTCCTGACTGGTGCAAGGAAAGAATACTTGAACACTTCTATTTTCAAAAATGCGTGACTTTTAGGACAAATCTTTTGACATTTAGAGGTGTCCGATGGCTGTTTCTAGCATGCTGTGTTGCTTCAGTGGGGCAGGGCATGCAGGTATTCCTCTGCCCGGCAATAGCGGTGGGTGGAGGAGCCTCATCTCTAAGGTGCTTCGGTCTTCTCATAATCCCTAGAATAACATGAAAACTTGAACAGTGCATTCAAATTCCTGCATGCTATTTTTAGATAAAATAATTTTTTTGACGACTGCTGGATTCTCTGGAACTCTTTAAGATCTTTGTGGTTTTTTTTTCTTTTTTTTCTCCTCCGCTCCCCTGGTTCCCCACAGCTTCAGTGGGGGCAATCTCAGAGCAACGTGCAAGGCGGACCCGGAGTGCTCCCTGCTGTGCCGCTTAACACCGTTCCCTTTGCAGTTCTGCCCCTGTAAATGCACACCCTAGGTCTCCAGCTCTTCCTCGGCGGGCCTTTAGGAGCTGAAGTTCCGTGCTTACCCCCGGGGAGCGCCGCGGGGCTGCCCGGCGGTGCTGGCCGTTCGCACCCCGCTGCCCAGCCCGGCTGGGCGGTTTCCTACGCGCTCGTAGTGCTACCAGCGGGTTTCCTTTGTGTCAGATGGAGAGCTCGCGTAGATGTGTTTTATGCAGTTCTTTTAAAGAAGACCTTTGGAAACAACACTTGTGTCTTCATCTGTTGCGAAATCTTCTGGAAAGCAGAGCAGAAGTGAGGTAATGAGCCTAGATAAGTGACTGTTCCCAATAAAAAACAATTTTTCCTGCGATCCCATCTCAAAATGTAGTTTGGAACAGCAGTCATCTTTGTATGCCAATTACATTAGGAGCTGCTTAAAAAAAGTTTGGTGTGTCCTCAAACTTATTTTCTTAATGTTTGTCTGGAGCATCTTTCCAAATGCCTTGCTGTGCAGATATGTGCTGTCTCTAATGCTTTCTTCCTACATGCTGTGTTGGCAGCCGTGTGCATTCAAAGATCATGAGTCAGGTCCCATAACAAAAAATTTGTAAGATGGGCTTAAAAAACAGTACAGGCTTTTACTTTGTCTTTTGAACATTTAGTATTTTTTTCACTCTTTAAATTTTATTTTTTCAGTTCCGTAGGTCTGAAACTTGTTTTTTATTAAGTGGGTTTTTTTTTTTTTTTAAAACATAAGCTCCGTTTCAGATCTTGGGTCTTCAAGAAAAACATATCGTGCAGGACTTGCACTAAAATCATGAATGATGGCACAACTGTGTCTGAGCTTCTGCTGATACAAGCTCCGGTATTAAATGAGAAAAGTATGTCAAAATATTTCATTGTCATTCTTGCTTGTATTCGGTTGTAACACAGTCCTCTGCTGATGGTTCTAGCTGCTTGTTCATGTGCTGAAGTCAAAGCAGATTGAATGCTGGAGCTGAAAATACCAGCTGATAGTGTATCTTCAGCCTCCCACCTCGTAGGGTGACAGCACAGATACAGCATTCACTTCCAAAGCAGTGGGCAGTTGATGTCCAACTAAATGGTCATCAACAGTTTCATGTTGCAGGGTATGATATGTGTAAGTGTAAGTATGATGGTATCTTTAAGTCACACCTATTTTAGAATATCTGCAGTTAAAATAACATGGGGCGGGGGGGGAACAACTGTTAAAATAATAAGTAACAGTGAGAGGTGAAGTGTATATGGCTTATATAGTATGGTGATGTATCTTTACTCAGGACAGAAAATAGTAGCAGGAGACCATGTAGCCAGCAGAAAGTAGTTTGAGAGCCTAACCCCTGCTGTTGTGCCCCTTAATCTGTTTCATGTGTGAGCTTTCAAGGAGCGTGTGCTCTGGATTTGTAAGCACAAAGGTCTTTAACATCTGAGTTTAGTATGATCTTGTTCTTGATTCAGGCAGCCTAAAAACTGCAGTACTAATTTTGTAAGTTGTATGTTGTATTAATATTGAATTTATC
Organism: Chauna torquata; assembly: GCA_013399475.1. Lineage (NCBI taxonomy): Eukaryota > Metazoa > Chordata > Aves > Anseriformes > Anhimidae > Chauna > Chauna torquata. The sequence goes on from VXAL01014719.1 coordinate 19,519, forward strand.
CTGTTGTGCAAATAGGCTTAGGATTGAAGAAATACTTTTCCAACAAATTCTGCAGCTGGAGCTGATGCTAATTCTCTTATCTTTCTGAACCATACAGTAATTGCACTTAATTGTTTGTTTCTGCTATGTTTTGTGGTATGAAATGCAGTATGTCAACACTGCTAAACTGCAACATCAGTGTTTATAGCGCTGATGTTATTGAAAGAATTTCCAGATCTTTCACCTAACCGGGTGAAACAGCTCATATACAGCAGTCAGTGCAGCTCTTTATACGTATTCTTGTAATGGAAGTATTTTTTTTCTCTCTAATGCTATTGTTGTATCAAGTCTTCACAGTTTTTTTTGTGTAGTGTGTTGTACCAGTAAGCTAAAAGGCAGCATATGAATGGGGCAGGGCCAAAGTCCGTAGCTGGGAAAGTGGAGTGTAAAGAAAGTAACGTTCTCTTACAGTCACTTAAAAATGTTGGAATTCTCTTTAATTGGTTTGATATTCTTATAATTTAGTGCAGCTCTCCTAACTTGAGTCTACTTTATCTTTTTCAAGGTGTTTTAGTGTTTTTGGAGACCAGGAGAACTCACCTAAATATGTTCCAACTTGTAAAAAGGATTCTTCAACCTCCCTTCCTCAGGCGGTGATGGGAACTCTATTTCTGGCTTAGTCCCCCCAGGTACAACACTGCACTTGTTGAGAAAACAGCCGGGCTGGGAGAGGGCTCTGGGGAACTTCATCGTTCTCAACTTCCGTTCTCTTGAAGTCGATTGCTTTCTATGCTGAAAGATAGCAGAGACTCCCATAAAGCTCAGGGGACTAAAGCAATTTATTTTTTGTAAGCTGCTTGTATTCTTCCAGAGGTAGTGGGAAAATACCTGTTGAAAGACTGGAAAACATGGGGAAGAAGAATGGTGTGCTTCGACCTTAAGGTTAAAAATACGCTTTGCCCACAGTTAGTTCAGTGTTATAGGATAAGCTTGAAGGGGTATACAAAGGAGGCAAATCAGAAGAAAGCAAATGAGACTTTAACATCGATAAATTGACTGCTTGTCTTACCCCTGCAAAAAGTCGGGCATTTTTTGGACAGATTCTGCTAATTCAGAAATTTTACCTATGCACGAGGTTTCTGGAAATGCATGGTATGATGGGCCTCTCATCCCCTCTTCGTGTGGAAAATGAAATTGTATTCTCAGAAAGCCGCTTTGTTTTGTTTCAATGGGACAGTGCGTGCTTTTGCATTGGTTTTGACTGGGATGGCCTGAGACAGCTCTCAGCTACAGACATAGCAAATCTGCAGGTGTGGAAAATTCAGACCAGACACTGTACAAGGTGTAGTGATAATCTGCCAGGAAACCAAAGTGCAGTTGACAGCACTCTTTGATTGTTTCTCTTTGAAGAGTGCTAGTATTTGCTTTGTTTTTATACTGATTGGCAAAGCAAGGATGATTTGACTGCGCAGGGGACATTGCTACCAAAAGGAAGTAGGTATCTATCAGAGTCGGCAGGGTAGCGTGCGGTAATTTCAGTAATGACTTGAATGCGTTGTGTTGCGTGTGCTTACTTCACGGTCTTGCACAAATGCAGCAGGGAGTGGCTGCTCGTTATCTGCGGCAGCTGATGTAAAACTGCTGTGCTCTTTGGGTTTGCCCTTTTGTTCAGTTTTCTGAGGGCAAGAAGAAGAATGAGGGGGTGACCACCTAGTGATAATAAGATGTTGTGGTACCTTGTCTCATGTATCTATGCATTTAAAATAGGTAATTAAGAAATAAGGCAGTGTATATTATTTAGATTTTTTTATACGAATGTTTTGTATTTGATGCCAAGTGTAACATGTAGACACTAATAAACATACTGCACCTTGCTCCCAGTACAATTGCTGCCCTTCAATCTCTTCCATCTTCAGAATGTAAAATAATTTGTGCCATGAATTTCAAAAATAGCCTTAGATTCAGAAAATGTTACGTGCTTTGTGGGAAAATTTGCAGAGACTTACTTCAAAGGTTTAAGTTTCTGTTTTTCCTGAGCTGGAACCTAATTGGTTAAAGGATGTCCGAAGAGAAAATGTTATTTTGTTGAACTAGAACACATTTGCAAAATACTTTTTTTTACATTATTTTTACTCCCATATTACTCTGGCTTTTAAATTCCCAAATTTCATTAGTAGAGGAGCAATGTAGTTTTACCTGTTAGATCTCTAAATAAAGAAATGTAGCCTCTAAGAACTGGCAGAAATAGATGCAACATCATTTGTTTACGTATTTCATTCCAAGCCAGATGAAGAAAATGATAGAACGCTGATAGAGATGGTATTATGTGGAGAAAGTGGATAATTTTGAAGCGCTAATAGACAAGACTTTTGACGAAATGGAGAACACGTAAATCCTTACTCTGGCCCAGGGGATCATTAAAAATGCTTCTTGCTATGCAGTCTCTCTGACAGCAGAGGCTTTTTTGGAAGCTTTATGTGTTTCATACACTCCGTGTATTCAGATCTCTTAGGCCAGCAATTCTTTGATGGCTTTTAAGAATTTCCTAATCTATGATACTTCTTGCATGAACTTGAATCTCTTTCCAGATCCCGCTCGTATTGGAGGAATCTGGGATGTATCTAACAAATGTAGTATCATCAGGGAACAGTCAGCATCTGATCTCTTCACATCCAGTATGCTGAGGTGACAAGCCATACTCTCACTTCATTCTTTGCAAAAGATGTGGCAGTGATTCCTCTGTGATCCCTCTCGATATCCCACTTAGAAAACATCAGCATCATGGCAGGCAAAATCTTAAATTATAGAGAATAAGATAAAATCCAAGTTAATTCTTTTGGTAATTCCCACATACTCAGAAAAATGTTTTGATCTAGGTACTGCGATAGCTAATTGCTACAATATGACGAGAGCTTGTATAGGGATGAGACTGTTGTGCTTAGTTTCTAAGCATTTGGAAGCATGTGAGCTTGGAGAGGAGGGACGTAGTTCATGGTGAAAGTCCCAAGTTTGAATATGATATGTTTAATTCCACTCCTTTTTGCTAACTTAACTATGGATGTCAGAACACAGTTTGCTTTACCTGTAATGCTTACTGTTTCTTTTTCAGCTTTCCTTTTCACTGCCACAGAGCTGTTGCCACAATGTATTGCAAAATTGCTGAAATTTTGCTTATTGTATTTTTATTTTTTTTGAGTGGGTCTGAAGAATTTCCCTGCTTATCTTCATCTTGGGTGGTGTGTTTCTACATAGAAGTAGTAAGCCTGATCTAAACTTTTCCCATGCTCACTAACACAGGTGTTAGTGACCAGATGAATGCCAGGTTTGTTTCCTCACTCTGTACTGTTTCATCCGTCAGCTTGCGTGGAAATCAAGGAAAAGCTTTCACCCTTTTTTGAGGCCTTGGTTCTGCTCTGCACATCAAAACACATTTTTTCATGTTAGTGAGAGTTCTTCCTTTTGCTTTCAATGGAGGCAGGCAAGCAGGTAATTTGCTGTGTTCTTCCTCTTCCTCCCATGTTTGAAGAAAATACAGAACCACGTCATATTCTGATGATTTAGGGAGTTTGCACTTTATTATGTAGCATTTTTCTTACAATTCTGGGGAGATATCCTGAGTGTTTGTAATTTTGTGGCTTATGAAGAATGCCTACGTGAGATTTTTCTCCCCTTTTCCACTCTGGAGTTGTTTCCTTTGTAGCATTGTTAAGCTTGATTGGAATCTAGGAACTTTCTGAGTAGTGAGTCAGAAAAAAAAATAAACAAAAGCAGAGCAAGCAAAAGTGGAGGAATAGGAGAGATTTTTGGTTTAAATGTAGTTTAAATCCTTTCAGCTCTAAACTAGAGGTATAATTTCCCTCTGCTCCGTGCACACCTTCTGCTTCCTCTTCATTTCTCTTTTCTTGTCTTGTCCTTGCACACACCCCCACACCCCCCTGCCCCCCAAAATCGCTGCTGACAGTGCTGTTGTGCCTTCCTCAGACAAATTTGTGGGATATGCCTAGATGTGCTTCTTTAAAAGAGCACAAAGGAAAAGTTTTCAACAGTAACAAATTGGTTTTGTAAAATATACAGAACAATAAATATTCATAGAGACATAAACGTTAATGATTCCATAGTAGTCCCATAAGTACTTCTTACTCACCTATGTCGTGACTACATATGCTTTTCAGTTTGGGATTTTAAGTTTTTTGACATTGTAACTGACCAGTGGTTAAAAGGTGTGAAGAAATGGACCACAAAATAGATGTTTAGTGAAAGACAAAAAAAAGTATACTTAAGATTAGTGGAATATATTTGAGATGTGTTATGTTACCGGCATACCCATATCTTCTTAAACCTTGAAATACTCTGTTGCTATTTAATCCAAATCAATTCCATTTGCTAGGTCATCTGGAAGTTACTTTTGCTGAATAAAGTTCTTATATTGCTTAGCCAAATGCCAGGGGAAAAACTGTCAAGCTACTGAAGAATGTGCCTGGACATTAAAGAACATAATAAAATGCTAAAGATCTCAGTTCTGAAAGAAATAAGTGGTTGGCTAGAGATAAATGCTTTGAATTTGTTATGGTGAATTTCGCCAGATGTTCTTAAAGGGTATTTGTGTAGTTGTATTTACCATGGGATTTCTTGTGCTTGCCGTGAGGCATGTTTATTTCTAGGTCATTTGATCCTGTTTATGGTCTAAATACTTTTTTTCCCCAAACAGCAATATCCAGTTGTGTACTACGTTTGGCTGCTTTTTAGAAGATGCATTAGTAATTTAAGTCCCAGTGTTTGTGTAAGGTAGAATGAATGAAGCATGTTCCTTCTCCGCTGGCAAATTTCTTTTGAATCATGCCATGTCTTGATAGATATCTGCAAGTTGCATTTCACGGTGTACCTAGGAACACTTTACAAGGTAAGATTTTTAAGGTGTTGCATCTGAAAGACATTTTTAAAATGTGTCTGGAGAAGGCAACTTATTAACTGTACTCTCCGCCTCATACAGCGTGGAAGGGTGAATGGCAGAGAGATCTCTGCTCTGTATGAAGTGATCTCTTGTCACTCATCTGGAAATGCATTAACTATTCCTTTGAGTCTGCCCTGGTACGTGTGTATTAGGAAAACCTGTTTTTGTATCTGGCAACGTACTGGCTAGTGCAGCAGCTTGTATGTGGAACTCCTGTGTTGTGAATGACCGCAATTACACTTACTAGTTCTGTTGTGTTACGGCTGTATGCATTCTGTTCATGTCTGTGCTTTGATTTCTCAGAGTATGTTTTTTCTCTGTGTGTGTAATTGTGTAAGTAGCTTGAGACCGCAGTGATGCTGCTGATGTGGTGGTTGAAGCCTTTCTCTGTCTGTTGCCACCTTTTCCTGCCTGAGCACCTTTCTCTGGGCGCTGGCTCAGGTGCGTACAATATCGCATTGGGAACTGCGTCAAGTAGGACCAAGCACTTGAAGTGGGAGGAATGGGACAATTCACACGTGTTCATTCTGATTGTGGAGCGATGGTGTAAGATGCCACAAAGCTGCTTTTCAAGTTAGAACGTGTACAGCATGCAAAGCGGCAGCCAGTGTGCGTGGGATTTTTTCACTGCTTGCAATGGAGTTTGTGACTTGACCAGAACAGATTCATGTATGTAAACAGTCTCTGCCTATCCTTCACTGATGTAGTTTTATATTCTTCAAGGCACATCCACTTTAACAAGTGAGGATAAACAGTGCTGTATTGTGGAAAACACAGCTGCTTCTTACTATAGCAGTTTATTAAGCTTTGCCATAAATTCACGTTACTAGGCATGTGTATTGGGGAGGTATGTTTACTGCAGAGCTCCATCAGAAAAACACAAAAGCGTGTTTTCTTGGCTCCTACCTTTCTTTCAAAATGGAGAATGCATTGAATTCTGAGTATAACAGAACACTTATTTTATCCATTAAATAATAATAGGAAAGAAACAGAAATTGAGCAATCTTTTAAATTTGTTTTCTTTGGGTTTCATTTCTTACTCTTTTTTTAAATGCAGACTTCCCTGAGTGGCCCTGCTGACCACTTACAGAAGGGAGGCTGATGGTTTTCTTTCCTTGTTTTGTTCTTAATCATCATAATATATATCACAGAGAACAAGTATTGTGGCTTCAGTGCTCCTTCCATGGCTAAATAACCAAGAATGTCTTGGTCTAATATTTATGATGTTGTACATTGCCTCATGTCAACTATCAGGCTGTCTGTCTGTTGTGTCGATTGACTTTCATGGCCATGGTATTTCTGTGGCACTCCAGATAGATGAGTAGTAACTTCATTATCTGTGTGCTTATGTCCTTCTTCATCAGAACTACTTGGAAGTGCCAGAAGTTCATTTGCAAAATTTGGTTCCCAGATTTCATGAGTTGATAAGAGATTAAGAAAAGCTTGTATTTAAGACAGTTCTTTCACGCTTTGAAATTAGAGTTAGTTGAATACTGATCTCTGTAGAGAACAGAAACTAATACTCTTCCAATTACTGTTTTAATAGATCAGTTGAGGGTGAATGTCATCATGATGTAGACTATCACCTTGTATGCTAGATTCATGGGCTGAGAGTTTTTTGGGCCAGAACAAACAGTGAGATGATTCTGGCTTGTCCAGGGACTTGCGGTTGTGGTGGCTTCCCTGCTCGATAAAGCATGCTGTAGCCGAAGATTCAGTTTTGACTTTGATGCTCCGCTGTTTTAAGTTCCATCATAACGTAGAACGGAGCATGCCAGTCCTTTGCTGCCTTTCAAGGGATCTCTTTACAGTCAGTGGTGTTGCTGCTGCTTGGATCAAGAAGGATTCTGGTGCTTTAGGGACTGATTGATCTTGAAAATGAAGGCAGACCATTTAAACGCGTTATTTTCAGACTAGCCTCTAGTGGAATTGGGCTACATCAGAGTAATTATGTTTTACCTTTTGCTTCTCTCCCTGCCAATAATTTTGGAGTTGGCCTGCTGCAATACATTTTTTTTACACGTTTTACAAAAACTGATGAATGGGTTGAAGAGGGAGTGATAGATATGAAGGTGTGTAGCTGACTGGAAAATGATGTGGAAGAAACATTGGATTCTTGCTTGTTACCTGAAGCCTGCTGGTTTTTAGTGACAGAGGTGCCTCTAATAAAACCCCTGTTGAAAATTCTTTTCCTTTGCTCTGAAAAATTTATCCATTAAACCCTGTCATCACTGATGAAAACTAGCTAGCACTTTATTTTGGAGTGGTCTTACAGGTGTACAACGTTGTGAAATTTAATATTATTCTCTATCACACTCATGCAGTTCACTCAGTGTTCTCTATTATTTCTTTTCTATTTTTATCATATTTTGTCGAATTCTCTTGTCTTGAAACTTTCATTTTAGCCCTCGTTGGTCTGTTTTTTCAGTAGACACAGTCCTTCACTTGTAGTTAATTCTGCTTCAGCAGAACTGGCATGACGCGTCCAATGTATGTGTGGTATATATAAATCTCCTTTTTTGCCAAAGTCTCTTTAGCGTTCTGGATTTGGGGTGTGCTTCTCTAAAGCAAATAGCTTGCCCATTTTTCTGTGTGAATTGTCTATTAGCTTCAAGAACTTGTACGAACTCCATGCACTCCCAGAATTTGTAGTTAATTTTTTTCTTGCAGATTCCTTCAGAAACCTAGATAGTTTAAAAACTGGATAGTATGCTCGGTTGTGTTCTGTGTTTCTTACTCAGGAAAAGCTTATGATACCAGTTGGGCTTGTTATTTTTCAGGTATCGTTTCTATATACTACTTTGTTCAGCAGTGTCCTAGATGACCCTTTTCTCTATGTGCACACGATCTGAACTTGACAGTTTTTTTCTTTAATTACTTTTGCATTTTTATAGCTTGGTATGCTGTAGTGCTTTCTACAACCAAAAACTAATGGAGTTGGAAATCTTGCCTGTTGTCTCCCCTGTCTGTTCTCCTCGTAAAAGCAGCTACATAGCAACGCCTATCTAGAGACTTTGAAGGTTACTAGTACGTGAAAGAATTTTAGTATCTTCTGTCTTTTACTGGGAAGCTTTCCAGGGTTGTATCATCAAATGTGCTTGTTGGATTGGTAGCTCTTCTGTATATTCCTTCTGTTGCTTGTTGTTTGCTGCTTGTTAATTTTTATTATCTGTGCTTGGAGGGATTTTTTTTTCCTCCTTGTTATACTTTTTACTTGGATGACCATTAGATTTGTTTCATGAATTTTAGTTGCCTGTTTCATCTGCTGAGGGTTATTTATTTCTTTCTCTTTCACTCCCTTTATACCTCTGTCCACCGCGTTCTTGTTAACCTTGCAAACGTGGGACTTGGTCACTGATTCTTACAATCCCATTTGCTCTAACTGCTGCAGCTCAGTATCTCTTTAGTGTTCATTTCGTCTTGCACGGAGACTGTATGCATATGTCTTTCTGTATCTCCCAGTTCATTTACCGAAGTTAGTGATAACTTGATTGATGCAAGCAAGAATTCAAGGTTTGGAGGAATATCAGCCACATGTGGTCATTGTGCCTGATCTCTATCTTTGATTCCTCAGGAGTAAACAAGGAATATGGATTACATTCATGTCTGTCTCTTTGTTAGCTTTCCTTATAGAAATGCTACTGCATTGCCCTTGCAGGTCAGACTCTGCAGTTTTAACCAGGAATACAATTTTCGTCTCTACCATGTTTCATGAATATTCTTTTCCCATGACCACTCTGTGGCTCTCTGCATCCCTAGATTTCTAAGCTGTTTTTTAAGATCTGGTACAGACTGTAGACGATAAAATAAAATGTACTGAAACCTCTTGGGTTAAATGTGGTCTGGTGCTATCATTTGGATCAAAAGAAAAGACGAAACCTGTTCAAAATTGTTTTCCCTTAATCTGCTGCACTGCAATGATGTCATGTAACGGGACATTTTTAACCTCCTGTGGTTTTTAGTACTTACTGTGTTTTACAAAGGAGGCTTTTCCTATTATTGTTCCCTTGTCCTCTGTGATGAGAAATGCACATGTCCTGCACAAAACACCATGTACAAATTTAGCTGGAATACAGTGCTGATCTAGATAATGAGTAGGACTCTTAAGATGCAAATGTGATAATATCACAAGTTTCGGCAAGGTTTTCTGGAGATTTTAGGTAACTGTTAGGACCAATATGCTTAAAGTCTGCTTGCTTTTTTTTTTCTTCAAGTTAAAAGAGAAGACAACTGTTCAAGTAAAAATAAATCTGTGTTGTGGGCTTCTGTCGTAGTAATAATCCTAGGTTTTTTTTTTTTTTTTTCCCCCTCTGGAGTAAATACAATGCATTAATCCTTATGTCCTGGACTTTAAAATAATAGTATCATACAATTAGTGTGACAACTAGCAGTTCAGTGTCCTGCAGCTTTTTCCAGTCCTGAAACACACATTTTGAGTGTGGTGATAGCTGCGAAAGGAGAATACATGTAATTGTACAGTGCTCTGGACTGAAAATGTAAAGAGCATGATGAAAGACCTCCTTGTGGTCTAAGAAGGATTTTAAAAGAATCCCTAGCCTAAAGGGCACTAGTGAGCGATGAGATGTTTTGATGTGACAAACTGGGAAATTGGTGGCAGAGCAATAAAGGTTTTTCCTTTTAAGATTCCCACACCGGCATCCATTTGGTCTGTAAGTTAAGCTACTGATAAAACATGAGTCTATAATTATTGCTTGGAAACAGACACTATTTTTAAGCCTGTCTGCATGCCTACTATATGATTCTGATATGGGCAGATTATGCAATTTACTGATTGCTATGAATGTATATCCAAGGTTTTTTTTTTACGTTCCAGGGTTGTCTTTGCTTTCAGAAGACAGCGTAGGATCCAAACCTATGTGGCACCTCAGGGATGCTTTCCATGAAACATGACTGCCGTGTTTTACTGTATCTAGCACATCTTACCCCTCCGCCCCAGTATAATAGCTTTCAGTGTGCGTTTGTGCTCTGTTGGTGTTTCAGCTCTCACAAAAGGGACTAACTCTTTAGCTAGCTTAAATGAAGAGTTGTAGATACCTTATATCGGTATGGCTAGCTGAACTGTGTATTAATGTCTAAAACATTTTGATTAAAAGGTAGGCACTTTTCAAAGTGCCTATTCTTACTTACATTTCAATATTTCAACTTGATACTGACTTGACACTTGATGACCTTGATCCTGGCTACTTTTAAAAGTATTTGTTGTTTGTGACAAATAGTTTGTTTCAGTCACATCACTTGCAGCAGCCCAAAGGAACCTGACTGCAAGAACACTGAGAACCCCTCTCTCTGAACACTGCACATGTTAATTTTGGTACAGACAAAAAAAGTTGCTTGTCCTATTTGTAAGCCTCGGTAAAAAGCATTCAGAATTTACAGTCCTATTCTATATCATCCAGGAATAACGGAAGTGACTATGCTAGCTAGCAAGTACATTATCATGTACAGTCCATGATAACAAACAGGCTAACATACTTTTAAAGTGGTTGTGATTGGTGTAAAGAGCTGCTTTTGTTAAGATAAATCTCAGTAGTTTGCAGTTTCACAAAGGTGGATGGCTGACCGTGGGCCTGCACCTTCTGAAGATTTTGATTTGCAGAGTAGCAAAGCCAATGTCGTTTTGTCTTGTTCTCTTTTTTTTTTTTTCCTTTAACTGATTCTTGAATTTGTTCTTCGTGGTCATAGACCTAAGACTTACGCTGAAATTAATATCTTTAAATCCGTGCCAGAGTTTTTAATAGTGCATATGATACTTGGTTTCATGTGTCTATTTTTAGTTCTATTTGCTGAACCCTGACACTCCTTGCAGCGGTATAATGCTGATAGTAGGGGCTTAATAGCCTTCCTTAAAGAAGGAGGAAAAAGATAGAAATGCATATAATGACAATTTCTGCAATTCTTTTAAGAGTCTTATAAATTAAGAAAAAGTATGGAAACCTGTGCTTGAGAATATGAGCATACTTACTGATCATACACATTGATGAGTACAGACAAACCTGAGCACATCAGCTTCTGATTTGAGCAAATCAGATGGGAGACAGCTCCGTTTCAGAAACAGTGGGTTTATACCTCCAGAGTTATGTTACCATGCTTTAATACACTGTGAAGAGAATTCAGGAGAGGCAGTGTTTGACAGAAGGTGCTCATAAAAAGTGTGAAGTTTCAGAGGTTGCACAGGTTGGTTAGGATTCGGAGTCACGATACCAACTTCAAGTGGGATGTTGAAAGGCAGCCTGTGGACATCTCTCTAACTTCAGTGGTGCACCTATTTATTACAGCTGCTTTGTTTTTTCCGTTTAGTTTTCTTAGCATCATGTCTGGCAGTCTCTACACTTGTTAGTTCATGAGTGTATTCAGAATCTTTTTGCAACTTCTTGACAGGTACAACCGTTAGATTACTGTGTTAGATTTTCTGGCAATTGCGCTGCAAGTTATTAGGGGTAACATACATTGAGAGAGGCCTTTAGGTTCATTTTCATATTTGCCAGTAGGCTGTAATTTTAAAAAAGAGTTTGTACGTTAGACTGAAGAAAGCTGTGCATTCCTGTAAAAATGTGTCTGTAATACAGATGCTTGCTTTGGGCTCTCTCTGCGTAAGTAGTAGCCTGGGGATTTGATGTGGCTTCTGTAAGGGGTCATATTCTTGTTGATTTATTAAAGGTCTGTGTACATATGGAAGTAGCCGTAGTCTCAGACTGCTCGAATAATTCAGTTGAATTGAAGTGAAGAGTTTCAACTTGCTGTGTGTGCCTAGTAGAAGGACAGTGTTGGCAGTAGTGGGAATTTTTGGGTGACGGGAGAGTAGAGGTGCGAGGGAGGTCTGGCATGAATATTGGCAGATCTCAGATAGTTGGGCTGTGATTTGCAGACAAACAGCTGCACTGTTTTTAAGAAGATATAATAACTTTAAGAACTTCTACAAAGCACAAATAGCCTTCAAATATGTGAAAATGCTAAAAAGAAAATATTTGCTTATTGTTTGCTTTCTGTTACAAATGTAAATCGG
>VXAL01014719.1:42651-102896 GCA_013399475.1 Chauna torquata
TGGTGGATGGAGCATCAAGTAATTTTAATATTTTTCCAACTGCATAATGATTTGTTCCAAAGTTCAGAAGTACCTTAAAGAAGACCCGGCTAATAAGGAAATCCATTTTTGTTCCTAAATACACTAAATGGCTCTAATGTCTAGAGAGTGCTTCTATTTAACTGCTATTAAAATACAGGATAAAAAACATATTTCAGCTTATTACTACAGCTGAGCAGGTGTTAAAATGTTGGCCCCTCGTTTTTTCTAGGGGCCCTCAATTCTAGCAAATGTACAGCTAGCTGGGACAGAGCATCTTTGTGTGTTGCTTTTAAAGAACTGGCCATGGAACACTGACAGTGAGATTTGACAGGAGTCTGTAGTGGCAAAAAGCTACATCCGTACAGGGTAACAGTTGTAGGGGAGGCTTTCAGTCTATTTTGACAGGCGACAGTTTTACCTCCTGGGGAGTTTATAGTGTCATGTTTACCTCTGGTTTTGTTAAAAGAATTCTCTGGAATACTGTTTGAGGAAAGGCTTCCTGGTAAATATCCAAATACCGAATTTACCCTCTGATTTTCAGAGCTCGCTCTTGAAAAAAAAGTCTAAACTTTGAAAAGCTGTTTTTATTTGGAGCTGTAGTATTAAGGTGAAAGAAGATTTTTGTACTGAATAGCCAATCAATGGTAAACTATCTATATAAACAAGAATGTCCCAAACCATTCATGTTGCATTATGAAATTTGGATTTTTCTACTAGGAGATAAAGCAGTAAGACTTAGCTACTGGCGTGCGTGTTATCTGCTGCTCTGTGAATACAGGAAATTCTCATCTTTAAACTGCGTTTGGTAGTGTTAAGTGCTGTTCTTTGTTCTGTTTAAAGATTAGGCTTTGATAACTGCTCTCGCTATGACAATGTAATGTATTAGTTAAAGCATGTTGATTGCACGAATAGGTTTTGTGAGATTGCATTCTTTAAGCAGCAGCAGCTTGACAGTAAGTACGTTTATTTTAGTGTCTGAAACTCAGTTATCCACTTATCTGTGCTGCTTGATTTTTATTCATCAAAAGCTGGAGTTCGGTTTTAGAAGAATGTATTGACACAGTAATTATGAATGCAACTTTTTCATCTTTATTGTTATAAAAGTTTTAATAACCAATAAATATTTTTCAATATTTTTCAAGACATAGATATATGTTCATATCTTCATACCTATGTCCGCTATGTGCAGTTTACAGAAGAATGTTTCAGTTTAGCAGTTGGCCTTAGTAAAGCATTTAGGTGAAGTAGCAACGTAAACTCTTTTGAGTTCCTTAGCAGCCATGAAGATACGTAGTATTGTTGTATAATGAACTCATCTTAAAGCTTCAGTTGGATAAAACAAGGGCATGTTGTGGTTACTTGTTAGCATGTTAGTTCAGTACAGGGTAAGAATCTGTTACAAATTCCTCATTCTACTTTTTATGTGACTTTAGGAATTGCCCGATGTCCCAACAGGGGTTATGTACTTCTGTGGTCCTGGGAAGCAGTTTTTTTTTTTCCTGGATCTTAATTCTGAATTTACAAAACGTGTTCATGCTTCTCTGTTTATCCATATTTGGATGTTATGAGGACAACTAAGAAAATGTTGCAAGGTATTTGTAACCTGTTGTAACTGTGATCCTGTAAAATGTTGTGATAAGAGCAAGGTGTCTGCATACAGAGGCAGGAGTTGATTTTATCCTCAAACGTTTGCTCACCAGAAGTCAGAGAACAGTGGCTTATGTCACTTAGCCTGAAAGAGCCAACTTAACTTAATGCCAGACATGGTAAGGTGTTGACTGCACTGTTTGTTATTCAGGATATCCAGTTAGTAATCAAATATGCTGGTGTGATTTATTCGAAGCATATAATAATATGTCCCCAAAATCAGAGGACTGCCAACCTTATTTATTAGAGCCTTGGTTGTTCTTATCTTTAGAAATGTATTGATCAGATGGACACATTAGACATTCAGAAATAACTTGATAATCGATCTCTGTAGGAGAGATCAGGAAAAAAGAATATAGGTATGAATACCTTTTTGTGTAGATCCAGTATGCCTGTGATGGGAGGTTATCAGCTCCGGAAACTTAACTGATTTGTGGGAAATAAATGGTGAATAATATCTGATGAACAGACAGTAGGTTGCTTATATGGATGTCAGCCTCCACAGAATGTAGAAATAATGAACATATTCCCGTTATATGTGCAAAATTGTCATTTTTATTTAAAAAAAAAAAAGCAAACAAAAATATAAGTCTAGACTATATTCACCAAGTTCAGGATGACCCTCAGCAAAATCTTTTTTCTTTCCCTCAGCACTTGAAAGACAGAGATACTACCAAGTTTTAAGCAGGAGAGCAACAGATGGATGATGCTATATATAAATTCCAGTCAATTCAAGTTTACTAAAATCTTTAGAATTTCCCTCTGATTTTTAGAGAGAACAAATCCAATACAAGGAGAAGGGAACATGACAAGTTTATACTTCATTTCTGTAATTGGTTTTCCTAATTATACCTTTTGTTAAATTGATGCTCCAGACTTTGATTGACTTTTTGCTAGTATCGTGATGTTTTCTTATCAGGCAGTTGGGGCATAAGGCATGCAGTTTCCTACCAATCACTCACTTGGCATTGTCGTACCATTACTTAGTGTGATTGGGTGTACCAGTGTTGCCCTAATTTTTTAAATGAAAAGGATGTTGGTTGCCAACTTCTACCAAGTCCTAACTTAGCCAAATTGTTACCTAAGGATTACGAAAATATCTGTGTTGTTTTTTGTTTGCACCTAATGCTTTCTGCAGATGTTTAATGTCATTTCAGATAATAGATATGAATCGGTTAAGAAGCTGTGTGAGTGCAACTGTTGCTTGGAAATAGTCCTCATTTTCCTTCTGCAATGTCTCGGTATGGCTGGCATTTTTCCTGGCTGCAGCTGTGTGTGCTCGGATGTGGCTGTGTGTGCCCACATTCTGAATTTGACAGTCCCAGGCCATTTTTTCCTGTAAGTTCAAGGGTTTTTTCAAGGTAAAGCCCCCATTTTTCACCAGTCTTTATTATGAATCTTCCTGGAAAGTTATGAGGAAGGACTATGATGGCTTTTAACAAGCTTGTTTTCTGAGACTTTCAAAAGTCGTCCTACTTGCAGGCAATGGCATGGGCAGTTGGTCATCCCATGTCCTCCTGTGGAAGAGGGATGCTTGTCCTGCTGTGCAGCAACGTGTATGGGAAAAACAGACCGACTAGTTGCAGAAGAGAGTGAGAGGGTGCCTCATCCAGATTTCCTTGACAAGGAGTGCCCATTTCTATGTACTTCTATGAAAAAAGAGTTCATCAATAACAGAATTAGAGCAGCAGAAAGCTGTAAGTCAGTGTAATTATAATTTATTTTGAGATCTCAGTAGGGAGAAAAAGCAAACAAAAAAACTAGCCTAGACTGTCACTGTTACTTTGTGTCAGACCAGTATAATCTGATAGCTGTCTTGGGAGGAGGAAAAAGAAAGTTTTCACTGAGCAAAGTACTTTGTCTAAATCATAAAGAGACTTTGGATTTCTTCAAAACAGTTGGCACTAGCCAAAATATTTTGTGGCACAGAACCTGTCAGGGAGAAAAGTGGTTTTGAGTTGGAGACCTTACTTTCCCCTGAAATCCAGAGGCTTCATGTTGGAAACTCTGTAGTCACTTGACAGTATCTTAACGAATACTTTTGGTAGTGCAGGCGAACTAACTCATTGTTCCTTAATTCTGGAAGAATACTTTCTTTTTTTTTCCTTAAGTGTTGAATGCTAAGAACATGCTTAGTATTATACTACTTGTTTTTTAAGCTGATTGTCATCTGTGCTACAGTTTCTTCAGTTACCCAATTATTTCCTAGCTGTAGGTGGGTATAAAAGCACGAATCACTTCAGCAGTTAGGCTGCCTGCCAGTTTATTGTTTCAGGGCTGCTAGTATGATTTAAGTGCTCTGTAGTGGTAGCAGTGGCTGAAAATCTATAAGGTGGCTGAAGAGGTAGGCATAACTTTGGCAAAGGGAGCCTGAAATTAAAGGTGATTCCCGTAGAGTATCTTCTGAAGCTGCTAAGTGTGGTGGGTTTTCTTTTTACTGATGTTTTCAACCACCTGAAATAAGGGATGCTAGTTCTAGGTTGGCTGGACTCCTTACTGAAAGGACTGCATGCAGTGTTCAGCCTGGTGGAGAGCTCTGAGAAAACTGCTGGGCAGGGTCGAGTCCAAGTCAGGGAGAGCTTGGTAAAGATGTGGGCAGACCCCACAGCCAGCTTTACTGAGCTGACCTACAGCAAAGGAGCGGTGGGTGGCTTGAAACATTGTGTGGGATAAATGTGCCTCAAGGAGCAGAGGTACAGACCTTTGCAAGACAGGGTTGCAGAAGACGACTGCTGTACAGCATGGACGCTGCTCACCAAATGCAACTGATGCCTGAAACCATTCTGGGAAGGACAGAGGGGAAAAAGAAAAACCCCATTCTTTTTTGTTTCTGTATGCATAAAGAACAATTAGAAGAAGCTGCAAAATTATAATTGTCTTCCAAATAATTATGCTAACTTGTGATCTACATTATACTTTTGTATATATTGATACTTTGTCTGGTTTCTGGCCACACCTAGAAGAGACCATTTAGCGCTGCCTTTCTACTGATTATCATAGATCTCCCCTTGTAGTGGGAGTAATAGCAAGAACCTAAAAAATATCTGTTTTCTTACCACAATAATTGCTGTTACTCTAGCCTCACTTGGTAATGTGGTTTAAATTTAGCATTTGGCTCTCTGATTTTTTTGTCTTACCTGTCACTGTTAAAATTATCTTGTTTCAGTGCTAGAGATTCTCTGTTCTTATGGAAATAAAGGGTGGGATTTGATATCTCTTTTTGTAAAGAGATGATGTAGAATTGTAATTTCAAGAGTACTACCTGAATTTTGTAGCCATGGTTTCTCCTGGACTCATGTCCAAACAAAGAATCCAAGGGCTGCCCAATGTGCAGTGCTCTTAGAAACCCTGTGCTGCTGTACCAGGAAATCCAGCAATTAGCTGCAGTTAAGAGTAAACAAGTGAAATATTCCCTCCCTTTCTCAAGGCTGCATACCCACCATAGCAAGAGAACTCCATGCATTGTGAAATCTCAGGGTTAGTTTTTAAAAAAAAAAAAAAAACCTCACAGAAAACAACCCTGCCATTACAGTGGCATCTCTTTTGGAATTTCTTTAAAGGTTAAAGGTTTAGGTAATAAAAGACTTACGCTTGTATGATTGGAATTGGTTGGGGATAAACTGGAAGTGAAGCTGTATCAGGTGTTAATTCAAAGCAAAACAGCTCTACGTGCAGCTAAGTTACTTGAATCAGCAATTGTTTTGACCCATCAATTATTCTTCCTCTTGCTATGCACTAAGACTTTAGTAAAAGCCATGGAACAACTCTTTCCTCATTTTTGCAGTCTGAGGAGAGAAACATCTTGCTTCCAAACCAAGTAGCTTTTTTCTCAGACAGTTCTGAAAAAGATCAGGAATAGAGGGAGGAGAAGTAAAGCAAGGGAGTCTTGCTACAGCCATGAAGGCTTTGTAACCCCTCGTCCCCCTCTAGCACTAGCAATATTCCTCTGTCCTTAGAAGTAAGGAGGAGCCTGAAGTTCGCAGTCATGGTATGTTCATTTCTGTTTTTGTAACAGGCTCATGCATCTTTAGTGACTTGCTTAAAAAAAGTTTATTAGGGTCCGTTATCACCAAGGTGAAATTCATCTTGGCAGTTGCATCTGGACAGGACTTATTTGAAGCCTCCCTGGTGGCGTGTTTCATGCCGTTTACTCACTAGATCTTTGTGTTCTGACGAGAAATGTGAAGTTTATATTTCAAAATGTGTTTTGTGATTTTTAAGCAGAAAAGTGGTAGTGTTTTTGTTTCATAGTGGAATGGCAGATCTTATTGATGGCAATTTTCTGGTATGCAGGTACTATGGCCTCTTCGTTTCTGACGTGTATGTTTTGGCATATTTGGCAATGTTGGAAACCAGGGAATTGGAATTAGATTTAATGCAGTGCTTGTTTCTCTCAAAATCCAGTTTTGATCTCTGTCAACTGTATGTAGGAGGTGTTAAATGAAACAGGTGAGCTACAGCAGATGGTACTGCTGACTGTGGTGACACTGAGAAGACACATGCTCCTGCTCCAGAAGTCTCGGCTGGGCCACCTACTTTTTAAATTGAATTTGAGGTGGTTTGTTTTTTTTTTTTTTTTACTGGTTTAGTGTCCTCCAGAAGCTACTGGTAACTTTTTCAGACCCTTTCAGGTGACTGAGCTGTTCTGCTGCTTCTGGTTATATTAGTGTTTATCTGCACCAGGGAAGTTTTGAGGCCTTACCGATCACCTGTGTCTGAAGTAATTGCTCTGGAAGGAGGCTGCCTCCCGTGACACCTGTGACTCTGCATCACATGTGGGTTGTCAGTCTTGACTTCTTGCAGGAGGTGGTGAATGATATAACGCTGGCAGAGAGAATGAGGTGAAACATAAGCAATGGTGTAGGTGATCTTTGCTTTGTCTGTATCTTAACGAAATTTGATTCTAAAGTGCAGTCTTAACCATGATGTCTGCCTGCAGACAAAGGTGTTGAGAAACTGGGTGACTGTAGAAAAGATCCATAAAAATGAGGAAAAGATTGGCAATTAGGGACTTAATGCTTATCAGGAACACAAATGAGAAGTGCCCTTGCTGTATTGGAAAACGGTGGGTAGTAATGCACGTGCTCTTTGGAGGGAGGCACGTGACAGCAGTCCATCACCGCACCAGGTGCTGGGTACCTCACTTCAGAGGCCAGGCATATGTTTTCAGCTGTGAAGATGATTAATCTGTTTAACAAACTACCATTTGGGAACAGCACTGTAGCCATCCTTCGAAATGTTTAAATTCAAACTGGAAGTTCTTGCTTTATCTTTTCAATGTGGAAATTGTCACAGGCCATTAAATCTCACGTAGTGAAAGGTACAACAGGTAATCTTGGTCCTGAAGGCTGGGAATGCTCTTGCTTCCTAGCTTTGTTCTGAGGTATGTAGTTGACAGCTGTGTATGGAACACTCTTCTTTGCATACGTGTGGTTTTTTTTTTTTTTTGCTAAAATATGTGATCTCAGGGTCCAGATATAAGCTCCCCCAAAACACTTTAACTGCTGACTCGCTGGATGTTATAGAAGCTTCTGCCATCTTAGTGAACACTTTTTAATAGGTTGCTTCTTGCTTTTGTCAGATGGTTCAAAACTCAATCTCCTGTGTTGGTATTTGAGAAAAGAGCCACTTTTTAAGGATCATAGCAGGTACAGATTCATTTTGTTCTTTTTCCTGTCCTGGTAAGCCATGCTACAAGGAAGGTTTGGCCTTTAACTTAATGGTATTGTAACTTTGTATTATTTATGGCTTAAAGCTGCACCCAGAAATATTTTGGTGTCTTTACGAATTCATTAGGATAAATGTCTAGTAGAGCACTCTAGCTTGTTTAATCTTAGCACTGTGGGCACTCCTCATACTTGTGGGCTTGAAAACACAACTATATATATATTTTTTTTACACAGGACTTGGGAAATCTAGGGGATGGAACATCTTGCATTACTTACAGTTTTTTTGTGTAGTGGATCCATTTCATTCCCACTGTATATTGTAGTAAAATGTTGGTCTAAAAAGTTCTAGAGTTTTGTTGTTGTTTAAATTAACAGGGTTTTGCTTTATCAGGCAAACTGCCGAGGTAGATGTGTTAACTGTGGTCAGGTGCCCTGCCTTGAGGCAGAATGACCACTGTGATGATACTGAATTGTCTTTGAAAGACTGTTTCAGTTTTCTTTCCATTTTACTTTGTTGTATGTTTGCATTTATTTCTTTGAGTGTGTAGATCAGGGACAACAAGCGGCATCTTCTTTCCTTGGGACAGGTGAGTCTGCTGATGGGAGAGGTGTCTGCAGAGACAGTGTGACACCCGACAAGTGCTGCAGAAAGTCTCAGCAGAGAGAGCTAGTAAGGCCCCAGAGGCTATGGAAGCTAGAAGGGACTAGAAGCAACGCAGCTAGTTTACAGACTCGCAGACCAACTGCCTTGACTCAGCTAGAAGACATTTTAAGAATGACTGCATGGAATCAGATTGGTACTGTCTTTGTGCTGTACTGTTTGTCTAATAGTTTTCTTCCTTGTTGTTTTTTCAGGAATCGTATGAGAATAAAGTAGCACACAATACTTCTCTCTTACTGATCTGTAAGTCAAGGACTTTTTGGACCAAAGATGATTTCTTTAGTGTTTAGGTGAACTTACTGGATACTTTTACCCCCATAGGTTTGCCCAGACACTTTTGAAGTACTTGGAAGTTTTGAGCATGCAAAAAACATAAGCTTTTATCAGTGTACAAATTAAAAATTCTGTGTGCGTATGTATTAAA
Organism: Chauna torquata; assembly: GCA_013399475.1. Classification (NCBI taxonomy): domain Eukaryota; kingdom Metazoa; phylum Chordata; class Aves; order Anseriformes; family Anhimidae; genus Chauna; species Chauna torquata. The sequence goes on from VXAL01014719.1 coordinate 51,074, forward strand.
AGCACAAGGGGAACTTGTAATTATAACGGTATCGATAAAGTTACCGAACATCAGTACTGAGCTGTTTATTTCAGCATGTAGATTTAAATTGACCATTTAAGGAGTTTTGAGTATATTTTGCTGATTTCTCAGGAGCCAGCTACCTGATTAGTGGACATCTCTTCAATATTTTAGCACAGCAGTTGAAATAGTTATTGTATGATCCTAGCTGTCTATTTGTTAGAGCTTAGTTTGAAAAATATTATGCTTTTTTTTAAAATCCTAAACTGTGTTCATATTACAAATCACTAATGTAGGGGGAAAAGAGGCTCAGCAGTCTCACTAGTTGCATGTGTCATTAAATGCTATGTGGCTTCCAGAAAAATGACAGGTTGGTGCAGGAATACCTCTGAAGGGACTGCTCAAAAGGAAATTGAGCACAATAATGTAAACTGGGTGTCATTCCATGGGATAGGAAATCTAGAGAATAACTGAATTTTGAGAGTACAGAGGTATTGTAGTATTTGTTCAGATTTCATTAAAAATGAAAGCAGTGATAACTTTTTTCCAGTACTATGCACCATAAAAAGTGAACAGTTGTATTATTTTTTAAAATACACTCCATCTCTTTGTAAGAGAATGCTGTGGGAGGCATGCTATGTCTTATAGAATTGGCTTATAAACTTTGTGTTTTTTTTTTGTTTTTTGTTTATTAAAAAGTTGCAAGAATTCATTTTCATACCTATCAGTCTCAAGTATGTAAATGTATTTTAACTGGACCTTCCTGAATCAGAGGATTTGCTTATATAAACTTGGGAAGGTCATACTCACTTGGCTTTTGGAATATTAGAATGCTGTGTAAGATTTACTATTTGGTTTGCTCTTTTTACAAAATTCAGTTATCCCACAAATGAAGCTCCCAAAATTATAACCCTGTAAAAAGGTGGAGTAGACGTGCTACAGGAAGAAGTGGAAAAACTATATTTCTGGCTTGGGCAGGGAGATTTTTTTTTTTTTGCAAAAAGGAGGGAGCAGGGAAATAGGTTTGTGACACAGTTCTGGAAATTGTTTGATATGTAGGTAGAGAAATTTTAAAGCTTTAGATAGCAAATACCTTACAAAAAGGGAAGGATTAAATAGAAGTTATAGAAGATGCCAAGGTTAGACACTGTGTTCCTGTTATTGATCTGTCTTTTATAACTGATGTAGCAGCTGTGGGAAAGGAGGGGGGTTGGACAGCATAGGTACTATTCAGAAGGACATAACTAAAAATTCTTTATCTTAGAAATCTTAGAATGGTTATATTGAATGAGACTTCATGTATTATACAGTAAGAATGCCTCAACAGCTTACCTTTGTAGAATTTTTTTCTGTATTTGCACCTTTTCCAGTACAATACACTGCCTGTTTTGACTGTTGTCTCTTGAATTTTCACAGTAGCAGGTCTGACATATCTTTTATGTGATCACAAAGTTGCTGTTTCTTACAATAAATCTGTTGTTCAAATCTCCTCACCATTTGGTTTATGTTTGCATCCATAAAAAATACCCTGCTTGAGTGTGATCATTTATGGTAGTGGTATAAATTTGATACACAAGGGTGTCCTTGGGATTCTGGTTTGTTTACAAGTCTGTCCTTAGAAAACCTATTTTGACACGTGTTCAGTAATGTCTAAACTGTGATAATTTCCTTCTGCAGATATAGCAGATGAGAGGTAATTTTCACATGAAGATATCTTTATAGTGATGATTAACATGTTTGTGTTAATCACCTAAAGTTTTGTTAATAATCACATTATTAATAAGAAAAAAAAATCATTTCTTGGACTTAGGAGTCTGATTTAAATTATACTTAGCTAGAGAAAAAGCTCAAGTCCCATCAACTTCTCCTCATGCCCCAGCTACCTGTCAGGGGAGCTTAACTGTTAACCAGGGGCTTCAATAACTTCAGATGACATCCAAGGCATTTCCCGCTTAGTAAACAGGTAACCTGCAGAACCTTTGTTATGAGCTGACCAAAGGGCTTCATGCCTCATTCAACCTTGCTGAGATAGTCTTCTCTTAGGTCACCAGTCTTGCTTGGGGCTGATGCTCTGTTCAGAGTTCTGTAGGAGATGCTGAAAAACCTTTGCTGTTGCCTTGGTAATAAGGGTTGGGGTATGGGTGTGTAAATCTTGAGTTTTAACAGCTATGGTTAGCATTTTATTGCAGAATAGAAAATAACGAGGTGAAATTAAGGTAGGCTGTCTTCCTTCATTTAGCTTCCCATATTGGTATCATTAATGTTTTGATATCAGCTCTTGGAGTTTTTGCAGTTCATTTTCCTCTGGACTAGCTTCAAACTAACCAGGGGAAGTTTGACTTAACTCAATAGCCAGTAACGTAAGTAAAATAAGTGATAATTCTGCTATGAGGCTCTGAAGTTTACTTGACCGATTTTAAAATGCTGATTTCGTTTGCTAGTCTATGCTATATATCTCATATCCTGGGTTTTTCTGAATGTCCATATCTCAATGTTTTACCAGCTGGGCTGCATTTCTCTTGTTTTTGACTGTATGGTCATTACTGTGCATTAACAGAGGACCAACTGCATTTTTGCATATAAATTCTGGGTTTAGTATACCAGTGGTCCAGGTCTTTATGAAGAATTGCCTGTTTACTGTAGGACTGTGTGTATATATACAGCCTCTTGTAATATTAAAAAATGCTATCCATGCTTTTCCTTTACGTGACAAAAATGAGTTATGGTTTTATATCTGTCTGTTTCTAAAAAGTATTTGCTCTCCACTGCAGAGTTAGGTTGGTTCTAACCTGAAATTGGAAAGATACAGAGATTGGGTGTTTTTTTTGTTTAAGTAATTATTTCCTGGAAAAGTGAACGTACCCAAAGAAGGCAAAGCTTAGATTAATTCCTGCAGAGCAGTTGGAGGGAGCTTGTGTTGGGTCAGGAAAAAATAGTCCCTTTTGAATTGGTTCCCGTTATCCCCTTGGAGCTGGGCTTGGAGGGATGGGGTTTCTCTGTACCCAGGTCTACTGGCTATATCACGGTCACATCACCAGCCATCCCACCCTTTTCTGTGGAAACCCTCAGCAGTGATTTTACTTGGGATGGTTAGTAGAGCTGGATTTTGGGGACCAAAATTAATGTTTGAATAGAGGAGCTCTATCTATTGTAGTGTTTTACTGTGTATTTATATGCTTTGTAGAATCCCAAAAAACCCAAACTTTTTTTTCCTACTTGGCAATTGTGCTTTTGGTTATTACATATGCACATAAATATTGTCCAGACATAACTTGCTATAATGAAATATTAGTCCTCATGAAACTGAATGCCATATTGTGTCTTAACAGAATTCACGAGACCATAGCAAGACTGTAATTCTGTAGGACAACCTGGATTTTACTCATACCAATCTTTTTTTTTTTAGTATGGCAGTCTTACAATGTGCCTCTGGGCATGAAAAGGCAGTGCACATCCTAAAGAATATCTAGCAGAAGCCTGGAGAAAAGCAAAATTGAAGTGTCCAAATGAGTCCATCAGGCTCTTCTAGCCTCTGTAACACTGAGTGGGAGGGTGGATGGCTACAGGCTTGAACCTAATTGTGTTTGAAGCAGGCACCTGTAATATGCTAAAAAGGAGGGATGTCCTTTTCTTTCTTTTTTTTTTTTGCTAATTATAAATGTTTAATAATCATAAAGGGTAACAAGTGAAAGCATACCTTATACATCTTTTGTCTGGTTTGGAAAAGGGTTGATTCAAACCCTAACCTGACAAGAAGGTACTGTTGAGCTGAGGTGATGATATTATCAAAAGTATTGCTTTGAAGACTACAGAGTAGCAACGTAGGTTTTGAGACTATAATATATTGGCTGTATGAAGGGGCAACCTAGATTTGAACCTTTTTACAATATAATCATGTTTAAAAACAGTATCTGCTCCTATTTAGTCAGGTGTTTGCCAAGCATGACATTGCCAGGGCTCCATCATACATAACAATTTGATATTGCAGTTGCGTTTAACTGAAATTGTTAAATAGCTGTTGCTGTCCAACTCCAGCAATAGCAGTCTGTTGCAGAGCACAAAATGAAAGTTTTTGTAGCAATCGCATTCAGAAATTGTGGATTACTGCAGGCGTCCATGTCCCATCATCAGTCAGTGCAAGTTGTGGTTTCTGTCATCTCAACAGGGAGAGGTTTTAACCAAGAAAGCAAAGGAGGAAAAATGAAAGATGTGTGGCGGCTTCTAAAACTGTCTTTTAATCTCTGCTTCTCTGAGTGTCTGCCCTCACATTTGCCATGGGATTATGGATTAGATAAATAAGAATTTGTTATAAGAATGTTATATGGAGTGTTGTGTTTCTTGTATGTATCCTCTTGACTTATATTGCTTGAAACTTTTGTCAGAGCTGTTTAAATTAATCCTATTAACAGTTTTGATTCAGGGATAATTTTTGAGCCTCTTATCTAAAAGTGTCTTATCAGTCCAAATAATATATTTTCTCACTATGACTTAGGCTTATTCTTGCTTTATGTAATGTGATTTGCAAAACAAGAGGTTGGAGTATGTCTGGCTTTAGGTCAATGATTACAGCTAAACAGGCTTTTGTAGTGGAATGTGTTCAGCAAATTAAATCTCTGAGAGCTTTTAAGAATTCAGATCAAAATTGAACTTAACCATCATACAATTTAATTAAAAAAAAAACTTAACACTTATCTGATGATGTATTTGAGAAATTCATCTTAAATACTTTAAAAAGATATTTTTTTTACTCGCTTCTTGCTAAAGGCGTTTTTGCATTGTGAAAGTGCCTGTATGATATCTTTATTCTGGATTAAAATATGCAGCAAATCACCGATTATCACAGTATGTAGTCTAGTTCAGTAACTGATAATTAAATGTAGTGTTGTATTTTGGCAATCTTGTTTTTTGTATTGCCTCTCTCTCCTTTTCCTGGATATAGTATTCTAATTACATTTCAAACATATGTGAAGATTGAGATTTCATCTTATGTCATATAAATAAATGCTGAAATGTGTTTTAATTTAAGCAGTAGATGGCCAACATGGTTTGTCATGTCAAATGTTTTTCACCACCTGTGCCTAATAGCAATTAGACTTTGTCTTAAAGGAAAGTCTATGACTCTATGGCCAGGGCAATCTGAAATAATGTCAAGGAAGTTGTCAGGATTGCTAAAAATGTTGCAGTAGTGCTCCCAGCACTGTGCTGTGCAACTTCTTGTTTTGCCCTTTTTTTCCTTTCTTTTCTTTCTTGGGTTGCTCCTGAGAAACAGGATGAAACATGCAGGATGAAGCTGGGTGGTGCTTCTAAAGTCTTATTACGTCTTGCATCAACCAAGCCAATTTTCTTTGAGGTGGGGGCAAACTTCTGTATGTGGTGCTGTTGCAGTATGGGTATAATCCTTGGAGCTGCGGTGAAGCTTGTGATCTTCATTCCTTGTATTGCTTCCATCCGCAGGGGCGGTCGCAGTTCACGTCATGCCTTTGGTTGGATGCTTCAAGCTTGTAATTAAGGACAAAATAGATTTAGCCAACAGTAGGTTATAATATTGAATCTAACTTATGGACTGTAGTCAAGAGCAGAGTAACAAGGAGGGTCTTTAAAAGCTGTAATCAGGGTAGAGAAGTGTGGTGATAATTTCCAACGTAATGTCTTTTTTACTGGATACCTGGCACTTTTCTTTGGGTTTCATTTTCTTCATCATTCTGCTTAGTTGTCTGGCTTTTTTTTTTTATTGCATATTATTTTCATGTTATGACATGGTCACAACATAAAATAATACGGAATGAGAAATGATATTTTGTAAACCACTGAGTTCTGCACGTGGAAAGAATGCTGGAAGCAGCAAGCTTGTAGTGGGCTTAGGCAACTACAGGGTGGCACAGGTGGGGCGAGCAACACTGCTTCCAAGTGTAGGTCTATGAGATAGTAACAATCAGGAACATTCTCAGAGAAGTCCAAGGGGACACAGTTTTACAGCCCAGCAGCGACTTAAAATCATTGGAACCTAATGGGCAAAGGAGTCTGAAAGCTCAGCTTTGGTATGTATGCGTGTATTTATTTCTTTAATTTAAGCCTTGCTTGCAAGTGATGTGCTGCAGAATATCTGGGGGGCCACGCATGTTCCGAAGTTGTCATTGTAACTGGCAGAGGAACCCTGCAGGATGAAATCACTTCCTTAGTTTTCCTTTAAATGGTGCTTTATATGTTTTAATTGTAATCACTGCAACTTCGTTTTTTACTAATCAAATGAACACTTGATAGGTATTCATGTGCAGCTGGCAGGGGCTAATCTCCAAACCCTGCCAATCCTGAGCAGTTGCTTGAGTGTCAGTGTACAAAATTTTCCAGCTTTAATAATGAAGGCATTTTTCATAAACAATCCTGAATGGTGTTGAATCAATAGATGTTGACATCACTTTTATTCATAGCAGCAGCAATTAAAGTAACTACATCTGATGTTTAATCAGGTACAAATTTTATCTTGTTGTTAATTTCTGTAAGGCGGGCATTTTCTGATGTGAAGGGATGTCACTGTCAGTTGCCTCAAATGTGCCTGTGTATCGGTATGTGCCCGCTATCTACGTTATGTTGAAGGAGCGGTCAGTTGGCTGGGATTGCATGTTGGGTTATTTGGAGCTCCTAATCTGCTTTTATTTACTGTTTGAAAAACTTCAAATAGTTTGGGTTCTCTTCTGAAATAAACCTAGGACTGAAGAATTAAACTAATTTTATATTTTGATGTTCAGTGCATTTACTCACTACTTTGGCTGCATACAGAGATGTATTTTATTATTGGAAAGTAATATGGCCATTTAAAAAATCACTTGGGCAACAATATTTGTGTTGGCAGTTTTATTTTCCAGGCATAACAGTTCTGTTTCCTTTTTATACCTGTTTACACAAAGATTAAATCATCACAAATCATGTTTTTAAGGGCCGTGGTGCTCAAGTTATTCAGTTTTATGCAGTTTTGGGCTGCGTGGATTTAGGCAAGCTGTCATCTCTAACCCGGCTGCGTGGATTTAGGCAGGTTGTCATCTGTAACCTGGCTTTATTTAAATCATCTTTCATTAAATCACAAATCTAATCGAACTTCTATCACTGGATAAAACAATTCTTTTCTTTAAAACTGGCTCCAAATGAGTAACTTGTCAGTTTAAATTACAACTGCTGTCCAAACAGGAATATTAAAAAAAAAAAAAAAAAAAGTATTTGCTTCCTTCCTTAAATCAGTTCGAGACAAGCAGATCACAGGTTTATGGAGAAGGGTTTGAATGCTAATTTTGCTTGTGTGCCTACTGGACTAGGGGATGCACAGACTGCACTGAGAAAGGGGTGCATGTGGTATCTGTGCTCACCCTGCCTCTGGGGGCGAGGGGCAGGTCTGCACCTCAGGTTTCAGTGGCTTCTCTAGTTTTTCAGGGTTTGAAATGCTGAAACTGTTGCAAGTCGGAGAACAAAGTTTAGTGCTCAGCAAAAGTACCAGCTGAATCTGTGTGACTCAGCTCTGAGCCTCAAACTTGGAATTCGCAGCCCTGGAGAACATAATTTTACATCTAAGGAGGGCTGTGGGGATGAATGTAGGATTGTCTCTGATGTGCAGATGTTCTGAAAATGTAGAAATCCCTTGTAAAAGTGATGTTAGGACGTGATGAAACTCATGTGGTTGCTATTTCTGAATAATCTTAATTTACATATTATGATTTGGACTCCAGTAAAGTCTAAAAAGCACAGCCTTTTCAGGAGCAAATAATTAGTGTGATAGCTGAACCTAAGCACACTCTTATATTTCTGTTTGTGTGTCAGCTTAGCATACTGGAAAACTGTTTTCTGGCATTCCTTACTCAAATCACAGCTTCAGGTACTTAACATGCTAAGCATAAGATGGTCCTTTTTCAAAGGTAAGGGGAATATTTCCCAAAGTATGGGGGGGGGGAATCAACTTAGTATAGACATCTGCTGTATTTTCCCCTTCTCCAGCAATGAAATTGAACTTTGTGTCTATTCTCCCCCTTCCCTGTCTCTAGCTCCATTCTCAGTTCTGCATCTGTCTTTGGACAATGTTTATAATCACTATTGTCTTGTTTTCTTACAAATCGTATCTGGAGTGTGCACTGAAATCTAAGCTAGTACCGCTAAGGTATTTTTTCTTTTTGTGTTAATGATGCTTCAAGAGGCTTCAGAGATGCTTTGAACTTGCCAGGCCTGTAGCAGCCCTATGAGGGAAGCAGTACCAAACAGTAAATCCCACTCTACGCAGGGTTACGATACAAACCTTTCTTACACTGAAGGGATCCTGTGGGAATAAATTCAGCACAATGCAGAACAGCTTCAGAAAGCAAAGCTGCTCTTGAAGGCAGTGGTATTTTTACTGTCTAGGGAGGAGCTCAGACTCTTGGCATCTTCATGCACTTGAGCCCACAGAAAACAGGGTTGTGTTGCAAGAGTCATGTTGAGCAAGAAGCAATACTGTAATTACATTATGAAGTGTACAGAGGAAAGAGTTCGGAATCCCAGCTCCTGAAATCCAGTTTGTACTCCTTGGCTGCAAAATATTCGCTACTGAGCCTTTCATTGTTTTCTGTGTCTCATGCCCAGGCAAACTTAAAGGGGATAGGAGTAAATGGCTGAAGCAAAGACTAGTTGCCTGCTTCAGAGGCCCTTTTGGGAACAGTGCCACTAACTTCAGTAACTGAAGTATAAAATACAGAGAAAATTGTACAGTGGTGCTCTGTACATGTATACACACACGCAGGCATGTATGTATATGTGTATAGGTGCTCCTTTGATTCATTCCTCAAATATTTAAAGACAGGTAATTCACTGCCTTTTTTTTTTTTAGTGAGTTAGTGTGCTGGTTTATCAGTGTTCTTTTAATCTCAGACTGTGATGATCTGCTTTGAAACTACTTAATCTCGTAGGTGTTTTGGAGCTAGCATGTGGGTATAGATCAGAAAAGCCTTTTTAAGTTCTCCCTATGAATTAAAATATTCTGGCAGCCAAATATTTTGATTTAGATTTTTCCATCGACACAGTAGATATTTAAGAATTTCTCATCCTTTATTTCTGGCAGAATTTAAATATTAGGTGGTCAGTGAATTTTTCTTGTTTCCGTAGCATCTCTTGAAATTTAATCTAATCCATATTTTAAGTGTGTCATGACAAGCTTCTTGTTTGATAATTTTGATTCAGTTCAATAAATAAATTCAGATAATGATTTTGGAGAAGGTTACAATTAATAAATGAGATGTGGCAGTAAAAGATCTGTAGTCGTACCATGGTTCTTTCCATTCACATAGCAAAACGTATGTTCATCTCTGTCATCTTCCCCTACTTAACCTGTCCTCCAAAACAAGTACTGGTTACCAATATCTAAAATCTTCTGTGAATCTCGTTCAAATTTTTTTGCAGGAGTCTTTTGCTTACTCATTCAGCTTGGTGTGCTCATGCCATCTCCATGCTACAGGTCAGTAACTGAGGCGCAGTTGGATGACGTTTAATGGTCACATAAAAAATAAGCGTAGCACTGCATCTTAACTCTCAATTCACTGGCCTGTCTGACCTCTGTGCTTCACCATTCTTTCGTATTTTTATGAAAATTTCTGTTGTTCAACCCTCCTATGGCATGGAAGTCGCCATGTTTTCTACATTATTGATTTTTTTTGTGAGAATAGTAAAATAGAACGAGCAGAAAAAAAATCCATGATATTATCAAGAAAAACAAAATATGAAATGTATTTCTAAAAATAAAATGGATTCATTGACTACTTTGTCCATTCTGGCAGGTTGATCACCCCTAGTCACAGCAGCGAAGGCTAGAGAGTGAGTCCCAGTTGGCTTGTCTGTGCTGAACGCTGACTCAGGTCACCCGATGGCTTGTGCTAGCTGTCTAAAATGCCCATGTCCTCCTTCCCAGCATCTGCACTGGCCTGGGAAGGAACGATCTCTGCTGACTCCAGCAACTGCTAACTTGTCAGTGTTGATGCACCATCTGAATAGCTGGTGAGACAAACGAGAATGCATGTCCTAACGACGTTGTGCTCTGAATCTGTTTTAAGCTTCTTATATCAATGTGTTAAAACAATTCATGCACACCCTTAGCTGGAGCTGCTGCTTATCAAGAAGCCACAGCATCGGTAGGATTTCAGGCAAACAGCATTTCTTCAGTTCGCCTGCAGTTCTTTAGGGTGCGGTCAGATTCAAGCTTCTGGGACTTCTCTGCAGTCATAAGATTTTTTCCTTCATCTTGTCAGATATATTCTGACTATTATTTGGGCATAAATTAGGAAGTAGGAGTAAAATAGTAACAGGGCTGTATATATTGCTCATTTCTCTAGTCTTAGAGGTCTCCAAAATGTCCCTGTGATAAATTTCTCTCCTACAGAGACATTAAGTGGTATTCTACTTTGATGTTTCTTCCCTGCCTTAGAATGCCTGCATCTTTAGTTTCATCTTTGCAAATGCATTCTTATTCTATCTATGTTACCTAATATAAAGTGTGAGACATGAATATGTCTGATCTGGGAAATTACTTAATCCTTTATAACTTTTTTCTTGTCTTTGCTTTGTATAGAGGACAATGGAATTTTTGAGTTGTAAAAAGTCACAACTTTCCTCCTGAGAAGCACCCTAACGTCCTGCTTCCTGAATTAATCTTAAGAGAGGAGCTTGGCTTAAAGGATTTTGATTTTGTGTTAATTGGTTTGCTCATTTTTAGTTCCCTGAAAACTCTAATCACTACATCAAAGTTATGAAAGCTTCCTCCCCCCTTTTTTAAGACTGGATAAGCAACAGGCTGTCTAGACAACCATCAGACTTGTCAAGAGAGCAATTGAAAACAGTTGCTGTTGCCTAATCTATGTTCTAGTTGCTTCCTCCTTGAGTCTGCTGTATCTCATTGTGTGGCACTGCTGTAACATCTGTATTGCATGGTGGCTTAATTCTTTTGAGTGCTTCAGCTTTGCTTTCTGTCTTCCATCACACACTGTAGACTTCAGGCCTTTACATGTCCACTAGAACAAGTGCGGTTTTTCATCCAGGAGTTTTTGAAGAACAAAGTTACAGGGAACCCTTTGTTCTGAGATGATATCAAGAATATTGTACCTTGAACAGATCTTACAGCCTAGACTAAAATGCTATATGCTGCCTTCTAGAATTGGCATCGTATCCATCAAGCTATAATTATAAAGAGGCATCTTCCCTCTTTTGAAGGTGCAGTTAAAAATGGAATACTTAAGAAGAATTTATACCGTGTACTAGGACTTCTATAATTCGGACTGTGTTCTAATAGCGGACTTGCCTGTGTGCTTCCTTTCCCATGTGTCATTGTGCGAAGTGGCTAGTACTGACCTGTGTGTGACTGCTGAATCTTTTGACATCTGTAAGTGAAAAAATTCTTTACCATTTCTTATATATAGTGCACTTGCAAATATTTTTAGTGGTGTTACGATAATTGAGATGTAAACGAGGAGGGGTATTGCTACTCAATGTTACAGATACTGTTTTACCAGCTACCTAAAGCTGAAGCACTGCTGCAGTACTCTGAGGCAAGTTGTTCGCTTCTGTAGAAGAACAGAGCACAGCAAAGCAAAGGGACTTTTGTGCCTTCCTCTGATAAATCCAGTATATGAATTTCTCTACAGGATTTCTGAAATGTCTGCACCTTGAATATAGCTGGTGAATTGCCTTAAGCTTCTACCATGCATCTGAGTCCTTCCACTGAGAGGTGCTCTATAAATGTAATTCTTGAATATTGGTTACATTGACTGTGAACAGTGCAATAGGAATGAGTTTCTGAATAACAATTTCCTGGCGGGTGGTTATGTCAATGGCTTCAGGCACTGTAGGATGAATTGTAAATAAAAAAGAGTAGAGCCGCTCGGTCAGTGAATCCCACTTCCATTACTCCCTTCTGATCCAGTCTTGAATGCTGCAGTATTGGGTGTGTGTTATACTCCGGAGTCCCATGGCCTTTTCTCTTGGCCTGCTTTTACTGTAGAAATTAAATTTGGAATAGTGTTACTATTTAGTTGCCTTCCTCTCCCTACCTTCTCTTGTGATTAAACAGATTTTTTGGATTAAGCGGGGTTTGCCTCTCAAGATTGAGATGTCAAGCTAGGTGTGAATGACACTTAAATATGTATTTCAGATGCTTTTCTGGATTGGTTTCTGTGTCTGTAGACAGAAAAAGGTTAGAGTGGATGCTGTCTTTAAAACCTGAGTTTGCAGAGAGAGGTTGAGTATCTAAAGCTTCTATTGTCTTCAGGGAGATGGGAGGTGCTCAGCTCTGCAGGCTCAAATACAACCATGAAGTCATTGTATGTGGAATAGATTAATAGTTTTATTCTCTCAGTCTGGAATCTCAAATTCTTAAATAGTACAGATTTCCAGTAGAAAACAAAAAGATGCTGGTGCAAAAGATTAAATTACTAGTTCTCTTTTTTAAATTTTTTTTGACGTGAAATTCAAGAAATAGAGCATCAGTGTGAGGGTATAACTCACATAGTAAGCATTTGCTTATTGAGTTTGGTACTGTCATAATGATGAAATGGTGCGGGATATATTTCACACTAGATCAAGGGACAAATCTTTGTATGTTGTTACTCCAGAACACACTCTGACACAGTTAACCTTCCGTATCTATTATTTTGGTTTTCTTACAAAGGCCTGATAGAAGCAAATGAAATAGGTGAGCATGACATTGCATAATTAATAAAATGGATGCGTATTTTGTATGGCAGAATAACAAGGCAGTGAGATTACAATATTGTGGTTCAGTATACAATCTGTTAGAAAATGTTTCTGATTTATTAGCACTCAACTTTTATTCTACTAGTATACTAGTCTGGCACTTTTGGGGTCTTTTTTGAACTTAGTTTACCAAGTTACAGGAAAAGCAAGAAAGAATGCATTCTTGTTAATTATAGAAAGAAGGGACTTGTAACAAGTGAGAATCATTTTCAGATTGTTCTATTAATTTTTTTGCCAAGTGTTGCTTTTTTAAAAGACTTTTTAATTGTTCCTTAACTAGAGGTTTATAGGAAAAATGAGGGAGGAAATGGTGAAATTATTCTGCCAACTTGTTGGTTAAACAAACAAACAAACAACACGCAAAAAAAAGTAATAAATGTGTGGTACGCTCAGCAGAGTATAAATCAGCAGATCTGAATGACATACTCTGAGTATTAGAGGATGTAGTTAATGAACTTGCTGAACTGTTGGTAATTATTTTGAAGTAGACAGATAAATGAGGCTATGGCAACCTGTTAGATTAAATGAGCTGGTATATTAGTATTCAAAGATAAGTTTTTCTTTGGTAGATCTGGCTTTAGCACCCAGCAGCATGAATAGAATGAATAATGCTTTTTTTGCACCTGGTGCAAACTCCTGGAGCCTTTTTGCCTCTGTTGCTATTCCCCTTCTTAACTAGGAAAACAAAATCAACAAAAAAAGTCTTTACTTAACATAAACTTTAGGTAAGAATATAGATCTGAATTTGAGCAGTGATGCACCTAGCTTTCGGTAGAGACACTGAGAGGTTAAAGTTTAATATGAGCTTAACTTTCTTAATAAATTGAGACCACAGTGAAAACTTCAATATTTCACTTTCATAAATATCAAGTGCATCTGTGATGGTAGAAAATCTTAGCAATGACAAAAATGTGTGTGTGTGTGTATATATAATTCAGACAGTTATTCAGTATCAACTATGTCATCTGTTTTATTGATGTTTCTATGAATATGTAAGGGTGAGCTAGTGGTAAGAATTGTGTTTGATAAGAAAGGGAATACTTATAAATTATCATTCTTGTCATAACAGAATATTGTAGTAGTCTTGAATATAACAGTCCCTCAGCTGAGTAAACCCTGTCAAATCTACTTCCATTGCAATAGATTCTGAGCCAGTTACTGAATTTCTACTTGATGGAATAAGGAGACACAGACTAGAGAAAATAGAATATATGAAAGCAAATAGACTATATGATAGAAAAGAGAAACCAAACCAAAACCCAAATAACTTTGCTTTGAATAAAAATATAAGGGAGAGAACTAGGAAGAAAGCTACCCTGAGGAATGGTTGAGAGTAAGTGAAGCCAAAGGAAGCTTCTTAAAAGAGTCTTGGTTGAAGGTAAAGGTTGACATCCTCATAAAATAGCTGAATCACTGAAAAGACCAAAAAACCTGGAAGTTCAGGATATTCAAGAATATCCTTTGACTTATTTTCTCTTCCGCACTTTAATTTACAGTTTCACTTTGAAGCGTACGTCCCTTATTTGCTATATATTTGTCTTTTTATCCGAAGATACCTCTGGTATGTCACCTCAGGTAGTACCAAGCACAAGGTCTGGTGCTTCACTGGGAGCAGAGAATCCAGACTTTTTGCAGCCTAGAACAATTAGCTGGCTTCATGCTATATAGGTATCTCTCAAGGTTTGTTGTGGTTTCCAACATGGCCACAAAGAGCCAATAGCAGGGTAGTAACCAATATAAACCTGTCCTTTAGTACCTTTGAGTAGGTGTCTAGTTCTTGCTCAGAGACAAAATAAATTGCTGTACCTGTGGCTGGTGGTTTCAAATGGCAGAACACAGCAAAGCTTTCCTGCCTTAGCAGGTGTCAACATGGCCCTTGAAGAAAGGTCACTGGTGAAAATGGATGATGCTATCCTGTTGAGTTAAATTCAAAATTTTGTTTTGTTTTTAAATTGTACCACCTATTTATTCATTGTAGTGGAGTAAGTATCAGGCTGTAATTATTTTCATTGGGCTGTGTGCCAAGCCGAAAAGCCTTTGACATTTGTGGTTTTTAAATTTGTAATTGAAAAATGATTCTCAGTGTTGAATGCAAGAGCTTTGTTGTTCTTGAGAACCGACTTAACACTAAATGAATAAAATGTAATGATAAATCGAGGGGTGTTGGTTGTCAAATAAGGTGCTGGAGGCATTGGTGCCTGGTCTGGTTTTACTTGCTGCCTTCACTAATGACTTAAGAAAAAGGGAAAACATAATTCATTGGATTGATTTAGGTGAAAACCAGTTGAGAACTAATGAAAAAATGGTCACAACAAGGGAAATGGTACATGGTGGGGAATTACAGCACCATATGATGGGAGGTATTTTCTTCTTGGGTAAGAAAGCAACTGTGCCAGGCACAGAGGAATGAAGCAGAGAAATAAGAAATGACATGAGTTTTTGTATTTCTAATGAAGATGAGTTTTTACTGTAAGATAGCGCAAGGCAGACCCATGAAAGTAATGCCCACACAGGAGACGGGGAGTCATTTAGTCATTTTATGGATCGGGGAAGTAATAATCCCTTTCTGATTAGGTAAAAATTTTTGATATTGATATCTCAATACCTGAAAGTTGTTAAGAGATCCAAGAAGATTGAGGGAAATACTGTAACTGAACATCTCAGAGTCAATCATCAAAAATATCAAGATTTTAATGTGTGTGGCTGATTCAAATGTTAAGAGGTGTAAGAGTATTTTAAAATCTTGTGTAAATATCATTAAATTGAGAACGTCACGAAGTGAAGGCCAGGCTGGTTACTTAGGAGGGACAATGTTGCATGCTTCTCTGGTAAAGCTGGAGACAGGGAGCAAGAGCAGACTTCTTTGGCTCCTGTTTTTATAGGAGAGTGGATTGAACTTCCTTATGTTGAAACCAGATATGGTACTATTTCTACAGATGAACTTCCTAGGATCTGTGGGAGTGCAGTGTTCTTTCTCTCTCTTTTTTTTTTTTTTTAATTGCGAGAGGATTACCAATCAACTTTTCCTTAAAGGAAAAAGATTTTGGTCTTCTGCTGCACCTTGCATGTCGTATGTTCAGTGGAATTCAATTAATAAATGGTCATGCTATTGTTCTGCATCTTAAATGTTGTTTTTGTTAGTGTAGGACAATTGTGGATAAGGAAATTATGGGAAAATTGGAATCAGAATTCCTATTTGAAGATACACTTCTATTGCTGATTAGTAATAGACCTTTCCAGCAGAATTCCATGAAAAAGATTGTGAAATATATTTCTATTAATCTGATAGCACTACATTTCTTAAAATGAGAAGATAATTTCTATGCTTTTGTAACACAGCAGTTCACAACTAATCTGTCACTTTTTCTTTTTGTTCTGTTACATGAGAAACTATAAAGCACCAGTGACAAAGGTTCAAAAACGTTGACAAATGATTTATTCCACATGAGAGTAAGTGTCTGCTCTATTCCTTGGCAAGAAATTTGAATGTGGAAGGGTAAGCTGTTTTAACAGTTGCTGTTAACTACTTTATGAAAAGTCATATGCAAATATTTGAACTCTTTTGGTTGCGTGGTTGGGATTTTGAGTGGGGGAATTTAAGTCAGAATTTTTTTTAATTAAAGTGCCTTTAACAAAGCCAAAAGGCTACATTTATAGACTTTGGAGGTTAGGGAGGTGCTCATGTCCACTTTTACTATTAAACATTACTATTAAACCATTTTACATTTTACTATTAAACCATTGACATTGTTAGCCACTGAGTGTGTGGCAGGTCCAAGCTCTTGACTCAAAGCTGTGGCAGTCGGAGTTACTATGTTTTAGTAACCACACTGCTGAGAAAGAGTTCTGCCTGTTGGCATGACTGTGAGAAATCCACTTTTCCTCTTTTTTTGCCTTTTTTTTGTCCTTCCCTTCTCCACACCTGATAACTCTGCACTTAAATTGGAAGCACTACTGCAGTCTCCCTGCTTCTGTTCCCTTTAGCGCAGACAGCGAGGCTTGCCTGGATAAAGGAAAGGCAGCAGCTGCGAGGTTTCCATTGATCTATTGGAAAAAAGGCAAAACATCGGAACTTAATGTTATGGATGAGAGTTATTTCTGGAGGTGGTTGTATTATACTCATCTAAAATATTAAATAATAAAGCTGAATGTTTCATAAATATGGGTAGGGAACTAGGAGCCTTTGGAGAACTGAATGTTTTGTTTAGCTCAGTGAAAGAAATGTAAGCTAGAAGTTTGTAGCAAATTTTTGTTCTGACATTTGTGGAAAAGCAAAAGCATTTATTTAGCAATGTAAAGGTTAACAAAAATTTTCTCTTGGCTGGCTTATTTCAGTTGCAGCAACGTGCTGTAAAGCAAGTGCATATTGCTTCATTTGATTATAAACCCCCAAATCCCATGAAGTACCTCAGAGAAAGTGTAGACCTGAAGTCAGATTAGGCTGTCAGTCTGCTGCTGGCTTTCCCAGAGGTTATCTTTAATCTGGCACAAAGATGGCTATAGCTATGATACTGAAAGCACCTAAAAATGCTGCCTTCGTGTCATTACTTCTCAAAAGCAATTTGCTAGTTTGCATTTCCTGTCTGACCTCTCTTGTGTATCTTCATGTCCTCAACATTAGGTGTAAGCAAATACTAACTACGTTTCAGTGACAAGCTCCTTGCATTTGGAATCATTGCCATGGCATCAGGTTGTAGGATGATGAAGGGTGACTTCAGTTATTACTGTTTTTCAAGAGGTCAGTGTGTCTGTTTGTGGCTTCATGCTGGTATTTCCCCACTGAGTCTCAGACAGGGCATCTGATTATCATTTCCTGGCTGGTTGGGATGAAACACCAAAAGGCTCTTGTTCTGACTTTTTCTAAAATAGAACAGAAGATATGTAAGTCCTTAGCTTTCTTTCTCAGACTGTTTCACTACTTGGGCAAGAGTTTGTTGTTGAAAGATCTTTCTCGCAGGGCAGATTGGAGCTGAAACGGAGGAGGTGGGGGGGAGGAGAGAAATAATTTTAAAAATGTGAGGTTGTCAGTTGCAAAAGGATCTTGTAGCCTGGGAACAAATGGGAGTAGATTGATTTCCACTCCCCTCCCGACAACATCACCTCAGAATCTCTCCCATGCATGCACTGGATTCTCCTTTTATCTCTGTACGTGAAAAAGACTAATAGGTCTCCCCTTCCACAGGATGGGGCAAAGCCAGACCCATTGTAGAAAAATGTTCTCGACAGGACTGATTTCCTGTCCAAAACAGAACCATTTTGTAGGTGTAGATTTACTTGAAACAGATTTATTTAAGATGCTTAAATACAAATTCTTGTGTACCTTTTGCTGATTTGCAGCAGGCTTGTACAGTATGTGGACTTCCAGGATTTAAAGACAAAGCTGTTGTTATGTGCGAAATCCTTTCTTTATTTTAAGAGCAGTGAATCCTTGGCCTTGTAAAGGTGTGTGTAGATTTAGTATCCATCCCGTATTGTGAGTAAAGGGAGAATGTAGCATTGCAAAGGTACAGCACAACTTACATGGAATATCCATGCACTCGCATACAGAAGTCTTTAGGGCCAGGATTAATCACTGACATTATCAAAATCTGATGTTGACTGGTAACAGGATCTAAAAACTCCACAATTGTGAATGAGGTGTAATTTCACTGTTAAAAGTTAGAAAGAATGTTTCAACTTTCCTGTGTTATTTTTGCAGAGGCTTAAAATTTGTTTTTGTTACAGCAGTAATGTACTGCATTAGTAAATGGTGGGAGATTCTAGTATGCATGACCTGGTTCAGCTGGATAACAGTATTGATTTTTTTTTTTTTTAGTGCCTCTGCTTTAGTTAATTTTAACTCCATTTTCTGGTTCTTGATTAGCTCAGTGGTAAGTTGTCATTACCGCATTCGACTCCCTAAGGACATGATCTATAAGGCAGATCTTTCCAGTGGAGGGTCATGATTTAGCTAATTTACACATAATTTAAACAGCAGTTGGCCTAATACTCTGAAGTGGAATTTGAGATGCTTGAAGTCTGTGAGCGTAATACCATAAATTAGTGTTTAGGTTAAGTGCTCTTTAGAGACCTGCATGAGGAGCCAGTAGGACAAATAATGCCTCGTGTTCTCTTTTCAATAGGCAGGTGACATTAAAATCTCAAGAAGGATTAAGGTGGCAGTAGCACTTACTACAGAATTGTCATATCACATTTCATTGAAAGGCTTTATTTCATCAAAGTTGCCATAATATTTGTCTAGACTTTGTATTTGGATTTATATTTTAATGGCCCATTCAAATAAATTAGCATAATAAAAATGTCCTCATCTGGTTAGAGCAAACTAATGAACTCTGCATTTCCTGATGTTTTGCATTTCTTGTAAGTTTAGTGCTGAGATGCTTTTAGTTACTTAAAACAATTTTTATAAGATACAGAGAATTTGTCTTCATTTTAGCATCTAAATGGTTTTGTCAAGCTGAGCTGATATCTCGGAATGCTGCACAGAGGAGGTAGACTGAGGATAAATGAGGTGGATTCATGTCTTTCCTGACGGTTTTGGCCAAGCCCTTGAAGTGTGACTGTCACTTCTGCCAAGAAAAGAGGGTTATACACTAAAACAGTTCTATATACGTTAATGCTGTGGTTTCCAGTTCACACAGCACAAGCAGCCAGTGTGGAAGCTGGCTGAGACAGTCCTGCCCTTCTTCCAATTTCTAGTTCTTATTGTCAGCCCTTACTTCTTGCTGGCACATGGCAGGATAAAACTTGAACACATTTTTTTGCCCTGACCAATTTGCTGTGCAGGAGAGCTTGTGCCAGTGCAAGAGAAAGGCAGCACAAATGGAAATAAATGTTTCAGGACAACAGAAGGCAAGGAGCACAACTGCTCCAAGAGTGCATTACATCAAATGTGAAACTATTTACATGATTGGTGATAGTTAGGTCAGAGCTAAATGCGTTTGAATGACTAAAATGCATTGAAAAGATTTTTTCCTTGAAACAATTCCAAGCCATTTTGTATTTGTATAGTGGTGCGAATATGAGTAAAAAAATATTAAGACGACCTTCGAATAGGTGGGTGGGGTTGTTATCTACACCATCTGGATTTTGAAAATTCTGCCTGTAGATCTTGAAGCCTACAGGAAAAGCAGTGAAATCTACTGTGAATTGCAAGGTGTTTGCCTGGCTGGGAATTTTTTTGGGGGTGTTTAGGGGACACAGCAAGTTCCTGTGTACCAATAAATGTCTGACTCTGTGCTTGGCGGTGTTGACCATGATCTGTTTATTTAAAGGTCAGTTTTCTTTCTGCTATTTCTACCAGGCTGTCGCTGTACCTCCCTTTTGTCTGCCACTGGCTCTCTGTTTCCCCTTCTGAGCAGCTGGGCTGCTAGCATCACTGCTTTTTCTTGGTTGGCTTTATTTCCTGTGGTACCATTGTGGTATGATTCAAGGTGCAAAATTGCTTCCAGGTGTGCTTCATGGTATTGCCTGGAGCTGTTGCTTATCACCTATATTACAGGCATCCTCCTGCCATTTGGGAGAGAGTAACTCCTTTTCAGAGGACCATTAAACTTCACTGAAATTTTGCAGGTGGTGAAGATTCTGCCACACTTCTAATTAATTTCTTCTTTATAGGCCATTATCCTTTTTTTTTTTTAACTTGTTTCTAGGTTATATGAAATTTTTTTCAGTATAGCATTAGGCTTTAGCACCTCTGAAACTCAAGTAGTTACATCACTAAAAAGCATTTTATCTCATAAATTTTTGGCAGTTTTTAAAAGAAATGGGTGCATTGCTATGCCTGTTGGCATAATGCGTAAGGTCAGACTCTAATGGCCCTTTAGTTTAAGGTACAGTTGAGATGTAATTCTAACTGCTTTAGCCCTGTTAATTTAAATAACCGTGAGAACTGAGGCCTTGCATATAGAAGAAGGGTGTCCATCGGTAGTAAGATCCGCTCTGTCATTAAGAAGTGTTAACGCTGCAGAAACTATTTGATGTAGTTGATCAAGATTTTGGATGCCCTACTGCATCAGTTACTCCTTTCTTTGCAATTTACTTATCTAACAGAATAATCTGGTTGTTTTTTTGTGCAAGATACAAGGAATGGTGTCCCACCCGATCACCGACACTTGCTCGCCAGCATGACAGCTCAGCATCTCATCCTCTCATTCACAAAGTGCCTTAAACTGCAAGCGCAGATGTGATACTCGGGGCTAGAATCTTTGGGCATTTCCTGAGCTGCAGTTTGAACTTCCTTGCAGTGATGCGATAAATATTTGTCAGGTCAATTTTGCATGTGTCCCTTTCACCTCTGTTTTCTTCCTTGTCACTTATTAATTTACATCTTCCTAATTAAACCTGCGTCTTTATGCTGTATGATATGATTTATGCTTGCACTGATGCATTGCTTGTAATTTATACACCTTCAGTGTTTTTGGTTTCCTGTAATTCAAGACCCTCTGGACAGGTCCACTTGCTGCTTGTTGTTTATGTGTAGACAAGTGCAATAGAAAACCATTCTGGTGACCTTTGGGAATGTTGCGTTAATAATAACTTAAGTAGTACTATAATGACTGAAGTAGTATTCCGCTTTATGCATTGAGTTGTATTTCAAATATTTTTTGTTTTCCATGCTTCTCTCTCTGCTGTCAGATAAAGTAGCAAGGCAGAAATGGCCATGGTGGAAAAGGTCTTATAGCATCAGGATGCTTGGATATCCTGAGATGTATGGGGGAGAAAACAAAGAGAGAAGGACCCCCTCCGCATCCCAAACTCCAGATAATTTTGGAAGCATTGAGAAAGGAAGGTTACATTATCTGTCTTCCATCTTTCTTATATGCTTCTTTCAACTGCCTTAAAAACAAATAAAACAAAAGACGTCCCTCTGTAACTGTAAGCAATGCATGCTTCTGTGTGAAATGTGACAGCGTAAGCATCTTTTCAGCAGCTTAGCTTAGCTGCTCTTTGGATGTGGGAAAAGAAACCAACAACTCACTAGCCCATGAGAACTGTTGTTCTAGTTTGTTTCATCTTTGCCTGATAACTAAATTCAGCAAAACTCTTACCTAAAATTATTTTACAATCTAATATCAAGTACTAAGGAAATACTAGGGATGCTTTTTGCCTGAGTGCAGACTTTTCCTGAATGCAGTTGGTAAAGTTAGTTGCTACTTAAAACATGCATCAGTGCGAAGAAACCCACCTTCTGTTCAAAATAAATTAAAAACCAGTCAGAAACGAAAAAGGATGTGGTGGCTCCTTACCACCTCTCTGAGATGCAGCAACGTCAGCAGCCTGGCTTGTAAATTGAGCTGGGTTGAACTCCTGTAGTGTTTACATCTGGGTAGTTCTTAAAAGTACAGCAAGCTGACCCATTCCACTGAAATTTTCTGTAGTTAACAGCAGCCACCAATAGGCTTTAAGACAGTGCAGAATTGCAGAAGTACCTGTAGTTTGCACCAACCCTGGCTTTATTATCCCATTAATCTGCTCTGGGATTTTATAATCTGGAGTATTCTCAGCACGTAAGACTCTTGTGTGCATGGGAAGGAGAGAGAGAAAAGACTGAATGAGAGAAAATTCTGCCGACTTGACAGGGAGTTCTGCATAAGAAAGCTTTGAATTTGGGAAACTTTCTGTTTCCTGGCAAATCTTGTTTTTTTTCCCTCTCCAGGGTGCCCTGGGTGTAATCTATCTTAACATGTTTTCCTTTGAGGAGCAATGATGAGTTGGGGAACACAACTCTAGTTGTTCTGATCTTTAGCTAGATGAATCTCTATGATGAGGATTGTGTATCCACCCCAAAAACGGTTGGTTGTTCGGGAAAGCAAATGACCCAAAGTGGTTTCTTTGAAATGTTTCTGTAATTAGCATTCTGATCAAAATGCAAGACACATACAATAGCTCAATTTGGTTTTAATATGACCAGAAAGAGGACCACAAGACTGGTTTAAGTTAGTGAGCTAGCTTTTGGTTCTTGTGCCGGTGGTATAACTGCCATAACCTAAAACCTATCTTTGTTAAGTTATTAGAAAGAATTAGGGATTATTTTACAGCCTACTCTTCTTAGGGCGAGTGGAAGGTGCCAGATAGCCATTCTGCACTTAAAGGTGTAAACACTAAAGTCTTAGGCATATAAAAACTTCAGTCAGAATTGGAGAGGGAATGTTAGATCACAAGTAATGTTTTGGTTTCCAAGTCAGCATGTACTTAAAGGTAAATTTGGCAGATGAATCCATGAAGGTATGCCTGTATGTTTGCTCTGCTTGCCTCTTGTTCAAGTCTGGTTCTGCTACTGTTCTGTTTAAAAGCGTGAGCTTATGAAACTGGAACCGGATGGTCAAGTGTCTGTAGTACTGAATGTTGGTGTTGTACCTGCCCACCTACGCACTTCAAAGTAGTCTGACTGAGGGAGAGAGAAGAGACTTCTTTAAATAGTAGAAGTCTCTTGTATATATGTGATTTTTCTCTCCCTAAAAACTATCAGGGCTGTAGAAGAATGGGAAGTTGCAGAAGGTGCTCTAATTGTGTTGAGAGTAACTTGGACTTTGATTCCTATCTATTCTTTAATCTTGTAGTTCCTATCTGAGGCAATCGAGTAACATTCCTGTACTTGAACATTCAGCCTTCTGGTATTGACAGTACAGAACCAACTGATTTGATAATGGTTTTTGCATGCTGAGAAACCGTTTTACGATTTTGTTGACTAAGTCATCCTTTAAATGCGGGAGATTTTAAGGTGCTTACAGGTAAGGTCTGATGGATTACAGATGCATGACTTGAGAGAGTATCCCTGGCTGTCCTCCTTGTGCTTTGTGGCCCAGACTGCCGAGTAGGATGTGCCTGGGGTTCAGCTGCGCTAGCTGTGTTTAATGCCGTAGCTCAAACCAACTTCCATCATCAGTTTTAGGTAATATACTGGAATCCAGTTAGGTTTCTTAACTTGCTATAATACTGATAACCAGAAGGCCACCAAAGCTGTAGGTTAGCACCTAGTAATTTTTGCTGTGCTTGCAAATGGCAGTCCTGTGGATGTGTCAAGTGTTAATAGCATTTCCATAGCATGACTTTAGAAATAATAACTGGTTTTGTCATTCTGTAGCTGTATGTAGTAGTGATGGTGCCCAGCCTGTGTTTAGGTTGCTTTGGTTGGCCTCTTGTCAGGAACATCTAGCTCCTTCTGCATGTTATGTTTCCAAGTTGCCTAATTTGTGTTTAGTTGACTGTGCTCATGAAGGCCATACTTAAGAGGAAAAAAAAAAAAGATTAATGGTCAGGGTTGTACACAGTTATTTGTTTCTTCCTTTGCAATCTGTACCTATTCAAAGAAAAAAAAAAGGAAAAGGAAGCTATCACATACATAACTATGTATTCAGTTGATGATGTAAGTATTGATTGCTACAGCATACAGTTTTCATTAGATGAAAAATATGATCTATAAGAAGTCTTGTGTATGATTTCTGTGTAAAGAAAATGATTAGGTTAGATAATAGGTGTGTTTTAAGTGGTTTCTAAAAAGGCAGTCAGCTCAAATACATGTAATCGGTGTTTAAAACAAACAAGCAAACAAAAGTTTAATGGGTTTGGCTATTGCATTTGTGATTCTTGCCCTTTCAGCAAGCAAACGACAAAAGTTGCTTGAACTGAGTTTGGAAGAAATGACCATGTCTGTAGCTTGCCTGTTAGTTGTCTAAATGCTGACCTGGGCTAATAATATTCTGCCATTGAAATTCCCCCTCAAAGCTGTTTGCTTCCTTTCTTTCTTTACCTACAAAAAGTACAATATCTGGCTGTATTAGGAATATGTAATGGCTATCACATTCTGCATTTATAGAGATGTACTTGTCTGCGTGAGTAAACATGAATCAAGGTATCAAAGGTCAAAGTGGATGGTTTTCTGAGACAACTCAATAGTATGTTTTATTCTTTGTAGCAGACGTGTAGACTGGGAAGTTGTACAGCCCTCCTCTATCTACCCCTCAGTCATATTTTGAAAAACAAAAAAAACCAAGCCTGTTCACTGATTTTAGGTACTTTTGAGTCATGGTAAAGTCTTAAATTAAAAACCAGTCAGCCCATCTGTGGTAAACAGCTCAGTGGCTTTGCACAGCAGATACTTTTTTTGTTAGGTAATTTCATTTTCTGTCTGAAACCTGTTACATGATATGTGAAATTGAAAAAGACTTTCTTCTAAACTTCCACATCCCATCTGTTGCCACTTCCTATTTTCATAAATCATTTTAAGATCTCTCTCCCGAAAGATACCATTCTTAAAAAGTATGAAGGATTTTGTATTGCTTATATTCTCGTGGAGTGAAAAGAGCAATTGCATTAGTATTTGGACTGCTCTTGAGATAGAGGAGGAATTACATTTTACATCTCTGTGGTTATGGATATAGCATACAAATACAATATTCTTGTTAAGCATCAAGATAGTGTATGGTAATTCATTTTCTATTTATTTTTTTCCTTTGTTAACATGTTTTTGTTTATAAATCACAGTGTGGAATTCAATTCCAGAATTGGAAGATTTACAGACTTGTTTATCATGTAATCTAAGTTATCAGGCTGCTTGATTCTGGCCTTTTACAGACACATGAACTTTTTAAATGCTCTTTCTTCTCGCTATTTGGATTACTTGTAATAAGTTGCTGCTTCCTTTTCATCCTCACCTTTAGGTGTGCTGTACCACAGAAGTGGGAAGGCTGGAGCTGCCCCAAGTGTAATCAAGGTCTTATGTGCATTATAAGTGACATTTCTATGGTTCTGTAACCTACTTTCCTCATTTTATTAACTTTTTTTTTTTTGTAAATGGGACATTTTCACTTGCTCCTGGAATGGAAGTACAAACATGAACTAAGCTTATAAATGTCTGAAAAACAATATGAGCCAAGGTGTGTTATTTTACCTAGATACTGTCTAGCCTAATTCATAATATTTTGAGGGGGTTTTATGTAAATCTCTACTCTGATGGCTCAAAAACTTGATACATGACTAGCCATTAAAGAATAAAAACTTAATTAGCTCACTAGACATATATAGTACTTAACAGCTCTGTTCTGGATTTTTAAATGACTGGAATTCCAGATGGAGAGGAAAAATCTGAATGAGTGTAATTGAGTTGTCCTAGATTTTAAACAAAATCCACTTTGACAGGAGCACTTACATTTTGGTCTATTTAAAAAAAAAAAAAAAAAAGCTGAATGAAGGAAAATCAGTCCTGGATACCCAATGTAGGTCACATTTCAGTGATGTAAAATAATAGAAAATCAAAGCTCAGCTATGAAATATTATTACTGTTTTTAACACTAGGGAATTTCTTTGACAAAAGGTGAAAGTTCCTCTATGAAGCTTTTAGCACCTAAAATAATATTATTTTTAAAGAAATGTTGAAAATCAGAAGCATGGAGATTAACATACCACTCTTTTAAATTCATTTTTTAACTTTCACTCAGCAGCAAGCATGGCTTTTCTCAGTTCCTTTTCTACATGCCACCTTTGTCTCCTTCCTTTTCAAGAAAGCTTCATTTTCCTGGGTGAATTGAATCCTTCTTGCAGACTCATTGGTATGAAAGTGACTCGTGTTCCGTTGTAATGTTCTTGTTCTGCCATACTGGGACATTAACATGTAAGACTTACAAAGTATGTAAGATTGGCTGCCCCCTGCCTTTGGTGGGCAGTACTGAGGCAGTGGGTGTATTATGATCATCTATGAAGAGTCCTCTGCTACCTGTGAACAGACGACACAGCCTGGTGCTTTGCAATTCTTCATTGGTAAGATGCTTTATATTTTGTGAAATGTCATTCACGCTGTATTTCAACAGATTCCCAAAAAGCAGCGTTAATCTAAAACTGCCAGTCTTATGACTCTTGGTTTTATTCCTCCCCGCCACTGAGTTGTTCAAAAGTAAAACTAGCATTTGTTTGAAAACGCTTCTACACCTCAGTGTGGCTTTGATGTGCGTGCTCCGCATGCGTGCGTGCTCCGTGTTGCTGTTCTTGACGTGTCCTCTCGAAGCACAGAGCATGTTTCCAGGGATTTTGTTCCTACCACCCGATTCTGTATACTTTTTTACATATCTGTTTAAACACCTTCTCCCCACTGTTTTAACCTTTACTGCCAAATGGTGGGAGAAATCTATTCTCCGGAGCATCAGTGTCAGTGACTTTGCTAGTCCATTTAAAAAATGCAGCTCTGACCTATAAAGTTACCGGATTGTTGTTCCGTGATTAAAGGAGGTGTCAAATGCTGTGGTAATGGCAGCTGTATGGATATTTAAGATAAACAGGTAACCAAGACAGACGATTTTCTAGTGCTTGCAATAGCTGTAGAGCTTAGACAAGTGGTTGCGGTGTTAATGCAATTTAGTGAATCTCTGTTCATGAGATAAGCAGTGTTAATTGTGCATATATATGTTATCATAACAAATACAAGATAAAACATAGCATTTTAACCTCAAGTGAAAGCGGTAATTTGTTAGTGTTTGAACTCAGTCACATGACTTAAAAGGCAAATTTGAAAGCAAGTTTACATTTCTTTATTTCTTTGATCTAGGGAGTAATATGCCAGATTCTAAAATGGTGAAACTGACTTTATTTGGAAATATCACAAAATTGCGTTGTTGTACAGTTTGAACTGCACTAAAATCCAGCGTCGAGTTTAGCTGTGGATATCACAGAGCACGAGGCACGTGCTTGGCCTTTGCAGTGATATTTTGTGCTCAAATTTTGATGCTACTTGGTAGATATCTTTTCAACAACAGAAATGCAACTTACTAACTTACCCTGAAGAGGAAGACGTACGGTTCTGTGATGGCTAGAAGTCTACTGAGGAAAGAAAGTTTTCAAAATGAACTTGTTAATTAAGAGGGGCGGGGGGTGGAATGGCAGTGTCCATTTAGTGTCCTAGCAGCTTTCCATTTATCAGTGGCTAACTTTTATACCATCTGGATACAGAATTTTTGAGTCTGGCAAGAGTACCAATTTGCAACTGGTACAATAGAGATAAGGCAAAAAGAGGTATCAAGGAATGGTTCTTTCCGAGTATAAAAGAGTATATATAAAAAAAAAAATTCTAATGCAGTGAACTATCAGTTTAAATAATTTTGATCAACATGTTGTGATGGAGTAGTCACAAAACAGGCAAATCAATAGATGTAAATGTCATGGGTGAGGTTGTTCATCACCCGGAGCAAAGCAAAGATTTGGTTTCATGCGAATGAACCTATTTTGCTCTAGAGACTAGGGGCACAGTGCCAGAATGCAAAATATATGTTAAAAACAAAACCAAAACAAACAAAAAACAACAGCAAAAACAAAGAAAAAACAAACAAACCAAAACCCTGTATTAAATATGAACTGTGAGGTAAAGTTGATACGTGGATTAGAATTCAGAGCAAAAATGCTCGTCTCATGCAAAGCAAACTAGGGAAGAAGCATAGGAAAGCTTCGTTGTGTTTTTGTGTGCGTGCGCATGCATTTGTTCAATTTTGTGTTAACAAAAAAAAAAGGAAAAAGAAAACCCTGAAAAGCAAGTACTATCCCTTTGATAGGAAGCTATATAACACTGCACACCTCTGTTTGTACCAGGCAGTTAGACCAGTCCTGCAAGGTCTTCAGACTGCGAACATTTTAAATAAATTTAAGTTTTAAATAAATTTTAAATAATATAGTGGCAAAGTATTTGGAGACATTAGTGTCATGCAATAGCAATAAAAAGGCAATGAACCCAAAATTTCACTATATTGAATGCAGACGGCAACAAACAGCTGAAGAAAATTGTATGGTAAATGTAGGATTATTTCCTAGTCAGAGAGATGTAATCAGATAGCTGAGCAGAGTTCAGAGTTCGTGCCTCCTTTTATTCCAGGCAGTTGAAGGAGAAGCTTCTTGGGTATAAATTTCTTAAATGAGAAGGAAGAGTATCATTTGGCAAAGAACTTGCTCAGGTGAACTATCCTGTGTTCATCAGAGCAAGAGCAAGAAATAGTATGATATGCCATCAATGTCAAAAGGTTTCATAAAGCTCAGATGGCCAGCTAGGACCATTTGAAAGACGAAGTACCAATGACAACTGAAAAAGAAACCAAAAGCATAGTGGGGAGAGAGAGCTTACTGTAAGTCTTCACTGGAATCCATGGCGAGTGCCACAAATATGCATCGATACAACGATTTACAGCTTTCCTACAGGCAAAGCAGTGCCGTGAGGGTAGGGGTGTCAGCAGCCTCTCTTGTTGATCCTGGCTGTGCTCTTGGTTATAGCATGAGGAGTGGGGTCGTAAAGCTAGTGGAGGTTGGCACTCTGTCCTGTCTGTAATTCCACCTTTCTTCCTCTGTAACTGCTTTGAAACTTCTGCTTAGCTATCGGCTAACAACATAGTAGTGAGATCTGTTTGAGAAGTTTTCTGGTTCTGTAGTAACATAAATTAAAGAGGAACCATCTAAGCTTGCCATAAAAAATATGTTGAGAAAATATCTTCATTTTAATGGGCTGAATAACTACTACAGACTATTTTTTAATTTAGAGAAATCATTAAAGAGGAATATGGAACTCAAAAGTCCTAGTTTTTACTGCAGCTGTCAATTAATTCTTCTAGTGACATTGGAATGCCATGTGTTGTCTCTGTCTTAATTTATCTATCCATCTGCAAGATAGAATAATGATAATCCCACAGGAGTACTTATAAACTTTACTTAACATCAGTGGGTACTTCTACATCAGTTGTCAAAAAATACCATAAATGCTAAGTAACATTATGGGAGAGGAAGCAGCTTCCCTGTTGTTAACAAGCAACTACCTTCTGTTGTTACACAAATATTAGCTCCAGAATTACTTTGGCGAAAATAAAATAAAAAAATCATTCGACATATTACTTTTCACTTTTTTTTTCCCCCATAGGGCAGAGGGTTTCAGGGTGGCTTGTGAAACTCTCCAGAGAATTTGAAGGAAATAAAGAGGTTGATTAATTTGTTTTACTTTAAAGTTGCTTTCAAATCATATTTTTCCTTCTGGCTGCTTCTTGTACTGTTGTTTGGTTGTGTATATGTATTGCAAATGAAAAGACTACAAAAGCTACAAAGTAAGAAAAATGATTTGGCTTCTATAGTAATCATGCTTTTCTGAATAGACACAATCTTGCTGTTTCTGGTTATAACAGCTGTACAACACTGGTAGTATTGCTAGTTCTTGTGCTTTCTTTAGTAAGACAGAGACCGTTTATAAAGGAAGGACAATTTCTGGAAGGCTGAGTATGTAAGGTTAAAGTTAAAATTTCGGGAGGGGGCGGGGAGGAAATCACTGAGTTGTGGCCAGCAAGGTATACATTTGAAAACGCAGATAGCGGAGAGGTAGATGAAATAGAAAAGGGAGATGAATTTTACACAGTGATTTGTTCAGTGGAATTAAAAAAAAAATTAAATATAAGCAGTTCAAGAAACAAGTTACTGCTTGCACGCTCAGTGTCATAAACAAAGTGAGGAGCAAGGAGCACAGAAGTTTGGCAGAGTGATCTGGGACTTCTGTCCATAAATGCACCGCAGTACTTAATGTCTCCCACTTCTCCCAGATGACAACGATGCTTCCTCTTCAGTTCCTTTCCAGTTTATCAAGGCATGTAAGTAATTTCACATGTAAGTTTCTCTCCTAGCTAAAATTGCGCTTTAGGCTTTCAATTTTCAAGGTAACTGCTAATTAGTCATTTGATTTTCATCTCTGTCCCTCCAACCATGACAGCACTGTTTTTTTTCTTCACTTGTTTTCTTCATATAATGAAATTCATGTGTCTGTGTTTTACATCAATATTGTTGAACAGTGTTTACTCTTTCTTTAAGACAAACAGTTTTTCTCAGGAATGACCTAGATGCTGTTGTTCTGCAAAGGCTATTTAAAGTTTTTCATTTTTAAAGGCAAAGATGTTAATAAGAATTCAGTAAGTCCTTCTTGTCGGCATGCCATCAACAATCCAGTTTAAACTGCACATATATGCAAGTGCTTATATATGCAGTTTCCAAGGGATGAGCTTTGCTTGAGTCTTCTTACATAAGTTTTCCATTAAAACAAAATAGATTTTGGAAAAGCACAGAAAACTAGCTGAAGATGTGGTGTGCTTCTGAGCAGGATTTTTTTTGCACTGTGCTGTAATGACTATACCGTGCCATAGAAAGTCTCATAAATTGCTCCAATTCTCACTCATTATCTTTATTTTTTTGTTCTTTTTCAGTACTCCTAGCTATTTGTTTTGAAATGAACTTCTGTGAAATACATAAATACGAACAGATATGCTCAGTTCTCTCTTGTACAGAGGATGCTTTGATAGTATAGTGAAATTCAAGTTTTTCAGAAAAGCGGTATTCAGGCAGTGTTCATGAAGGTCTATGTATAAGCATCCAAAACATCAAATAATTTAATTTTCATTATCAAATACTGGTATTATTTGTATGGGATTGTCCTGTAACTTAAGTAATCTGAACAGCTATGCACGATTCATTAAATTGGCAATGAATACGTATGTTGTTGGGGGGAGGAGAGAGTAGCATGTAGTTTGGTGTAACAGCTGGATATAGGGTGCAGTTTTATGTTGGTGGTTCTGGTTTTATTATTTCGCCAGCTGACTCCTAGATTTAGTTTGCTATAGCAGCACTTCCTGAAATGCTTCAATGCCACAGAGGCTCATTTTATCTTCTGGGGGTTTTGCTGTGGTTTCTTGTTTCTAAGTAAAGAATGTAGTGTGATATCTTAGCTCTGAGGAGGTTTTCTGTGGCTATGTGTGACGAGGGTCTCATGAAGGAGTATCATGTGCACTGGTGGAGTTTTGCTCTTTGTGCAGGAGGACAGCAGTTAGTCACCGAGAGCTCTGCTTTCAAAGAAACTCAGCACTAGATATTCAAGTGCTGAGAGACAGACTTCAAACATTTGTGAATGTATTCAAAGTGCAATTGACTCGTGGTCTTCACCTGTACAAATATATTTGAAAATTCAGCTTAAACAAAGTCATATTTGATGCACTGTGAATCCATATGGTGATTTCTAGAAACCTTGGCAGCAAAGCTTTAATTTCTGAAAGGGCTGAGGTGCTGTGTAACTCTTATGGTTTTGCTTCAGTGTTTTACCAATCTAGTCACTTAACCCAAAGCCATAGACTAGAGTTGGTAGCTCAAATCCGAATGGGAAGAACAGGAAAACAAAAGCCTGGGATGAGCATTTAAGCCATTCAATAAGAAACTTTCTGGCGAGGGTGTATTTCTAGTTCTTAAACACTATTCTTCTGAAGTTTTTTTTTTTTTTTTTTTTTGAGAAAAACCTAAAACTTTTTCTTTCAAAACATGGCAGGTGTTGGTACCTACTTTTCTCCCCAGCTACCCCTCAGCCTGCCCTTTGCATCCAGTAGTTGAGTTATGGGATCAGTCACTGAATCTGCTGTTAGTAGTTGTCCAGTTTTCTCAGTGTACTTCAGGGGATGACCTGTATTGATTTCTTTCCTCTGTTTCTGGGGATTCAGCACAGAATGGTGCCGTGCCTGTTGAGGGAGTTGCTATATGAAGTGATGTACGGATCATGGTCAAAGTCTCATGCGCTTCATGAAGGACAGGAGAAGACATTCTTTCTTCCCCACATTACTGAAGATGCCTCATTCTGCTTTTCTGTGCAGAGCTGAACAAAGTGTGATTATTAGAACTGTGAATTAGACTTGCAGTGTGTCTCAAATAAATGGAAGTTAATTGGAGCAGGGGTAGAGTTGCGTTTTCCTGGTCCCATGCAGCCAGTACCGATCTGTGTTTTAGTTGCAATGAGAGTTTGAGTCTAAACTTGCTGACCTGTCAAGATTTTAAAAACCTACACATTTTTCTAAGTCCCAACTGCGTTAAAAGATACAGAACACCCTTAGCAAGGAAAATTGAAGAAATGTAAGCCTTGCTAGCTTGGAAATTCTATCATGAAGGAGCATATATCTTGGTAATTCTCATCACTTCTGTTAAATTACTCTAGGATGGATCACTTACCAAAATCTTGAAATAAGATTCATAGTAACCATAACAGTGTGCAAAATCTGAATGTTTCTCCTTAATACGTGTTATAATGAACTGCCTAAACACATTCCTTATCTACAAGACAGAGATACGGAGATTAATTTCGGTTTCCGTGCTTTCTTTTTTAGTTTCATATCTGTGCTTTTTAACTTCATATCACATTCTTGTCAAAATACTGAGACTCCTCAGAATGTGTTTGGAAGGGGTAAAAAAAAGATAAGCAAAATAAATGTAACATGATAAAGCTTAATATAATCTACTTTTTGAGGTACTCACTCTGAGATTGATTTAGTGGAAGTGACAAAATGGATATTGCCAACTTCTGCTGAATTTTGAAAACTGTCACAATCACTTAGGCTTTACCCATCTGTATAAACACAACTTAAAGCTGTCCTTGAGGCTAAGCAATTAAAGCAATGATTCTCAATATATTAACATCAATGAGAAAACTAGTGACTTTATTAGTAAGGGATCAATGTTCAATATTGCAGATTTAAAAGGTCTCTGTTAAGTGACTGACAGACTTTTTTAAACACACTCTTGCATATCATAATTTCAAAAGTATATAATATATTAATAAATTGGTTATGAGAAAATCCATCATTAGAAGCTTGCAAGGCAGTGATTTTTTTCAACTTGTGACCTTTAGTACTGCGAGGAAGTGATCGTAGGAACTGGACTGTAAAAGATAAGAAAGCAAGTATATATACTTTACACAGCGATCTGCATGCCTAAAATTTCTATGGGTTTCTGCTTCTCCTAGGTGGGAGAGGTGGAACAAGGGTCCCAGATAAGTGAATTTATAAAATTAGGGACTTGAAGTCCTGCAGATAAATAGGTTTAAATAATATTGTTGTCTTCGTCTTTTTTGACATGGTTATAACTGTTTTTAGGATGTACTTCTCATTTCCATAGGAAAATAATCTCTTATTGATCATATTGATCTTTTATGCTTTAAAAATATATATATATTACAATTAAAAGATTCCAAAACTGTGAGTTTAAAGAGTTACAAAACCATTTGTAGCATCATAGTTCAGAGCTATTGGGGAAAGGGTGATTATTTCTGTCCTTTCACATTGCTAATGAATTGTGGCAAGCCTCGTGAGCTTCTAGTGAAAGGACTGTAGCAGAGAAAACATCTAGTGTGCACCGTGAAGTCTCTATAACAGCAAAAACCATACAGGTGTTTGAGGAGATGCAGGCATATTTCTCCTCACTGTTCTTTTGCTGGTTGTTCCCTGGTACTTTCCCAGAAATTATCTGGTTACCTCTGCCTAAACAGACGTCGTGGTTTTCCACAGCCTCTTCATCATCTTTTGAACTTCAGTAATGAGCTTTTAAACTTCACGTTTCAGGAAGCACATACTGTAGTCTTGTGAGACCTCTTGAGCACGTGCACACAATGGTATGTCTGAGGTGCTTTTCAAGTTTGGCAAAATATACTTAGGCAGGATAGTAAAATGGTACCTTGGGTTAAAGTATGCCGTACCTCTAAAACAGATCTGCTAAGGTGATGAGCTTCTCCTTACAAGTGTAACTAAATTAAGCAAGTTCTAAAATTGCTGTGTTTTGTTCATTTGGAGATTACCTTTTGATGCCTAATGAGTCTCTTTCTTTGTCTGCCTTCTCTTTCAGTGGCACTCATTACAATGTGATTGTGAACATGTAATGAATGCAATAAATATAGCCTTAAAAATTGTAGAAGGTTAACAAGAATTTGCAGTTGTTTGGAAAACCGAAGATTTCAAATACTTTTTTTTTTCTTTCTGTGAAGGAAATGCAATGGAGGGTTTGAAAAATAGTCTGCCAGTAATGAAATAAATAGCTTCTCTAGACTGCGTATGCAGCAATCAGCTCTTACAAGGATGATGCCAACATAAAAATGACCACGTTCAGTGTCAGGACATTATCATTTCTTAAAACTGTATATATCCAACCAAGCAAAGACTGAGTCTAAAGTTTGGGAGACTTACTCCTGCTCCAAGTCAAAAAGCTTGACAGTCCAGCATCCCTTCCACCAGAACTGTTTTAAGAGCTGTTGTGTGTTCATCTGGTCATGGTGGGACCCCATCACTGAACCCACTCCATTGTTTCTTTAAAAACAAACAAACAAAACAAAACAAACAAAAAAACCCCACCCCATTGGCAATGCTCACCAAGTTCTCTTCCATTTCATGTCTGAAAGTGATGAGAAGGACAAAAATCTTGTTCAGATCCAGTATAGATGATCAAATGTCTAATGGGATATCAAATACCCTCTTGTATGCAAGTGAGCAAGATGTCTGTGAGAGACCATGTACAAAGCTGTTTTGCTGGCTCTAAGCATCTGACATCTATAAGTTCTTGTACAGCAGAGAAAAAAAATAGGCTGGCACAACTGAAATCCTTATTGGTGCTTGCACCGAGACTTAAACAAGTTGTCTTCAGAGTTCTACACCAAGTATTTTAATAGTGAAATTCATTTCTTGTTGCTGTGAAACAGCACTTAGTGCTGATCTTGCCTGAGAAGCTGGTTTTGCTAACAGCTGTATTGGTGATATCCACCTGTCACCTGTTATTCATCTGTATTTTCTTTCTGAGAAACCTTTCCTGTTGAAAGGGGTAGGTTATTTTTAGGAGATGGGGGGATAAAAAGCCATTTACCTGAACTTTTTTGAAACTGGTATGAAGCGTGTGAGTTTCACATACGTTTTCTGGTTCCTAGCCTCTTGATATTGATATTTATAGCAAAACACTGTTGTCTGCTTTTCCTCAGGCTTCCTGTGAATACTCCTCTAGCTCTGGCAGATTTACTGCACATGAAATGTTTTACCTATGGCCTGAAAGACTTCTTGCTGTGCAGGAAAAAAGGATTGTCATAATGCTACTAGGCTTATATTAGTTGAGAGATAAAAAATAGTGCATGCGTGATTCTTCTTGCACCTTCCTGCTGGTTTCAGGAGCTCGGAGAGAACAGGAGGCTGGAGAAGCATTTTTAGTTTTCAGATATGGGTATTCCTGCCCATGCCTGTCACAGAAGGAGGGTGAGTTACTGTAAGGTGGGCCCCTAAAATAGGGCTGTTGTTCCCCACTGTTTTGATACTTGCCACACCACTTGTCTTCTCTTTGCTCCCACTCCAAGCCGTGTTGACATCTCTGCTCACTTTGCCCTCATCTCCCTGGCCGCAGGCTGCAGCCTGGCATTCCAGCAGACTTGTTTGAGCTGTGCCCCAGTTAGAATATCATCATCTCAACTGCAGGGCGTGCTTTGGGAATGGGACTTGGGAGTGTTACCAGTTCTTGAAGTTTTTTTCCCCTCTCTGCACATGTGGAAAAATTACGAGAATTACCCTCAGACTTCTTGTGCAGGTTTGCATCCAGCCAGTATTGCCTGGGGTTTGATTCTGGCTAATGAATGTTTTTGAAAATGCTTTGGAAAGGTTAAGAAAAGTTCTAAAGTAAAGCTTTCCAGTGACTTAATGCTCTCCTCTATGCTCCATTTGTGCTTCTGTGCAATGGTGAAGCCCAAGCACAGACTAAGAACTTCAGGTGACAGAAACTTGTTCACCTTTGGTGAAGCCCATACAGCTCTGCTGTTTTTACATTTGTGAGGATCTTGAAGACATTCTTCCAGCATGTTCTTATAGTGCTAAATTTTTAAATGGTGTTGTTGCTTATATTCCTGTAGACTACGCTATTATCACTTAGAGGATGCAAATAATTTCATAGCCTTGACTGAAACTGCTTGCTGACCAAACATTAGGAGTGGCTACGTGTGACTGCAAGTTCAGGGTCTACACTGAATTTTGTTCACCAACATGTCAACGTCTTTTTCTTCTGACTCTACTGTTTCAGAGGATAAAGGGTTTGCAGCAAGCTAGTGTTTCACTTGTCATACAAAAGAAAAGGGCGTACATCATGATATGATGTTCATTTGTTTTTGTGTATTGCTTCAAGTTGTCTTTTATTATTTTCCATCAGTATGTCACACATATTGGGATAATGTTTTAATGGTGTTGTGGTCTAACTGAGCAAAGGAATTTGAGCTGTTATGTTCCGAGGTTTCTCATCTTACCTTCAGAAGTAACTTCACAAACCTATGTTTCATTGGAATTCAGTGAATCACACAATCGTGTGTGCTGCAGCCCTTTCAAAAAAGGGATTTAAGGCATTTTGGTCTTCATTCTTTAAGAAATATTATCCAATATGCTTGAAAGGCTAGGGTCTGAGAGGGAAAAGAATCTAAATCTTCAGTTCTTCCCAAGCTAAATTTGGTTTAGTGTGGAATCTCTGAGTGTGTTTGAGAGGGAAGGGGGCAGGTTTGACCCTTTTTTTTTTTTTTTTTTAAAAAAAAGGGGGTGAGTGCATGCAAGTTGGGGGTTTTCAGGGAGGTTTTCTTGGAAGAATTATTTATGGAATGAAAAAGAGGTATGCAATAAACTGCTTCAGCCCAGGTAATCATTACAGCCTATGCGATTTGAAGGCTGAGGGGTGGGGGGATCCCAAATAAAACCTGAGGAGTGCCCAGTTATTAAGAGGAAGTGAGACAAGTTACATTGGTATTTTGTTTCATCCCTTTCCTAAGTAACCTCTCTTGGCTTATCTGAGACAGATCTAAGTTTAGAAAACATATCAAAACACAACGTTTCAGAAGGAGCCCGCAGGCATGTAAAGATGTCTGCGTGGAAGCCTCGGTGCAGTTGCAGCAGCCAGGGTGGATCGCGGTTGCTTATGTTCGATGCTGGAAGACTGCCACTGCTTCTCTTTGTTCTGCTTCCTTTGCTGCATAAAGCACAGAAGACAGCAACCGCCACTATCATTAGTGGTAAAAAGTAATTACAGAGGTGATGATTTCAGCTACAAACCTTACCACCCTTGCACCCACCAGACCCAATACCTGCAAAAATCCCAGTCACCAAATCCACCTCCTTGCAACCCTTGCCATTTTGCAGTTTCCTCCTCACTGTGAGAGGTACCTCACCATGAAAAGTAAGGGGTTAATGCTAGTGGAGACAAAGGGAAAAAGAAATGAAGATATTTGCTTTCTGCTGTTACTGTTTCAGTTTGCTATGGCAGCTTAAATGCTCAACTTCCCATGCCACATGATCACTGTTCAGACTGACAATGCTTCCACCCTGCCCAGAATGATTGGCTGTTACTTATATTTTTATTATTGGTAGCTTGATGAAATAATTTTCTAAGCCTTTTCTCTCTCTTCTTTCTGTCTCTCTCGCATTTCTTTCTGCCCCAAAATAAATGACCGGAAGTAATCTGAAATCTCCCTAGTTTGTACCTCTTCATATTTTGGCAATTAATCCTTTTATGAATTCACATGTAAGTTTGTTTTTCCAAGTAGGGTTTGGTTTCTGGACAAAGCTGAGGAAAACTCCTGGTAGTAAGGTGGAGAAACATTCTTTACTTAGGTGTGTCTTCCTATGCGATGCGTAACGAAATGTTTTGGTCCACATGCCCATTCCCTAGTGCCTCTGATTGCTGCAACTGCTCTACCCTTTCTTAAACAAATGGTCTCACAGGAAGGGCTCCCCTGTCCACAGAAGGTCCCACCATCATGGGATTTTCTGACTTACCATCCTTTTGGCTTTGTTATAAGCTTTTAGCAGAGTGCTTTGCAACTCAGTTTCTCCCTGCAGCTTTGTGTATTGTGCGTTGTGAGAAGCAAAATTGTTTTTACCAGAAAATTTGTCTAACATTCTGATCAGAGAGCAGCTTGCTAGCTCTTAATAGTTTCATTCGTCTGCTGGAATATTGTGAATGAAGGTATCACAGATATGTCTAAATTTATTCTTCTCCTGATCAAAAACTTGCCAATGCTGTTTACGTGAGTCTGCTATCACTCTCTTGCCCCATACCCAACTAAGGACCGTCTTTGAAATTAGTGTTGTTTTTTTTGCTGTTGTTGTTTAACGTTGTTCTCAGTGATAAGGGGAAGTGCACTGACAGAGCGTTTTAATGCTAGTTTAATGCCTAAGCCATTTCCATAATTTGTTCTATTGATGTTTTGTTTGAATTGAAATTATGAATACATTTTTGACAAAAGATTTTGGCTTTTGTTAGTGTGGATTATTTTAATGCTAATCTATATCTTTGTTCTTGGAAAGAAAATCCATTACATCTCCCACATTTTTTCACAAAAATGCAACAATTAAGGACATTATTGCATCTTAGCACATTTGCTGGAAAAGATATATGCAGGCTTTTAGTGGCAAAAAGGGTGTTTATATCAGGTGTAAAAATTAATCGTTTGAGTTGCACTGTGTTTTAAACAAAGTACTTTAATGGTGTTCTCTAGAAACGTGGCCAGCCAACAGCTTGACTGCGTGCGTATGTACCTGTCTACATGGACTTCTACAGATGTTACTTAGTAGTCTCTTGAGTGAGGACAGAAATGCAGTTAAAAAAAAAAAATGAAGGGGCGGGGGGAGATGGAAAAAGGAGATGTTATGGTCCCATTGTGGAAGAGCGCTGAAGTGATACATCTAGTGCCATGAAAGAGAACTGGCAGAAGTATACCAGTAATCATAACTGTCTTTTTACTTGAACCTGGTTTTGTCAGTGACAGTAGTAGCTCGAGAACATCCTGAACAAAGTTTTGCCCCTGCTTATCTACACAGGGTATATAACATTGCATGTGTTCCCTGTAAAAGTAAATCTCTAAGCTAAACACATTTTCCAGTTGCTTGAAAAGCTGAAATTTCATGGTCTTAACTTCACCACTGGTTGCTTCATTTAAAACCAAATATGTGGTCATCATTTTTGCTGTCGAAAAGAGCACTACGACCCTCAAAGTCCTACTTGGTGGCCTTCCCTGCGAGGAGAACTAATCACGCGTGGGAAGCTTTGGGTGAAACTCCTGTGGATTACTGGAGCTGCCAATTCCGTTCCCCAAGAACGGCAGTGTAGATTAACGACTGCGTTGCTTCTTGATGTTATTTCAGAATAACTAGATGGAAAGTATGTCCTGCTACCCTTTCTTATTTAATTATATTCTCCCTTCTTAAAGACTCAGTAAAATTTGTAAACCAAAAACTTACTGCTAAATGTACTCCAAAAAGCAGAAGTTGCTTGGTTGCAGATCTGGGATCGTATATTGTAGATTAGGTAAACAGTGCTTATGCCTTCATTCTCACAGTATTGTAGGGAAAGAAGTCCTCGCAAAGATGCAATTATTTGAGAATAAAATCAGACGTTTTTTTAGCAGTAATTGCCCACATATCCTAATCTGAAAAATATGAACTATCTACGTGGAAACTGGAATGGAATTGCTTTAATTGGTATTGAACATAAATACTTGAAAAACAGGACATGCACCACAAAAAGTGTTTGTTGCATAAAGTATCTTAAAAAGAAATCTGTTATCATCATCTTGGTTCTGGTCTTTGAAATACTGGCATATCTTTTGTCTTGATTCAAAGCAGTGGCAATGTTCTAGCTTATTTCAGGGATAATCTGATACCAAGTGCTTTGAATTCTAATAATGTGTTATGAATCTAAAATTAGGTTAGGAATCTAAGGGTTTATCAGTGTTTTTATGTGAACGAAATACAGAATTTACTGCAAATTCTGTTACACTATAAATGCGTGTAGCTGTATAGCTAATATTTACACTTGACTTTTCCAAATTTGATCTGATTGACGTACCTGTAAGGGCACAGTCTGAAGTAATAGGAGCAAGGAGGTAGCTGCACTGATAGAAAGCAGATTTTTTGGTTTCGACATACGTGGGTGAGAAGGAGACTTCATGTTGTGATTTCTTTTTTCAATGTCAAACCCACATGAAGATGAAAGCATAGCTTGCAATAATCTGACAGCTGAAATGACACAAAACAGGGCAGTGCAAATGTGGACTGAATGATTTTATGGAGTCCTGTATTCAACATTCATTTTAAAGCTTTTTTTTTCCGACCTATTTGTGTGTAGTATTTTTCTTTGGGTTAACATGTAAGACCACCTGCTCCATCTCTGAAATGTCAGTGAGAAGAGCTTCACAAAAGCTTTAAAATGTCTTCCTATGTGAAGTACCACAGGGCATTCAAACGTAAATCTTCTCCATTCTGCAATTCCTTCCTCAGCAAAGCATGTCTCCCTTTTTTATTTCTCTGAATTATTTCATAATCATTAAAATCATTTGTATTGATTTAATATGAAGATAACATGGTAACTTCAAATATAATAATGGGCTTTTCTGTTTTCTTGTGTGTATTGTTCTGCAGGTTAAAGTGTGGGGGCAAAAACACCAAATCCAGAAACATAGTTGACTGGATATATTTTCAACATGAACCGTGCTTTTAGCAGGAAGAAAGGTAAGTAATTTGGTTTATGTTCCATGGGAGGTGTAAATATCCTGTATAAATTCTTTAGAATATTAAGAATTACACAAGAAAGTACTTAAGAATCACTACATCTAATCAATTAAGTGGAAAGGGGCAACCTCATGTGAAGTACAGAGTAAAGCATTCATGGTTGATAGTTATAAAGAACTTTCTGGATTGTTAAGGCTTATGTTGAATTACACACTTTAGTGAGATGTGTGTGCACATATATATTTATAGGTTTGTGGGTTTTTTTTCCCTACGCGCACCAAAGGATGTACTGGAGGGTTTTAGAACTTTTAGAGTTAGTGACTTTTGCATTTATTTTATATGTTCCTTGGGTTCTTGGGGAAGCTATTTTAGACAACCATACTTTAGTATACTTCAGATACCTCATGCTGCAGAATCTGTCTTAGCTTTAAGAAGCTATTCTGAATTTGTACGATTCCGAAATGTACCCTTTCCAGAAGTATATCAAACCACTAAATATTCAGAGTTGCTCTTCTGGCTTGCTTATTCTCTTTTCATGGTCTGTTTATGATTAAGCATAATTTTTAGATGAAACACAAGTGGTGCAGGGTTTTGTTGTTGGTGGTTTTTTTTTTTTTTTTTTTACTGACAGGTTTGTTGCTCTTTTCCCCATTTGTTCCCCATAATGTAGGAAATATTCAGGCTAACTTTTTTGTTTTTCATGTTTTCTTCTAAAGATCCTTAAGAATGACACACTGAGCCGGAGCCCCTGCTTCAGTACTTAAGTAAACTCCACTGGAGTGAGCATAAATATTTTGTTTATGTAACAAGAATTCCTGTTTTGGTATCAGTATCAAAGCTGGAAAGAAAAGGGATCTGTCATGCATTATACCAGCGTGAAATGATAGCATCACTGTATACTTCCATGTCTAGTACATTTATTTGCTGCATTGAGATCGAATGAGATAAGTAGTTCAGAATAGCAGAAGACATAAATTTATCTTCTCTGTGATCAAACTATCACAAAGGCTAAAAAAAAAAAAAAAATCATTTGATACCCCAAAAGCAAGGTAGATGCTCAGGAAATAAACTAAAATCCATAGCCTATGCTCTTCTCAAGCACTGGTGTATTTTCTTGTGTAGATATTTGTAACACCTCTGTCAAGAGATCTGTACCTACCAGCTGCCTAATAGTGCTGCCTAGCTTATTCCAAATACTTTGAGACACTGTTCCAATATCTGTGTCCAATATCAGCTGCTGTGTATTGTGTGCCAGTGTTATGGAACAACAGGTTTGTCCTAAATCAGAGCAGTGCTCTTCAGAGCCCAGACCCCCATTTTTG
The DNA here is from genome assembly GCA_013399475.1 of Chauna torquata. Lineage (NCBI taxonomy): Eukaryota > Metazoa > Chordata > Aves > Anseriformes > Anhimidae > Chauna > Chauna torquata. The sequence goes on from VXAL01014719.1 coordinate 93,459, forward strand.
ATATTCCTACTGCTTCATTTTGCAACTAAGCAAAATTCCCAACAGAGTGTTATGCTATGTGTATGAAGTCTGGGGCAAGTACTCAGTGTAAATTCATTTTTGAGGACCATGATGTGGGCATTAAACAACCACTTCCAATGACTACAGGTGTGCTGAAGGCTCTGTCCTTAAAAAAGACCATTACAGTCATTGCCCGTCTGAGTCCTTGGGATTTAGCAAGTAGTGGAACTTCTAACCTGAACATTTGATGTTTGTATTTTAGTTGTAATTATTTGTAGTTGGCTGATAGTTGTTTTAGATGAAGGCTTAATTGATGTGACAAAATCTTGAATTGAATATGAATAAAATCAAGCTTTTCATCTTTCACCCTAATAATCACAATGAAAACTGCAAGAAAATAGGAAGTTCAAACAAATTCAGCTTGTTTCAGGGAGGACTTACACAAGCAATCAAAAATAAATTGAATCCTTTTGCAGTCCAAGTTATAATATCTGTTCTAATCGGTTAGCCTGAAGCTCATATAACAGGAAAAAAACTTTATGAAATAACATTGACTGAAAGAAGTTCATTTGTGTTATAAAGCTGATATCAGCTGAACGTGCATGCTTTAACATGGGGGGGGGAACAAAACAAACAACCACCTTGGTACCTATTCAAAGCAAAACAGTTTTTCTGCTGGCCTTAGTAGAAGTTAGTTGGACTACCAACTACATATATTACGGAGAAAACTTTGTTTTAGAAATATTATATGACTTAGAATAACGTTTTTGTATAGTTCTTGTTTTCCATTCCTTGATCAATGAGTGCAGTATACTCTAAATAATGTTTATGGATTATCTTTTTTAAGGATCTCTTCCATTTTCCTATTTAAAAAAAAAAAAAAAATCCAGAGCAATGTTACGTATGTTCATGCTGCTTTGTTAATACGACCAAGCTTGTGAAAATATTTGGGTCTATCCATAGTATCAGGAGCTTGCTTTTGGATGTGATCCAGTTTTGGGTCATTGTTTCTGATTCTCTCTTAATTCTTCCTTTAAAGTCTGATGTGGTAGCATGGTTGCTTTGAAATGTTGTAGCATGGAAAGTGACAGATCAGAGTCTTAAATCTTTAAATATGTTTGCATCTTGATGATTTCAGTCTCCCTTAAGTAGTTTAGGGATTTTAATGTAATTATTTTGTAAAAAAAACAAAAAACAAAAAACAACACCTTTGTAAATACTGTACTGACATAAGTTTTTTTCATTATTAGTGTATTGTTATCTAAACTGAGTTACCTATTTGTTAATTTATGTGGTTGTGTGTACATGTAATGTGTATACACAGAGAAAGCATCAGCTGTGTTTTGTTATTGAGGGTGGCATGTGTGTTTGATTTCGGTTCTTTGTTGTTTTACTTCTGTTTGTTTGGTTTTGCTCTTGTTTTTGGTGAGTGGAGGTACATCTCCCAGATGGGTCCAGCACATTTTACTGGTTCTGTGGTCTTCCATTCAATGCCGTTAGTGTAAGAAGTGGTGCATATAAGAAACAAAAATAAGCTAATATTTGTTGGCTTTTGTCCCATCAGGAATGAGACAGAAAACTACCGTTTATTCTAGATAGAGGCATTTCTAAGTACAGAATAGCTGTAATTCAAACCTTCTGGGAGTAGGAGAGTGAAACTTTGAATGTCTCAAAATAGTGCTAAAAATGTAGCTATGTATATCCACTTTGGGCTAAATTTAGCCCTGAATTACAATGTGTGAAATGTGACGAACTTTACTGAGGTTGTGGAGGGTGTAAATCATGGCTGAATTCAGTTCATTCTTTATTATACCTCAAAAGTCCTGCTTCATTCCAGAATAAATGTCAGTCTTAGTTTACATATGGCACAAAGTTCAGTGCCAAAACTGCTGTTGAATCTACTGGGAATCTGAAATTTCTCATGTTTTTTTTTTTTTTCCACATGATAGCAGTTCAAAAGGTTGTTCATTGCTGCCAGATTATCAGCTCATAAGATGTAGACGGCATTCATAATATCAGATGGAATATGTTGAGGTAACAGCCTGTCATAAATCGTAAGTTTCAGTGCATTGGCTTCTTATGAAGCTCATCTATGAAGATGTTCACAGAAGCATTTGATCATCAGGGGTTGATATATGAAGAAAATGCAATCAGAGGTTATAGGATATTCTTTTATATGAGTGGACTGGCTACAGTGTGATCTTTATTTGTATTGTAGAGTTGTGCTACATTCCAGAGATGACAAATGTTTTGGTTTATCTTTTTATTTTGAGTAAGCAGACAACAGGTGAAGCCCTAAAAGGGTAAAAGGAATTAAATATGGCCCTAAAGCAAATGCTTTAATTCTTTCAGAGAGTATATTTCATATCAGTGGTTCAAATAAATTAGCTATTGTGTGCTGCATTTCAACACTAACAACAATGATAAAAAATCATAAACAGTAGATACTTGTATACTCTAAAGGCATATAAGTAGTTGCTATCTTCCTCATTTTGGTCTTCAGATATTCTTGTGATTGCACATTGTCCTTTCATAAAAGCACTAATCACCTTCGGGTGGAAGGGGGGAACACCTGGGTTTGAATCTTCACCTCTACCTTCACCCCAAAACAGCTGCTGCTTGATAAAAATTGTTAATAATTTTTCCTACAGCAAAGCTTAGAAATAAAGGGAGCATTTTGTTTACCAAATATTTCTGTATTATTTCAGTAAGTCTTACTTAACCTCTTGGCACAAAATTCAGTTAATTTAATAGTTTTGAAGTACCTCCACAAAGAGTTTTTGTGTGTTTTAAACAGTGCTCCTTGGGTTTTGAAATACACTAGTGTGAAAAAAAAACAATATTCACTGACCAAGTCCCTTTTTAGCTTGTTAACTGCAAACGGGTTTGTTTGTGGTGTTATACTGTTTTCATTAGGCTACTGGGGTTCCCTTTTAAGTATGCCAGCAAGGAGAGTTGCAGGTTTACTACCTTAATTTGGCAAGGACCAAATCCTCTTCCACTGGTGGGACAAGGAAGTGTCTTTTCCTGCTGCATGTGTGTATGCATGCGTTTGTATGCAAGCATATATTTAGTTATTTATGCACTTTCCCTAGGGATTTAAAACAGTGTTCCTCACGGAGAAACTAAAGTAAATAATTGCATCTCTGGATTTTGAAAGCAGAGGGAACAGGTCTGGCTTGCACGAATTACTTAGGAAAGAAGTGGTTACAGTACGTTTTCAGAGGATGTACAGCTGTATATGAGGAGTCCGCACTGGGAACTCTCTGTAGGATTTATGTTGGGTCTGCACAGATAAGACTAATTTTTCTTTTGAAACTTCATGCAGTTATTCTGTCTTTCTTTGGCCCTGTATATCTTGTTCCTTTTGGTGATAACAGTTTGGCAGCACCTCTGTAAGGTCTAAATCTTATTATATTGTTAGCTGTGAGTGAATTTCTTTTCCCCAGCTGTTAACATGAGAATAGGAGAACAGGATTGTAATTTCCTGTTGGCTCTTTTACCTGCATGATCTTCAGAAGAGTATTGCAGAAATAATCTATCACCTGCTTAAAGAATATTCTAGGCGGCTCAAAGGATAGATCTATGAATGTTTACAATAATATTTACCATTATAACTATTTTCTTTTTCCTCTTGCGAAACCTAAGGGGCTCCTTTCAGAACATATACACTCCATAACCATAAAGCACTAACTACTGACTGTGAAACAGGAACAGCATTGGAGGAGTCTTGAGCTTTTTGGTTTCCACTCTTTTAAAATTTATGCAGCCTCATTTACAGAATGTTAAATGTTTTGTACAGCGGTTAGACAAGCATACCTTTTGAGATCTACAAGCTAATAAATTCTTGATGTGGAGTTATTAGTGTATAATGTAGAGTTGTTGCTCAAGTGTACTATTTAGGTTGTGAGCTTGGGGAAGTTACTCTAAATACGCTTCATGAGTTGCACAGGTACCCTGCTATTTAGCTGGATGAATGTCTAATTAAAGACAAGATGTAATCTGTGTGAGGGCATAAAGTTCAAGGCAACTTTTACAGCTCCAGTGTGACAACTGTGAAGATCTGTCAGTGAAAGGTCAGTCAACACTTTTTTTCAGAGACCAACACTTTTTCTAACTCGAATTTCTCAGCTTAGAGCATTTTAATCCTCTGCATTTTTTTATTTCAGTAAAATGGAATGTCATTCTTCCAGTGAAATAAATTTGGATATGTACCAACCAAATCTTGATTAGAATCACAATGACTGCTTCGTTTTGTAGTATTTAGTCTTATAAACTGGTGGAAAATTGCAAAGAACATCCAGGATATGCCGTTCAGGAAAATATTATTTTTATGGAATAACATCCTTTAGATGCATAAAACCGTGATACCCGTATAGATAAATGAGAGGAAGCTTCAGATTTGCATGTTGTAGTTTTTTTGAAAGATTGCTGCAACTCTCCTTTCTTCTCTTTCCAGTTTATTGGTATTTAAAAAAAATATAAGTTCCAATTAAACACTTTTATCACAGTATTTTAATCTTGCTGAAATAGAAAAATAAAATTCCATTTTAACTTTAAGATTTCCCCATTCTGTTCATTTTCCTTCCAAACTGACATGTGATGTTCTTTAAGTTTGAAATTGTTCATAAAATTGCGTTTTAATTTTTTCTATCAAACTTAATCAATACTTTCCCACATTTATTTATAGTTATACTGGAGCATTTAACTGAACTCTGACTCCAAAAGCAAAAGTTGGAGTTGGAGGATTGATTTCTACATACTCCTTAGTGAAAACTTGTGAAAAATGTGATCACTTAAAATAGATTATATTATCCCAGTAATCTCTTTGAACTTCGACTCAAAGCTTTTAGCAAAGACCAATAGCATTTTAGTGTATCTCTTTTGGTGGTGAGAAAACATAACAGATAGAGGCTAAAGAGCTCAAGGTTTTTTTTTTTTTTTCTGTAATTCAGGAAGCAGAACTTGTTAAATGTTAACATCAACAAATAAGTGCAAAGGCAAGGATTTGCTAATCACTGGTTGGTTGCACTAATATTTTGATCAGTCTTCTCTTGTCAAAAGTGTCCTAGATACTAGCATTCATGTTTTAAAATATATACTATAAAATGTGTAGGTTGTGCAGTGAGTGTTACTATTTCAGGAAAGGCAAATACTAGATTTTTTTGGCATTTTGTAACTGTGCCAACCCAGCATTGCCATGATATCATTTTGCTATTTTAGTGACCAGCTATTTAAAACGATTCATAAGGTCCCGAATATTACAGGAGAAGGACAGAGAAAGGCTAAACATTCTGCAAAGCTCACTCTCTTCGGGGAAGATACGGCTTCAGTGTCTTGGCAAAGAATAAATATGTCTGCAAAGAAAGCTTTGTTTGACCAAAAAAAAACCCAAAAAAGTAATTATGTTGGAATTATGTATATTTGACTTATGATCAGGTTACTATGATTAAGCAATTGAAATAACTTTAATCAATTCCTGCCATTGAATATACAGACTGTACCCAGTCATTCCTCTATGAGGTGGCTGAGGTGAATACTCTAGCCGAATTACAGATTAAGGTAGATTTCTATTAATAATGTTTAAATATTGCGTTCAGGTCAAAACTCTTGTAAACAGGCATCGAGTGTCATGGCTCAATGTATCAGTTTGGTGCTTTGGCAGTCAAGAAGACTGATTCTACCTTTCATGTTGACTGACTAGCAAAAGTGCAGCTTAGGAAAACCTGACTTTCTGTTGCAGTGCAGGATAAAGGAAAGGGCTTGGCAGGGTGACAATTCTTGTATATCCCATTGTGAAGGTTTTCTTTATTGATGCAAACATAGATAATCTAAGAAAAAAGAAAGATGCAGGTATGCATATGTGCACACAAGCAAGCTACTTGTTCCCCAAGTTACTAAAACACAGATGTAGCATCCTGGGGGATTCTATCTTCTTCAGGAGACTGCTGGTAGGCTGATTCTCCTATGAGATCTTTCTTTTCATAGCAAATTTCATAAAGCAGGAAGACAGTTCCAAGATTTCTTCTCTTCCATTGGTGAAGAAAACATCCACTGATGTCAAAGAGATTTTGATTCAGTAAAGAATGAAGACTTTAGTTTTTACCTTCTAGATGTGACTGTATTTTCACTGGAGCACCGAAAAAAAAAAAAAGTTCAAATCAGCCTTTCTCTCTTCATTATATTAAATGGAATTGCCACTCGGTCTCATGCTTTGATAAATGCTTTGGAAACTAAGTTAAGCAGAGCCACATTGTATGATGAGCGTGGGGTTTAGGGAAGCTTAACTAAACTTGCACTGCTAAGCATTGTTTAGCCGTTTAGAAAAAATTGTTCAACTATGCCTCTCTATGAAATCCATTCTATAGTATCTGGGCAGTAAGTAATGCATGAAGGAATTTATCTCAAAGGGAGAGCAGTTTCTTGGCACTGTTACTGCTTTCCTTTTTGTTAGATAAATGGTCAGCTGTGCTGTTATCTAACCTAATGTCATCCTTCACTAAATGCGGCACAGTTGATCTGGATACTTTACGAAGTCCCCGAGTCTATTGACTTCAGCGTGTGATTTGTCTGTATGCTCCTCCTCTGCTCTGTAATGCTGCTGAGGCCTCTGAGGTGACTCACACCAGTGCCTCCTGGTTCCAGACGGTGTAACGAGCAAGTACTCAACATAAAATGCAGATTGTGAAGGAATCTCTCCTTTATAGAAAGGAACTGGTATGATTCGGGGGGGCTAGAAAGGAGTGAATTGCCCTTGCAATTCTGTTTATCAAACGGTGTGTCTTGCAAATGTTAGTTTTATGCGGTTTTCCCACTGGCCTTAGCAGGTCAGTGTATGCTGGCAGAGGGCAAAACCTGAGAAGCTCTCACCCAGATCCAGTCCTCTTAAAAACTAGATTGGATGCTGTCCGGCTACTGTTTCACCAGGTGAAATAATTGTAGTTTTCACTTTCTATTTCTGTTATGTTAGATGCATGCCTGTGTCAGTTTTTGTTTTATCTAGGCCTTTGGTCCTTTCTTTAGGACTTGCTGTTTTATTTATCTATTAAATATCTAGAACTCTTGCTTCTATATAAATAATAAACTAATAATATGAACTGTGACTTTCATTGCATTTCATTGTAGGATTCCATTTGTTTATTGCTTCAGAATGAATAACTACTAAACCACGAAAACCTATTTTAAATTAATTTTAAAAATGAAAGATCATGCAAACAGCAAGCCACATATGTCAGCTGTTTAAAGGAATACCTGTTTTATAGGTTTCCTTTTTTCATAGTTTTCTGGTTGATTGGATGCGAAATGTCTGAAATTTCGTATTTCTCAGTTGCTATGAAATCAAAGTAACTCTAAGCAGTATTTCAAACAGCTGCTGAAAGATAGAGGCATAAGTCCAAAATTAGAGGTTACAATTCAGAAGGAAATGCTGGTAACAAACTTTTCTGTAACATCTGCATGATTTTCTGTATATTTTTGCTATCAATGTGAATTTTGCCTTGCATTGACTGTTCAGTGTCAAGAGTTCTTTCAAAAATGCAACTAGCCCGTAACTATTGCCTGCCCTTGGAAATGGGCTTCCAACATCTGTGGAAAACTTACTGCCTATGTCACACTGTCTGCGGATCGGCACGTAGGTGTTGGAAATGCTGCTTTCTGTTTTAATCAATGGCACGCGAGACTCATAAAATTTAGGCATCTTTTTGGTACCTGGCAAAGTTACCGAATTCCTCTTCCTTTTGAGCTGAGAGAAGCCATCTGTATTTCCTTATCTTCCTCTATTTAAGGGTGCCAACAGTAATGGAAACCCTTTCCTAGCAGTGTCATTCCTTGCTCCAGTCCCTATAGCTGTCGTATCATTACAATTTGAGGTTGGTACACACATGGATGACTTCACAGAACCATTTCAGGTAAAGCTTTGTGCCTAATTATAGTATTGGTAAGATTACCAGCAGCTTAACTGGGACTAGTATTTCTAGCTTGGCTCCTAACTAAATAACGTTATTTTTCAGATTTGAGCTTGTCCTGCATTGGATGGGAAAAAAGGAGGGGGAAACATTTTTCAAGAAGTACTTAGTTTTCCTGGTACCCATGTAGTCAATTTAGGCTTTAGAAGCCACAGCCATATTGCTTGTTTGTGCTAGTATTAGGCAATGAAATGAGTAGGAGGTTGGTTTTGGTGGTGGTGATGTGTGGGTGGTTTTTTTTTTTTAAGAGATTCAATATTTTATTTTGGAGCACTTTTACTGGATTTATAAATATGTCAGTGTCTTGCTGAAGCTAGTAAATAGCTGATGTGTAAGAAATGGGCAAATAAAACATTCATGTAAGCAGTGCAAATGCATATTTCAGAGCTTAAGTCTGTATGTACAGTGCAGGTCTTCACTCTGCTGTGGTGAGCATAACAGGGCAGAGAGCGGTCCTGTCTTAGGTGACAGCTTTTCCTCGACCTAGCACTTCCAGTGGAGGCCAGTCGCTAGCCTGCTCGCCTGGCCTTCAGCAGCACACTAAGCTGAAATGTAATGCTCATGGTTAACTCTTGGGTTGTCAGGCTTTATTCTAATGTTCCTAATTCACACCAATTTTGTTCCTTTTTTTCACTTGTGGATAACATCAGCTTTTGATGTTGTACTCAAAACGGAGATCAGGCTTCAGATCTTAAAATATTCTGGGAAATCAGTCAGGTTCTTGGTTCCAGTATTCCGATCACAAGGCACACTTGAAAGGAATTGCAGCTGCTTCAGTGCATAACCGTACTCTTGCGTGCCTCTGAGTGGGCAAATCCTGCTTCCTTAATTAAGAAGTGGTAATATCACTCTTCAATAATACAGCGGAACCCATTCTTATCTAGAAGGAGATTGGCTTAAAGAAAAAAAAGTTTGCGATTTTGATCCTGTTCCAGTGGTGATTACGGTGAATATCTGTTTAACAGGCTTTTTGTTTCTCTGTATTCAAAAATATTTAGTTGTTTTGTTTAGTGTCAATAAATGTCACAGATTTTGATTTTGATCAGTTTGAAGTGGACTGGACTTCATTGTTCTTATGCGTAGCTAAAAAAGTAATTGCTGTAACTTCAACTCCCATTGAAGGCAAAGGGAATTGTCTGTGAATATTCGAGGGAAGAGTTTTGCCTTAAGATGTTAATCTGTTACTTAATTCAATAAAGTTCCAGATTTGTGACTTTAATTCATGCTAATTAGAACAGGAGTACTGTCATGTTAGAAAATACTACTGAATATTGAATGTATGGATTATAAAATATTACTCAATGATATAGACTCTCTGTTGCAGTTGGTAACACAGTTTAGTAGTCTGGACCTTCTTACATCTTTTTCTTAAATGACTTCAAATGGGGGGAAAAAACAACTTTTTAAAAATGATTTCTAAATTTCAAATAAAAGCAAGCTCTTTTCTAATATAAATAATTTATATACATTATAT
>VXAL01014720.1:36609-67232 GCA_013399475.1 Chauna torquata
TGGTGCTTCTCTATAGATGTCTGACATTTCCATTTTGTCTTTAGAGGTCCATTTTGGCTCCAGTTCCAGGTTATGCCATTCTATTATACATCATCAGAGGCAGGTGTTCAGCTTTAAATATTGACAGATTTTTCAGTAGGAACATGTTGAAGCTTCTAACTCTGCTAAACATATTCATTTGACTGTTACAATCCAAAAACTGTAAAAATGGTGGAATGGAAAGATACAAACAGTATTATTGACACTGTATTGTCAAATGTTTGCACTGAGACCCCATGTACCATAGATTTTATTTTTAAAAAATCATATTTATATCCATTTACATAAGACTTACACATTTTAAAAGAAATACATACACAGTAAATACGTAAATGTCTAGTATTTTACAATAAAACAGATGGAACAATGTAAAAATGAGTGGCTTCATTTGATAAAAGCTTTGGATGTGCACTACTGCCAAATTTCTGATGACAGAGATGCTCAGAGGAAAGGGGGAGGTTGTTTTGTTTTTCTTTTTCTTTTCTTTCCTTTTTTTTTTTTAAGCAATTTAGCTTTTTTATTATTGTTCTTATTTTAAATTAACCAATACATGAAAGGAACATCAGATCTGTTTGTCTGATAAAGCTTTTGTGTTCTCTTCCCTATTACCCTGTTCTTGCAGAGAATTTTAATGTTCTTTTTCCTAAGTAGTGGTAGTGCACTTCAGGTAAAGTAGAAGAAAGAGATGACATCTAAAGGAAAAAATAAACATTAATTAGCAAGATTCTTTCTTTGTAATTTGTTCTAGGATGCAATGACACCAGAAAGTATTATTAGCACTAAATAAGCTGTTGCATGTTTTACTGAAACTTGAGCATCTGAGGGAGACATGTATTTGTTCTTTAATTTTAGATCTATAATGTAAATCTATTAATTATGCATTTTAATCCTTTACTAATATATACTAATTCTTAATCAAAACAAGCTCCTGTGTATGTTCATTTTACAGCTGTTTTCTTGATGTTTTGATTAAGCATTGGTGGTTAGAGTTTCTTGCATCTGTAGACCTTTGCCTGTTTGGCACAAGGTCAAACACACATTTTAAGTGCATAGACTCCACTGGTGTACTCTGTAATTCTCCTTGTTCACTGCAGCTTGACAGCATTTACCTTTTTGACCCTGATGATTTCTTTGCTGTGGACCAGCTGTTTCCAGATTATCATTCACATTCTTTTTGGAACTCTTCTTCCCCATCTGTCTTTGCAAATCCTCTTTGGAATCCTTCATTCATGAAGCACATAGTTGATTTTACCAAGTCCCCTTTGACATTTCATTAGAAGACGGTGAAACTGTAGTATGCTGTATTGCACCAGCCTGTGGCAGTGAAACTGTCCTGACTGAGCCATGTGACTTGGTGGTGACAAGTACTTTGTAAGACAGAAGTGCAGGGAAAGCTGCACAGTATGACTGCCAAATCCACTGCCTGTGTAACTGCTTTCTGTATGCTCAGCTGGGCAACATGCAGTCACCACAGCAGAAAGCTGGACCATCCCATGTGCACTATCTTAAACTTCTTTGCAAGATTAAATGGCTAGGCGCTAGCAGTCTTAAATGTTCTTATATTTATGATCTTGAGAATATACTCAAACTGGGCTGTGCAGACTATGTTCATGTAACTGTTTTGAAACTGTCAGTTCATGTTTTATGGAAACTCATCAGGGTGGTTTCAACAAATGTTTAAAAAATACCTGAAATACGACCTGAAAGCATAGGGATTGAACCCAGTTTTTGTGAAGAAGCACCCAGAGAAGCTGTAAGGCTGTACCCGGTTGGTACTGTTGGCATAAACTATTTTGAAATATGAGGCTTTGACATTTTCTGTAAGAAATGTGAGTAGCAGAATGCAAGAATTCTGCAGCCTGCTGTCATCACAGACCATCTCATTTGTTCCACACACAACCCATTTGCAGCTGTCTTTTCAGTCTGCTCTTCATATGCATATTCCTCTTTACTATTTTAAAAATTCTCTTATATTACTATTTGTGCAACAGCTCATCCAGCTAGCCATCCCCTCTGCTGCCTAGTTAAAATCAGCCCCACGTGCATATAGTTTAGTCCCTGTAGTAACACGACTACTGATGTATTTTAAGCAAGGTGTTGCAAGCCTGGGTCTCAGTCTGACCTGGATCTGAAAAATTTCAGGAGATGTTATAATGAATAATCTTCTCCTTTGTACAAGTATCAATCAGTTCCTTCCATGAAGAAACTGTTGCTCAGGAAACGTGATCACAAATTCTGAAAGCTTATCTGTGGTCCTTCAACCAACTTCAATTTGTTTAAGTTTTCATGTCTGATATAATAATGAAGGAAATATTTTCCCTGTATAATTTTTATATAATTTAGTGAAATCCAAAATTATTTTAACTTGGTATCCAAGCTAGGTGACACCTTGAAATTGCACTGATGAATAGCACATATGCTAAAGTTCTAGTTCACACCATGTTGTTGCTTCTCTAAAAGGACTCTATGGTAAGTTAAAAGAAATAGCATTACATTAGTTTCAGTCATCCTTATATATTAGCCATTGCAATTTAGATCTAAATTTGATATTCTGATAGATCCCTCAGGTGTTTAAGATTAGTAGGTAAGTATCAGCACAGTGGACAAGCTACAAGCACCGATGTGATATATATATCACTGATACTTGAAACACGTGAAATACTTGAACTGCTCCTATAGAAATTGAAGTTAATTTGTATAGCTTGTACAACTTCATAAACATCTTTTTGTTCAAAATACGTAACTCCCGTATACATACAGTGCCAACAAAGTTTTGCTACTTTACTTCTGTTTGTGGATTACTAGTTTTTAGACAATTACTGAAGAATAAACTGGGAATAAACACCTTGGAAAATTGCACGTTAATTTTTATTAACATATACATTTTCAATTTCTGCCATTGCTGCACTCTTCAGACCTGTTGGAAAATATCACCTTATGTGCCTGGCCCAGTGTTTTTGGCCTATTAGATTGCTTGGCATTTGAACTTACTTTCTTGGTCATGATTTATTGCTTTCAACATTGCAATTCTGAAGCATATAGGAGAAAAGATACGCATCTCTGCTATCAGTTTGTGCCTCCACTGAACCCACCGAGAATATTGTCATTGACTTTACTGACAACACAAAGTCCTAATCTATACACACATATACTTAAAAAGATTTATGTAGTTTCTGTGCTTCATCATCAGCTTTTTAGGACCAGCTGCTAAGCTTGCCTGTTTTAGAAAAAAATAAATCTGTGGGGTTTTTTCAGTGGTGACTTGAAGTTTCTTTTTTTACTATATGACAATTTTATACACCCGCAGTCTCCCGAGGTCTATGAAGTAAGGCTGATGTCATCAGCAGAATTCCTGAGAAATCTACATTTTCTAGTGGTAATGTTTGCTGTTCCTTAGTGGTCTTTGAATATGCCCAGAATTAGTAAAATCGTGATGGCCCCAAGCCTCTCCAGGCTGAAGATCTAAAAATGGACTTTGTTGGGTAAAAACTAGGAACAGCAATTCCTTTCTTGCAGATCTGGCATGTCTATAATAGGTAACAGCTATCAAAACATGCTCAATGTGGGGTTTTGGTGCTGTCCAAATACACTTTCCAACTCCCCTGAGTAACTAAATGGAAAAAAAAAACCTATGTTACTGAGAAAATATTAGCATGAAATGGTGCCATATTGATGAAAGTGCTCATCATGTTAGTATTTTTTGCGAAACTTGTAATGCAGCAGCAAACAGTATTTTTCTGCAGAACTCTGGAAGGATAACTGAGATTCATAGCCATATTTAAAAGAGAAGTGGTGAGAAATGCAACATGAACTCTGGTACTAGATTTGATCTAAAGTTGCATCCAGCTCAGAATGTCCTTTCTTTACCACTGGTTGGTTCTGAATGGTTTGGGAAGTGTGAGAATCTGTAATGGATAACGCTGGAAGATTTTCTGTACAGGGGAATTTTTGTCCCGGTTTTATTCAGCTACCTGACATTCTAAATGGAGCCGTATCTCTCATTAAAAGAAAAAAAAAAAGTAAATCTGTTCCGCTTTACTAGATTTTTCCTTCTCTCTCAATCTCCTGGTAGAACTATTTCAAGTTCTCATAAAGTAAATTCACTCCCTGTGCCTACTGCTGTCTCCCCTCTTCTAGCTCTAAGTTTGAGAGCACACAAATATGTTATGCTTGGTGAGCCATCATCTGAAGAGAAGTTGTCTGTAAACTGTTGTCTCATCTGCTAAGGTGGTACCAGCAGAAAGAACCTGCTATTTGAGATGGGGAAGAGAATGGCGTGGTGTCTCCTGGACTGAGCTTGAGACTGTTGTCTTGATCAAATGGCCGCCTTAGTGAGTCTAAGGTCCTCTGCTCCATGCTGGCTCTTGCTTGAATAATGCCAAAGAATAGTGAGTGTACTGTACATAAAGAGGTTTCATGATGGCCCCTTATGAATACTCACAACAATTCAGTGCTGGCTTCTTTGCTAGGCCTTGTCAGCATGAGTATGTGCGAACTGTTGAGCTGTCTAACCTCTGCAGTCGTGATGAAGCAACTGCAAATTGCAAGAAAAAAAAAAAGAAACAAACCAGAACCTCTTTAGAATCATGAAGAAAATAATTCAGTCTGTTTCCCACTGGAAGGATGGCTATTAAATTGCTCTCTGGCTTTCTGGGACATGATCTGGGCATGGTCTAGTGCAGAACTCATTCAAAGTCTCTTCATGTCTGGTCTACTGTTGAATGTCTTCCTTAAGTAAGTAAGCACAGTTTAAAACTTTATTTTGTCTCTATTTTTTTGGAAGGCCTAATAATGTACCTGTCATGATGTTTAAATACCACAGTGTTCTCATCACTGGAAGATAGGAAGCCAAATTCTGGATGGAGATGTAGGTCTTCAAAGCTACCTGCTTTTAAGTCTACAAAGTTCTGTACCCAGCTCAATTATAAACTGTCTGGAAGACCTGAGGTAAACCACTAAATCCCCCTGTGCCTTAGTTCCCCATCTATAAAATGGGAATAGTATCTTCTACTTTATAGCAAGGCTAAAAGATGAAGTCTATGAATGTTTGTAAGGTTCTTAGCTACTACGGTAATGTGGGCCATGGAAATGCCTAGGGAGCTTGCACCTTTATTTGCGCATGGATTTTGCCTTGGAATGGATTCTTGTCTTGTGACTTCAACATTGCCAAAAAGTGCAGGATTAAAAGCAAAGCGTGCGCATGAGCAGTGGAGTAAATGGAATATAGTGATGCAATCAGTAAATTATTTCATCTGTAACTGCAATTATAAAGTAATATTTTTAAAAGGTGAGAAACGTTAATGGAATTCAGATGTTTGTACTTTCATACCAAGTTTGTTAAAGAATTACAAATGTAATGACTACAGTGTATTACATTATTGTAAGACAAGTCTATTTATAGACCTAAATTCTCTCATGAGGAAATAAAGAGCAGTATTTGAAATGGGACTGGTACTTCTCAGAACTTCAGACAGGTATACTCATGTTTTTTATTGTCCATATACCTGAAGGAATAGCTGCAGTGGGATTTGCCCCTTCTTCCTGCCTTCTTACAACAATTTAAAAATTTTACTTATTTGCAATCTGCTTGTTACTTTTCAAATCATTGCTGAGTTAATGCATCTTTTAGAAGTGGAAAGATTTCCAGAGAAAATTAATACTAGTCTACAGTAACTGAATTAGTAACTGAAATTCAATATTTGTTAACTGCTGGTTGTTACTAATTGTTAGCAACTTCAGTTATTTGATGGTTTGAAAGTCAAGTAGGAAAATAACAATGATAGCCCCTTGTAAGTTCATCCTCCAAAATAAACTTCACCTACTGGAGAGGTTTATGAGCTGAAAAGGTTGCTTAGATGTTATATGTAATCTTAGCTGAACGTTAGTAAATTAATTCTTCTCTTTCTGAATGTTTCCTTTGCACCCAGGCAGATGGCTAGATTGCTTTTTTTTTTTTTTTTTAATGAACACTGACAGCCTGAAGCAAACATGAAAAAAATCAATAGTATGCCGAGTCAGTGCTTCTCCATTCCTTAATTCCACTTTCCCAGACTCCATTCATCCTTATATACTAGTTAGGTGAACTCAGCTGTTCTGTTGCAGGGCTGACATGCACTAAAAGTCAATTTAGCATACTAGAATAAGCCTCTGGCTTTTCAACAGTAAGTGCAGAAATGACTTCATACCGTCAGTTGCCATTTTCCGAGACTGCCCTGACGTTGTGGTTAATCTGAACCCAGCTGGCAGCGTTTCGGAGGAGCCGGGCATCATGCTGATGCCATGGACCTCACGGGGAGGGAACTGTCGTCGCCAGGAGGGGCCGCGTCTGAAGTTCTTGTCATCGCTCTGTCAAGACACAGAGTTGTACTGGATAAAGCAATATGAAATTTCTGGTTGATTATCTAGCTGGCTGCTGCCTCTCCCACTGTCAAATTTGTTTTGCAACAAACGCCCTGCTTTGTTGCACTGCATCCAGTAACTAGAATACATTTGAGACGCTCTTATAAAAGTAAATGCTTTAGAAAACTAAATGCTAGATTGGAAAGCTTGCTTTAAGTCGGTGGCTTGATACACTGGAGGATTCTGCTAAAGCAGAACTTTCTTAGAAGTTAGATCTCTTCCAAATACAGTGATTTGTTACTGTATTTGGTGCAGTGGTTTGTTACTGCATTAGGAGGCTTATGTAAAGTGCTAATAAAGAATTAAACAGTCGTGTATACACAGAATCATAGACATTTTCATCAAGTTCTTAAAAGTTTTATTCCTCCTTGAACTTGAACATTTTTGTACCAGACTCTTACCTTAAGATGAATATTTTCCATAGGTGGATTTGAGATTCCCCATCCTACGCAACTGCCCCAAATTCCACTCTAAGACACATCGATTATCTTTAAAGAAATAAAAATAACCACCAAAAATCCATTCTTCTTCTTCTTCTTCTTCTTTTTTTTTTTAAAGAAAAGGTGTAAGTATCCCCAAAGGTTACACAGGCATCCGCCACCACTACGCCCCCACTCTGGTCAGTGACTCTTCCACTCCTTTCTACATTTCAACTCTGCAGAAAGTTTTCATCTTAAGGTAAGAGAGCAGTGCAAAATTTAGCACCCAAAATGATACGGATATGTAGCCATACAGAGGTCACTTTAAAAACCTTGATTGGAATTTCCTAAATTTTTTTTAATACCTGTAACTGACTCTTTTGAACAATGTGTGAATTAACGTCTTCATGCATTGCATTCAATTTTTATATTTTACTGTGATAGTTTATAAATACTTAAAATAAAATTAATTACTTCCTCAAGTCGTCTTTCAGTTCCTAGTGCTAAAAGGTTGTTGTATTCTCTCTCAAGGATCTGCCGTGCCTAGAGATATCAAAGTGAAAAATTAAAATGGTTGAAGAGGAATAAATGGCAGTCATGGATACAGATTAACCAGAAGTAGCATGAGCAAACTTGCCTGGGTGTTTTGTGTTGGAATCTGTAATAATAAAGCTAAACTGCTGTAATCAAAGTTTTCATCCAGTGCTATAAGTGAACCATGTACACCACTTTCTAGAATATTATTTGCATATTCTCGCAGGCCAATAGCTTGTATCCAGCGTATGACTCGATCGTTGCTCCATACCAGCACATCTGTAAGGACACAACACTGGTTCAGTCTCCTGGTAACTGGTAACTTCCGAAATATACAGGTGCATGCACTCATACTGCTTTAATTTTTATATGAGGAACGCCAGGAAACTATTAATATAGCTTTAATGGCTTCAATAGCTCCCATTCAAAACCCAAAGTGTGGGAGTAACTGCGTGGTTTTAGCTACCTTCACGTTAAATATTTATTCTGAATTGGTTCCAAAGGAAATTGTTTCCAAGGTGCCGCCAGAGGGCATATCCAGAATGCAATTCCTCCCACCTCTTCTGGATACCTATTGTCCATTTATCAGGTATAAGATAGCCTCTGTGACTTGCTGAGAAAAGCACCTCACTTTCAGACAGATTAATTTAAAAGAAGAAAGTAACAGAAAGTTAGAAACCTGAGAAAGTACAGTGGTGTAATTAACACCACCCCAAACCTTTTTCAATTCTTAGGAAAGACTTTACAGTTTAACAGTGCGAGGGCACAGGAGAAATATCCATTCCTCAAGGCTTCACTTGAGGTTTTGTATGAAACATTTTGAGAGTTAGGTCAGCACCTACCATTTTATAACATGCCAGAAAGCAAATGATGAGTTCACAGTTTTAGAGACTAAAACTATTTTTAGTTCTGAAAGCTGGCTGAGCTGTTCAGGTCCATGCCAATTATAAAGTTAAGGCAACAAAATGAGCTAGGAAACCATTTCTGGGGATTTGGCTATTGTAAAAAAAGAATCCTACCCTGATTGTTAGATTAAAAGAAAGTTACTCACTCTGATCTTTGTACTTGTGAGTGGGAAATGCAATGTTGCTAAGCAGTGAGGATTTTTCCTGAACCCTTTGAAGAAGTACAGCTAACGTAGCTTTTCCTGGGGGGGCATTCTTCATCGCCTGACCCAGAGCATCCCAGACTTTGGGGTCAGGATGGGCTGAAACACAGCGTGGCAGCCAGGGATCACTGAGACCAAATCCCACTTGGAACCATGTCTAGCTGACCGATGCCGAGCTGGGTGAAGGTTGGGTGGATGAGGTGATGGGTTATTACCCTTCTCCTAACAGCGACCAGCACTGAAGCAATGCCAGGATCCGAGACCAATAACCAAATCCCCATGGGAGTCTCCAGCCCTTCCTGCTCATGCGGCCTGACACTGGTGCCTCTGCATCCAATTCCAAGTCTTTGGGTGAAAGCACATGTTCCCTGCAGCCATTCACCCTTCTAATTCCTCCCTTTTTTTCAATTTTTTTAGTTTTAATTTTTTATTATTATTATTATTATTTGCTCTTCCAGCCAGCATTTTGCTTGAAATGTGTTAACTGCTGTCATTCTCCAGAGCTGGAAATGCTCAAAGGAATCAAAGGATTCATGTCTGACAATGGGAGAAAACAACAACCCTAATTGCTACATATAAAAGGAACTGCGCAGTGAGGCTGGAACTGCTCTAGAGAGCTTTGCACAGAAAGATACTTTTAAACCAGCTGCTAAATTTTCTAATAAGGCCAGTTCTGTTAGGAACTATTCCTATATATCAAACTACTGCCTCAGTGGCCACCCCTCCAAGCAACCTTTTCTGTGGTGCACATTGTGAAGTAAGAAATCAAGGGCAAAGATTTTCAAAAGCAGGAGCATAGTGTTAGGGTCCTGAGTGCTCAGATTTCCCAGCCTTGCCCCCCACACATCCCATTGACCTGCAGGATGTTTGACCTTCTTCTTCCGAGACTGAAGGAGGCTAAGGTAAGATCTGTCCTCAGAAATCCAGTTTAGCAAAAGCAAGATATCAAACCGCCATTCAGAATTGCAGAACCAATTTAGCAAAGTACTTAACTGTGCCTAATTTAGGGAGATGTTCTGTGTTCTGAAGACAGCTGAATTTATTCAAGTTTTATTTAAAGCACATGCTTAAATGCTTTGCTAAGATGGCATGACAAGGGGTTAATAGTGTGAAGCTTCAAAAGAAGAAACATTCTCAGTATTCATTCCCAGGAACTATCACCTTTTATTTCATGCTGACTCATTTCTCTTCGCTTTTCCAGTTCTTTTCTATCATAATTCAACCTCTTTAAACACATGATTCCATATTGCAAGCTTGTTCTGTTATTTAAAGAGAAACATTTACAGAGTTAATAAAGAAAATTTTGAAGATGGGAACATATTTAGGATGTATTTCCTGCATGTCACATGACGTGTTTCATGGTGCCCGTGTAGCAAACCTTGAGGCAAGAGGGGAGAGCGAAATCATTAAAAAAACTCCACAGACTTTAAAAATGAAATGGACAAAACCAAAATGAATATGTTTACATACATGTTCTAGCATAAGAAACCCAAAACATTGAGAACTGTATTCAGAAAAGGTCAGCCCTTGGGAGCCCAGTGAAATGTTTTGTCAAACCAGTCCTCCAAAAGAAGTGTCAAATCAGACAGTAAATTTAACAAAATCCACTTCTTGTCACATAAACATCATTCCCCGTAAAGTCTGAATGCCTTTATTTCCATATTTCAGTTTAGCTTCCTGGCTATATCCCTAGGTAACCTGAGCAACTGTCAATTTGCTGGTACTGTTAACAGCTTTTTTGTACTACGCAGAATAGCTTTTCATTATTATGAGATCTCAGGGCTTCAAATGTCAGTCTGCCATTTTCTGATACTTTAAATCACTTAATAAATTATTAGTGTTTCTATATTGTCAAGGCTTTATTTATACATTAATGGTTCCCTGCTCAGTATGAAATTATCTATAGCAGTATCTTAGTTGTGAGAGATAATTGTGATGCAGTTGCTATTACTAAAAGAATTCACATTTCTGACACTTAGCACATACTTTTCTGTGTAGTTTTCCAAACCAGAACAAATAGCCAATGCTCTTATTCTGTGCATCACTGAGCACTGCATCAGACACGTGAGAGGCTTTATACATGCAGCCTTTATGCAAACATACCGATGAAAGCTGTCCACCATTTTTAAGTGCACACGCAGATCTTTCTTCGTCAGATGATCTAACATCCTCGCATCTACCAGGCACTCCATAAAATAACTGCGGTACTGAGGTAAGCCCAGACTGGGGAGCCATTCGTTACCTATCCATTCATGGTTCATATCACCATAAGCCAGTGTCTGCAGAAAAATTAAAAATAAAGCAAAGCAGGGGGGATTATTTCTTAAGTTTGGTCAGGGTTGCACCACAGACTGAAGACCATATATTGATATACTCTGTTTGCTTCTCGTTAGACTTCTTAGCTTAGAAAATCTGTCTAAAGGAAAAAATTCCATTTTTTCATCGTTTTGACATTTGAGTTGTTGACCACTGTGAGATATTTGTTACTAATAGCAATGTTTTGCATTTTAATCTTGTTTTCTATCTTTACAAAATTTAAACAACTTTTGTAATACAAAATCGTAGTTTCAATTTTGAGTTTTAAATGCATGCAAACATATTACACAATCAAAATGCGTTTGTTTCATGGTCTTACTGGCTTTCAATTGAACTTCTGCAATATTTATGCTAGGCAAATCCTACATTAAACTTGCTAACACAGACATGGCCACAGGGAATCAACTGAAGCTTGTGTCACTGTTTAGTGGGGGCTATAATTTCCTAAATAGGACCTAATGACTCATCTCATTTCTGCAATTCATGGTTGCACTCCTGTAGTCCTTTTGAGACTAAAGGTTAATTTCAGTTGTCAGCCAAGCTTACATGACCGGCCTTCAGCAGGTGACAAAATATATTCTGTTAATGAGATATTTTCAACTGTGACCAGCTTAAACCTAAGTGCACCGTATGTAGAGCTCAATAAATGAATACTTTAAAACAGGAGCAAGCCAAATTCCTCCAAGAAGCTAGGCATGAAGCTACTGTACTATACAGCTGAGATTTTAAGAGGGTGAGGAAAAAAGTATGTGAAACAAACACATGAATGTTGAGCTATTTTTTGTATGGTTTCCATAATTAAGATATAAAATAGATAAATTTTATATTGTACTATTGTCAATTATTTTGGTACTATTACAATTTAACAGAAAAAAAAGAACTCATAAATTACAGAATTAACACCTCCCTAAGAGGACGGTGCTCAGTTTTGAGCACCATTTTCAAGTCTAACTCTCTTTTTTGTTTTGATATGTCTCATGTCATAGACAAAAGGATAACACAATGCAAGCTGGATATACTTTCTGTGGGGGAAAATACAGTCCCCTCATCTCTCATTCTTGTGAGATTTTGAAGAGAAGAGGAATGCCATAAGTAAAGACAGGAAGACTGTGTGTGTGCATATATTATACAGGGAGAGAAGGAAATTTAAGAATATAAATATTTGATAGTCCAACTAACACGAAAAATGTTGATCCTAGTTATACAAGACTATTTGTAGACTGATACTTGGGTGTGATTTATACAATTGTGCCTCTGATTTTTCTAAAAGCTTTTGGTGTAATTTTAGAAACGTTGGCTCTAACTCTTGGCATATTTTATTAGACTATTCTCAAAACTGAGGAAAATCTTTGCTTGGTTTAGCTGGGAGGTAGAAGCTATCTCTAAAATGTATCCAGCTGGGAATACTTAGACTTTCTGTGTATCTCTGAATGTGGATTTACCAAGCAAAAATCAAGGTCATAATAGGATGTGGGAATATAAGGAAGTGTCCTAATCTGCTTATCTCTATGACCTTACTGGTGGCCCTAAGGGACATGGCCTAGTGATGGGACTTGGTAGGTCAGGTTGATGGGTGGATGATCTTGACAGTCTTTTCCAAACTAAATGATTCTGTGATTCTACTGTATGTGCCCTGATGCAGGAACACTGCCAAGCATCCCAATCTGCCAAGATGCAAAAACCTTTTCCCGTCCTGTGATTCCCCACGTGGCAGTGGGTCACTGCAGAGGGCCTGACTCGGAGCTGGGTTTTGGGCCTCCATTCAGACCACGTCTGCTGCTTCATTTTTTATCAGACGCTACTCCAGGATAAAACAAACAAACCCAAGACAGGTAAAGTTAGGTCTGCAGAGGGGAGTTTTAGAACATGTGGACTAGAAACAGCCCCCTCATCTCTAATTCCTGTGAGGCTTTGAGGCTTTGTCATAAGTAAAGGGAGTGAGACTGCATATGTTTGTGCATATTCAGAGGACAAAAGTCCTCCAAGTGGAATGCGTGGACACAGTCTACTCTGTTGATATGATTGGCAAATGCTTTCTGCTGGAATTTGGGGTATCCCAAATGCCCTCATTCCTTCAGAATATTTTGGAACATCAAACTACTTGCCTTATGGATATCAAGATACTTGCATCTATTTATTTGGATGCTTTAATCCTTGATCATCCCTGGGATGTTAGCCAATCATATTAGTAGCTGGGCATGTAAAATAAAGGACTGTGTTGAGGCCCCTGAAAACATTATGTTGTATATGTTAACTGAAATTTCTTTTAAGAAAAATATTTGCAGCATATGCACGCACCTATTTGTGCTTTACCTAGCAAACCTGTCCCGAGTTTTTCTTTTCGTATTGAAGCATACTAAAATGTGCAAATTGTAATTCAGTCATTGAGATATTGTCACAATATTATACTCCTCTTTGCCTATTGATACTGTGTTAATTACGTTATTGTTAACTGTTCATTCAAAAGAAAAATCATGTGAAAGGATCATACCTGAGCCCAGCTGCCTTCTTCAGACTCTTTCTGTGTTATCAGCAGGAAGCAATTAGTAAAGCAGGTAAAAAGACAATAAAAATGAGTTATAAAGAAGATGTGGTTTTCATGCATATGGTAATCTTACTACAAATGAAAACATACATGTAGAATGTGCTGATGAAATATCTGAACTCAAGTCACTGGCAATGTCCTGTAATGAGCTACCTGAAGAATTACAAGACTAAAACCATAAAATCTTAGTAGGGCAAATCTAGCTCCTGTTCAAGACACAAAATTTTAACAGCTTGTTGAAACGTTACAGCATTATGTCAAGCACTTTTTATGGTTTTACAGTGAAAACAGTCATTTACTTCCCAAAATTGGATATTAGAAATGCCATTTTTTCTAGTTAGATCTTGTAACGTTCACAATAAAAAGCTGTGTTCTTGTGAATGGATTGAAAAGTGCCTTTCATACAGCGTTTTTATGGCAAAAATATATCCTTCTGGCTGACTAGTCAAACAGGATCAACTCTACTTCTGGCGAATTGAGTGTTGTTATATTTGTTTTTACCAATGATAATAAAACTGAAAAGCACCTCAGTTGTGAAAAGATTATTGATGAGAATCTACTTCATGAATATTCATGAGAAAATACAGAATAATATAGCAAGCATACATTTCTAAGAAATAAGTCTTTACTGCATTAAAATTTAGCTTTAGTACCTCTGTCACTATTTATGGGTCGGGCTGACTGTAAAGTTTTCCAAACTAAAGATTTTTCAGCCATCTCATTTTAGGATTACATTGTATCATGTTTTATAAGCACTGTTATGGAGTTGTTATGGAAAAATGGACTGCTAAAACCAAGACCTAAAATAACATATGTTCCAAGGAAAAGAAAAAAGTCAGAACTATCAAATAAAATGTATTAATATTCGTTTGTCCCCTGAAGCAGAGAGAGGTTTGATAAAACTAAGTAAATAAATGACACACTCCATGCACCCTAAATCAAACAGCACAAATACACACTAGTGTATGGACATGAAAGACTCGGCGTTAATGAAAACTCTGAGTTGGGTTATGCACCATTCTCAAGCCTTTTCTTAGTTCTTTCTGGTTCATCAGATACAAAGCTATGTTTAGAAGGGGTACCAGGGAGTAACATATAGGGGAAATGTTGCACCTGAAACTGCAATGACTTCATTTCACTAAATGAGGTTTCACATTGGCAGGGAAAAAGTAATGTAAAACTCCAACGCTGTTTTTAGCTTTGTACAATCTTTGTGATTGCAACACAATTTGCAATTTCTTTTTCTGAGAAATGATAGAGTTGTTTTTTCTAATATCATGCTTGGGAAGCAGCCTACAAAGGCTATGGCATCTGCGTTAAAACAGATGCATCCCAGTTCTCTTTTGAGCACTGAAATAATGCTTAAACGCAAATGGAAAGACTAACCGTTTTAGCTGGAGCAGCAAGATTTTCCATTTCTTCATGGGTCACCCAAACATTGCCTGAGGGCTATGAACAAGGCCCACAGGGAGGCAGGACGGATCCACATTAGGTAAGCAGTGGTAAAGAAGAAAGGCAGCACCACTGTAAGTTAACAGCGTATAGCATCACCATCAGCACAA
This sequence comes from Chauna torquata, assembly GCA_013399475.1. NCBI lineage: Eukaryota > Metazoa > Chordata > Aves > Anseriformes > Anhimidae > Chauna > Chauna torquata. Next base: position 51,532 of record VXAL01014720.1, read on the forward strand.
CCACGATCTTGCCTCTACCAAGCTGCAACTAGAGACAACTTTAGACAACTTAGTTTGTATCTTTGTTAGAGGAGTCAGACCAGATGCAATGGACTATTACAGCTAGGACTGATGGATGAGCACGGTCACAAAGGAAAGAATTAAAGCTGCATTTCACATGCAAGTGGCAAATACAACCTTTAGATCATAGCTCTGTCTGGAGGTAAGCTTCATTTCTCAAAGATTTTCCACTCTAAATATTCTGCACACATCACATGCTTATATTGTAATCTAAATGATGATTGCTTCCCCGACATTTCTGTGAATCAAAAATGTCAAGAGAATACACTTGCAAGACTATTTTTCCCCATCGTATTGTTTTCAGTCAGATCAATACTAGGACAATGAGATGAGGTAGGAAGGGGGCGTGGAAGCCTGCTGTGCACGTAAGGTGAGATGTACTGTGCTTTCTTGAGAGTTGCAGTAAATTAACTCCATTCCTGAGAAAGAGGGGAGGCAGAAAGACTTGGTGTTCAGAAATGCATGGTCCAGGGCTGCGCTTGGGATTCAGAAATGCACGATCCAGGGCAGTGCATCATTGTGCTAGCAATTACTTAAGGAGAAGTCAAGAGCAAAGCAAAATTGTTCCCAGTGCTTCTAGTTTGAATGTGCTGTTTTCTTATTTCATAAGTGAAAATTCTTTTATGGTTTGAAATAAAATAAAATCAAAATGGATTTTGATAATAAATAAATTTTTAGTAATTCAACATTGTGTTGAGTCTATAATGCATTACATTCAATTGCATTGCATTAAAATTCATGATATTACCATGGTTAGGACATATATAGCAGTTCTGTGGGGAGAAAGTATTGGATGGGGAATTATAATTTTTAAAGAATCTTAGCAGTATGAAGATGAAAGGCCAGTAAATGGGAACATTCGTGTCCTTTTGCCCAGCTTCTCAACTGCTTATATAGCTCAGTGGTTCTGGTTCAATTGCTAAACCCCTCAAAGGTATCTCAATTCTAATTTCCACCAAAAGATTCTTCATGAATTCCATGAAGATTAGAGATTACAAAATATAAATATTATTATTAGTAGTATTAACATTATTATTTTATCATTAGAAGTCTGGGCTGCAATGCTTAAATAGTAGTCTTCGTCCTTCTCTTCTATGCCATGTTTCCCATCTGATTAAGCCTCATTTTTTAACATGTTATTTTTTTATTATTTTGTTTTGTTTCAGTCTCTGTTGCCTCTTTCATAGCCATCACCATCAGCCATTCCACATGAAAATCCCCTCTCGTTATCTTGTTTCTTTTTCTCCTCATCAGTTTGGCCTGGTTTCCTTCATTTTCCATTAAAAGGTACTTTTTATCTGCAGCACATACATTCTTGCTCTCCCGCAATGTACTTTTGTGCTCTTTTTGATGTATTCCCCTCTTTCCTTTCAGATATGTTTCTTCTCTAGTCACTTCCTTCCCATCTGCTCCACTCTCTCCCCCTTCCCCACTGAATGCACGCACTCAACTTCTCCCTTCCGTGCTCTGCCCTCACACCTCCAATCACTGCTTCTCATAAAAGCATGAAGAACCTAAGGGCAGCCAACTCAGACTGGAAAACATTTGAAAGGATACAAAAAGTGGGGAAGGGAACAAGATTCAGAAGAACTGTATTCCTAAACAATCCCTTCCCCCTCCTGCCTTACTCCACCCCGCAAACCAAAAAAAAAGATAAACAACAACAACAAAAAAGAAACACGATCTGATTTGGTTGGGAGATTGGACTTGAAGAAAGAGACAGGCAAAAATACATGTAAAATTACAAATAAGGTGCTCAATACTGATCATTTAGCTAACATCAAGGTTAATCAAAAGCATGACTTAAAGAAAAAAATGTATCTGCTAAAGGAAAAATGTCAGTGATCAACAATCAAGTGAGTGATGAACAAGTACTTCTAAGTCTTCATAGGACAGTTCACACTGATTGTGAATTGTGTGTTACCAGAGTCAGTCTCCTACTACAAAAGCCTTTCCGCAGACTCCTGCAGAGTGAAGTGGGAAAGAAGTTAGCTGAACAAGACTCACTGTTCTGGATGTTGGAGGTGCTGATGGACTTGTAAGTGATACCATCTCCTGGATTGCTAATCGGAGTTTTAAGCGATGAAGAGGATTGCTGATTCCGATTTCTCTTTGAATCTCGGTATCAGACAAAGCAGACATAATAGCTCCACTCTTCACGTTGGCACGGCAGGCAGCAACATACCAAGCTGGCATTCCTAGCCAGAGCTGTTGAGATAAAGCACACATTTGTCTAAAGCATTGCTTCATTTCTTGTATGAAATTAATCATTGAGCCACCTATCAACCTGAATAAGCATGGTAATACACGCAAATGAGTATAAATATCATAGTCTTTATTAAAATGAAATTGTCTCAGAACCATTGAAATTGCCATGGCTTCAGATAAACTCTTTTTTGTTGCTTTTATTGTAGCTAGAAATTTAACGCAAGGGATGCTCTGGATTACTTTTAGACCTATGTTTCTCCATCGCCTGGGATACTCCTTTCCCATGCCTTTATCAAGCAAATCATGGCACAAGTCAGTATTACTGGCAGTTTGATAGTCTTATCATATATAGAAAACAATCTAATATGAACTGATTCTTTTTTACCCTTTTGTACTAAAATGGCTTTCTCTCTCTTTCCATGTTAGTCCTAAAATGTACTTGTGGGGCAGAATCTTATCCTTCTCAGCTTGTATTTTCTTGGTAGAAACAAGCCAAGCACAGTGCAGATAACTAACCAAGTGAGGACTGGGCTTACTGCAAATCTGGGAACAGTCTGTCATGGTGTCACATCCCAGTTGGAAATACCGGTTAGAAGTCGCAGCAAAATGTGAGCACAGCTACATCACTCTGAATTCAGAAGATACGTACTTGCCACTTGAGGTTTTCTTCTTATGTTAGACTTACTAGCCTTGGTCAGCAGCAGCCCTGTGTTTCAAAGTGACGTGGCCTCTTGGTCTTTTCTTCTAAGAGGTACTCTGCACTTCTAGCAGTCTTTCCTGGGACCTACTCAGCATGAATTCTTCCAGGTTTTATGAGCTTTCTCACTTTGTGCTGCCTCATTAATATAATTATCAGTGTCTACTCATCTTTGGTCCCAAAGGAGACAATTCCATAGTAGGGTTACTTATATGTGGGAAGTTTTTGTCACAGTATGAAATACATTACGCTATAGAGAAAAGTGTGAGAAGGACATAAGCAGTGAATGCCATAACCACAGAGATTCTGGGGACAACACGATGGAAAACAAAGACCAGCCTAACTAGGTGCTGAACTCTAGGAGACAGCTTGGTTCTATAAAACGTGAGAGAAGAAGAAACCCCTCTCTGGAAAGTAGCCCTCCCCTGCCCTCTCTCCTTACCCTTTTCCAAATCATTATCACACATGGGTTGGTGCTGTGAATTACATTTTTTAACACATAATTCTTGCCAATGGAATTGGGAACACAGTGTAAAATGCAAGATTTCCACTGGGCAGCAAAACAACGAATATTCTGGATTTTGTGACACTGAATGTCGAAGTACATAAATCACTCCTCAGTACTTAACCTTCAGTGTATGTACTTAAAATGTACATACATAAAATATATATATGCATTCCTACAACTACCTAATCATGTTAGGTATAGATCTATTGTACGTCACTATACTGCTTATATAATATTCCTTCAAATACAAATGGTCAAAAGCACTTTTCAAACATACTCATTATGTTTTATTATTATTACTATTATTAACATTTAATTAACATAAACAACAATAATATTAACATATTATTAGTTACTAATGGTTGGTAGTAGCATCTTATTCTATTCTACTGTTTCTGAAATAGAAACCTGTCCATCAGCATACGATGCAGTGATATTATGTGATAGTAGCCATTATATCCTACATTTTCAGATTTTTTTTTAATTAAGTCAGATTAGACAGCAATTAACAACTATCTGTATTTGAATTTCAGTGGGATAGAGCATCTGACATGGTAACTGAAGTCATTGGGAACTCCATCTCTCTGTGCAACTTAAACAGACCACTCAGAATTAGCTGATTTCATGATTTAAAATGTTTCTCTTAATACTGGCTTTCTAAAAGAGGTCAAGGAAATTATTCAAAATATGTCTTCAGTAAATTCACCAGCAAATCTGGAAAGCCGAGACAAATTTAAAGGATTTTTATTTAATTTCTAACAATACACTGAAGTACTGTGTAGCTGTTAACAAATCTATACCTTACCTGGGAAACATTTACTTAAAAGACAGCTGTTAGATCACTTTTATGACACAGAGAAAACAGACAGGGATGTCAGATTCCAAAAGAGCTCAGACAGGCTTTTCTGTACGGATTCTTCTGATGTACCAGGAAGTTTGAGGAACGACTGCAATCATGTTTCAAAAATGATGCAGTATCTGATTCAAAAATCCATCACTTGATGGATGAGCAACTGCACGCCATCCAGTGCTAGTCTAAACCTGAAAAATGTGATCTAATTCCAACCAACTGCAATGAAATACGAAGTTTCTTGAAAGTCAAAAATGAAAACCAACATTACACAGATTGCATCCAGCTGCGCTTAAACAAAGCCCCATGTGGAAACTATGCATAGATTAAAAATGTATTTAATATTCTCATTTAATTTGTCATTGAATTTTTCATACATGCACTTGAAAAGCAGGAAAGCGTAAACACTGGGAGTTATTCATCCTGCTGCTCGTTAGGCAAACGAGTTCTTTAACAAATTAGGTAAATTAGTTCTTTGACAAACAGCTGACTGTATCAGAAAATGAAGGTAGATGAAAACAGTCCCTAAAAGCAGGACACAGTCATTGTGCTAGGCAGTGAATCCACAGATCAAGATCGATATACTTTTCCAGCATTAGCTAAGAAAAGTCACAATTCTTAAAATATATCTCAGCTGTGCCTGTGCTACATATAAATGACCAGAATAAATGCTAGTGCTGAGAAGCTGAGCCCTGAAAAGTTTGGAAATGTCACAGCTGCGATCACATCTACTACTTTAATTTGGCCCTTTGGCTCCTTTAATGTTAATTTCAGTTTTTATTCCAAGGGTCACACATTACATTTTCCCCAGGAGAGTATGAAATGCATACAGAGTCCATCTGCTGACTGAATGCACTGATGCTCACTGAATAAATTCAGTACTTCTGTCCTCATATCTTTTTATCATCAATATGCAATTTGCATTGAATACTGCAACTTAAACTACCAGAGGGGTTTCCTGTGCTACTCTCATCATGTTTCCCAAGAAGTTCATAGACATCAATTTCTCTTTACAACCCCTCTCTGAGACTATGGGAAGCATATCCTATTTTGCAACTAAGAATCAAGGCAAAACCAAAAGATTAGGGCTTAAATTTTCAGAAATGTCTTCACATTTTACATCACCATGGAGGACATTAAGGGACAGATTGTTTTCAGTACTTAGAAATGTCTAGACCTTTGCATGTTCCCCTTTCCAGCAAATCAGTTTTGATTGTAATAGTGAATATTTCCGACTGATATACAGTCAGAACAGAACGTGAAATTCTCACGAAAAAGTCAGTACCCAAATTAACAAATGCTCCTTATTAACAGAGTTTTTGTTTTGTTTTGTTTTGTTTTCTTTGGTCCGAAGATATCATCCCATTTTCCAAGGTCATGTTCGAACACTTGAACTGCTTTTCTGCAGTTTCCATTTCATCTTTTTCATTAGGAACCTTCAATTACAACATGAAGCAGAAATTTTGTAGATGTTAGCTTCTTTCATTCCTCATCCTTTACTTATTCCCTGGACATACTTCTGTTAAAGCTTTGGAGGGGGGCTATTTTTTCTAGTTGAAGGGAAAAACTCTGCAAATTATGTCTAATAATCAATGGGTGGTACCCGCAACAGACATGAGGATGGGTGGGAGTACATACAGACGCTTGGTACAGACAAGGAACAGATGTTGCACCTTCAGCCAACATAGAGCTTGTATCTGCACAGAGCTGGTACAGCCTTGCCATATAGGAGTGATTGTCTATAAGAACATCCTTCCTTCTGCCTTCTCATCCCCTCAAGGTCTGGGTAAATGTTTTTCAAATAGTTCCTTCACCTAAACCAGTCATTTTAAAATTGGTGGACAGCTCTGCTGAATAAATTTATCTGGATGTATTCCAAAATCCATTCATGTACACCCTCCAAATAAAGGAGAGTCCTCTGCAGCCAGATCGGATTTCAGAGATGAAGGAACCGCCTGTCTAAATCAGAGGGATTTCAACCTGAATCTCCCAAGTCCCAGGTGAAAGTGCCTAAGAAACACCTCTTCTTCCTATTTTGAATGATACCTAGGTAAATTAGCCCTTTCCCATGTTATATATGAAAATGGAAAAAAGTCACAAATTCTTTAAATTCATTAAAAATTCTGAAGATGTAGCTTTTGTATTAACAGCAAATAAAATTTAATAGCTAATTTTTGTTTTTTTTTCCTTAGCATAGAATCCTGCATAAACTGTCTGTGGATTTCCTAGATATTTAGGGACCGAGAAATTATGAGATTTCATAAATCTAGGGGGTCAATCCCAGCTGCAGTAGTAGGGTACCCTCGAGTGATGACAGCCCTTTTGGCCCCATGCCCACTCTCCTGTGTAATCCCGCCTGGCTTTTTTCAGCTCCACTCTCTGATTCATACCATCCAGCATCAAAAATCTGCTTAGTGCTGAAGGCACAGTGAGCTGGAGAACGGCGGGGGGACTTCAGTGGTCTCTTTTGAAATGTGTAAGGACAAGCGCACAGAAGCAGCCTGCCAGCGTGACTCATTTCGAAGCTGTGACTAATGCTTACCTCCAGCCAGGCAACCACTGTAGGCCCATCCCACTGGGCGAAAGGCAAACCCTTTCTCCGAGCTTCTTCCAGAAGTTCATGTCTAAAAATGGATCAAAAACTGTTAAATATGCAGAGCAGCACGTATGGACAACATAGATGCAACCATGCCTTGTAGTTACGGGTAGCAATAGTGAAGTACAATGACAGGCATAGAAAAGTCATGGAAAATGCAATGAACACTACGTCTCCTTCCCCTTTTTGAGCATATTGCTTATTCTATTGCCAACTCTTCCTTTTCTTTTTTTTTTTCTTTTTTTTCTTTTTTGTGGTGCATTTTGACATCCTTTTAAACACCTAACATGAAGACATTGGTGAACTGAGAAAACTGGGATTCCTCCTGAGACTAGTTTATCTATGGTGTGGTAATGACCCAGAATGGCCCCAAATGGCCAAATTACAGACCTAAGCTAAACTTGGATGTAATGCAGCAGGGTCTGTGAGGTCTCTGTGTTTGAAACACTCAACCTTGCCGGACCAGCTATGCACAATTCTGGGGCCTCTGGAGTATAGCTGTTCTGCATCTTAAATAAGCTATCCATGGTTAATAAATAATTGGTTGTATCTTTAATAGTTCTATATATTTTTTTTTTTGTATTGTTTATATACAAAGGAAATCCACGTGGTTTACTGATGTATACGTTTTTATGCTTACAGAATTTATGTGGTTTCTCAATTTTATATGTATATGCATGGATATATTTTTACAGAGTTGTTCAGATACCAATCCAACTTCTGCCTCTGCAGCTTCTCTGGACTGCAATGAATGTGTATGAAAAACTGTGGCAAAAATACCATTCCCAAGGCTTAAAATACACTTCTAATAGAACAGTGTTAAATATTTGGTAAAGTATAGCTCTGTCAGCTAGACTATCAGAATAAACGCCCTATATTAAACACGTTCAACCATCCAACCAGACATCTAATGAATAAAGACCCTATTCTGGTGGTGGCCTAGAAAAAGCAGTCCTTCAAAAGTCTTTTTTTTCTGATATTTAACAACATACTTTCAGCAGCCTCCTACTGAGCGCAACACAAAAGAATGCTCTCAGCAACAAGCTGTAGTAAAAATGAAATTAGACAGGGACTATGCTAATGGTGTATCAAAATTTGCTTACATTCCCACACAACAAGGAAATCATGGAATTATAGCTTCAATTTTGCTCCATCCTCCTTTTTTACTACAGCCTTTGTGGTTTTCTTTGTGCAATTCTTCACTGCCTTAGCAGCTTTTCAAGTATATGTACTACAAAATCACAGCAAATAAAAGTGATGGAGTGATCTTACTCATAAGGAGTGCTGCTTTGGGGATTTTTGCACTGCCAACTTACCAGAGACTGAGAGAATTTGGCTATAGTAAAAAATGGAACTCAAATAGCAATTTTGCATACGTGTTTAAATCCCTCACTCTGAGTATTAATAGAAAGACAGCTGCTTTAGTTCCTATGTTGCTGCTGTAGTAATATGTAATACTACAAACACTTGACAGCTTTACTGAAGTTTATCTAGCTTCGCCTCCCACACATCTTTTGCAGCACAGCTTATCCATTGCCACCTGGCTGTCCAAAGACATTGAAGAGCCACCATTGCTTTCTATGACAGCACAATCCTCAGTAAAATAAAAAAGACTTTCTATCTGGGCACACAAACGTCATGTTACCTTCAGTACCTGGATGTGCAGGAATCCCATACTCCCAAGGAGATGAGTAGCGAAGGCCAATAGAGGCATACACACTCGGCTGCTTAGGAAAACAGAACTGAGGCATGGCCAGACTCAGCAGACAGCCACATCCCAGCTATCTGCAGATGAGGAATCTGGGTTCAGCCTTCCCTCAGAGATGGTTCTGCAGGGTACCTGTGAAGCTGCAGCAGTGCAGCACCTCTCTCCAGTACCCCAAGAAGGTGGCATGGCTCCTGGGGCCAGCGGGGCTGCCAGCTGGAAGGGCTGTCCTCAGGGAGAGCCAAGCCTTCAGGGCTGCCCCTTCCTCACCTGCCTAGGTTCAGTGTCCCATGGCAGGGCACAGACCCTGCCAAACCCCACGGGACTTCCTCTTTCCCCAAAGCCAGCCCAAGCTCAGGGAGCAGCTCTTTCTCTAGCCTGGAGTCCCATGGAGGCATCATCCTCAGAGGAACCTGGTCCCAGATTTTTCCTCATCTTGGGTGTTATCTTCACCCATCACAGCTCAAAGAGCTGGGCTGGCTATCACAATCAATAATAATAAAAAAGTAAAAAGGAAATTATGGCTTTGGGGCCACTGGCCACTTGCTTGTGATAGTCTCCTGCTCAGGGCAAGAGAGCAATGGCATGTTGTCTACAAGGAGATGGGGTTCAGGAGGAACTTTTGGCCTATTTCTTCAATTTGGTGTTAAATCTCTGTGTGGCCTCAGGAAACAAGGTGCTGCAGAAGATGCCTTGTCACTTTAAGTTCTCACTTCCATAAAAAAGTTACTTTCTTTACAGTGGAGTTATAAAATGAGTATTTCTAGGGAGTTCCCTGTGAGTTTGCAGCATGTGAGTTGGCCTGAGGCTTGTTTTGGAGGCTTAGCATTACTCAAGTACATGCTTTGAGAGTAGGAAAGCACTTCTATTATTTCAGAGGCAGCCTGGCTCACACAGCTAAAGGAAAATATAGCTGTAGTTATTGATTTTCGCTGAAGAAAATGGGACCAGGCCAGAAATGGGATGCTCCCTCTATACGGTATAGTCAAAGACTATAGTATGATACACACATAAACCAAAGGGTCTTGGCTTGTAGAAGAAAAGTGTTTTGGTTTGCAAATATATTTAGTGTAAAGTTAAAATTCTTTACTCAGACATGCACAGGGAATACAGGCACCATAAGGCCTACGTCTCACTTCTTGATGTCAAATGCTGAAAGGATTTTTGTAATATTTCTTTCCCTTGAAAATAATTTTATGCTTCAGAACTTGTATTTCCTTCCTTAGGATGTTTCATTTAAACACCTCTCCAATATTAAAGTTCATTTAAGTTATATTTTACTCTTTTAAAAATACTATTCTTTGACCACTTTTAATATAAATTAGGAGATCTGCATAACCTGAACCTTCAATTTCTAAACCAGAACTGAAAGCAGAACTTCTATTTCTTGACTGAGAGAGATATTCTTTAGTTGGCAGTCATAGCAAATTGTCTTTTGATATGTAGTAGCACTATAGAAAGAACTCCACTCTATCGAAATAAGTTTTAAATATAAAGTAGGAAAAAAACATCTACTGTTTTGATCAACGGTGCAAATCATCAGAAAAATGAATCTGGTAATCTACCTGTTTTAGAATAGAATCTGCGTATTTCAGAACAGCCAGAATGAACTGATGTGTTTATGGGATAGTCAGTGGCTTCCTGAGCCAAAAAACAGAACATACCCAAATCGGACTGTGGCAACTGCAGTTCCATTTTCCTTACAAAACCAGACGAGTGATCACAGGAGGAAGAAGAGAGAAATAACCTACACAAGCTTGTCAATCCCACTTCCTCTCACTATAAAGACAAGGTTTAGGGGCAGTGAATAGCATGGTACAGTTTCTCTAATTTTGAAGATGCTTTGCAGGGGAATGTAGTGATATTCTCCTAAGACTGTCAGAAAATTACTACATGTTATAATGTGTCCACTTTGCATTGGTAAGGAGGTAGGGAATTAAAATGTAATTATTTCCATGCTCATTTAGTCTCTTGGCAACATATGAAAACAGGCTGATAAGGGAGAATTGACATTAATTAAGCATTACTAGAAATGGTATTATTTTGCAGATAAGGCTTTAAACCATTTACTGCCACTGGAATGAATTCCAAATTAAAGCCGTATTTTTTAATATAACTTTAACACTGTTCAAGAATAAAATCCTCTTCCATTGTGGGAGTAACTGCAATATGTTACCCTAAGCCCTGTTTTGCAAAGTAAGGAAATTTCATGAACTTCGACTATTTAGCATTCATCCAAAATTTGAGAGGTGTTTGTATTCACCTGTTTTCAAGAGAGTGCCTCATAAAGTGGGCTGTCTTCTCTCTCTTTCTCTCTTTCTCTTTTTCCAACACAAAAAAGAAAAACGACATGTCACGTCAAGTCGTGTTGAGGAGTTTTGTGGCTGAGAAGTGGGCTTGCCTCCCCAAAACTGACTTCTGATGTTTAATCTTCCCCAAAATTACTTCTTAAGGATAGTTTTATGTTGACCCATTTTCTTTAGTATCACTCTTCTGAGCACCAGGTACAACTACATGCCACAGCTGAGCGTGCAACTGTCTTATAACATGAGGACTATGAATGTTTCAATATCCCTCTGGACATCAGGGGTACATGGAAGCAGAGGGAAGGGGGAAATGATAAGACCAAAATTATGTTATTATCCTTGAAATTTTCTATTTCTTATATATTATTCCCTTACATAGGGCAAATTTTATCTCTGTATCAGCAGACCTCACCAACTAATTGCATAAAACTCAAGGAACTTTATTAAAAATAAGAATGTTCTTCAAATAGACTTTGTGTGGGAAGTTAACAAAATCTTGATTTAAAACAAGTCTTTCAATGTCATTCAATTTTCTGTATGAAGATGGGGCTCCCTCCCATGAAGCAAACAAGAAATAACAGTTTAGGATTTTTGATACACATAATCCAAACACTCCGCATGGTACACAAACCAAGTCCTAACACTGTCAAGATGAAACTTGAATTCAAACAGTATTTCAACACAGATCTTCATATTTCTGCAAATAATAGCATTTACTGCGATAGTTCTAGTAGAGTCCACATGAAAAGTTCTCAGGGATATTATATTATGCATATTATAATGTCTTTTAGTTAAAATGTAATCATGAATGTGAGATAAATTAAAAATGAGGAATAGTGAAATCAAGACCAAATCATTCTAGTAAAATACAAGCAGAATTTATTTAGAAGTTTTGGCCAATGGGTGATTTAGATCCTGTGAAATGACCTTTACTCATAAGACATTTTCTTGAAAAGATGAAAGAGTTTGCCTAGCAGACCCTCTGATTATTGTTATTGTTGCTACTATCACTATTATTATCATCATCAAAAATATTAACATATTTAGTTTACATCCATATATTACACAACTGTTTTCTAGAAGAAAAATAGACCCAAAATATGCTGTGTTTGTCTGAGTAATCCTGTGATTTCAAGGTAAGATTAAACACATCTGTCTCATCTGTATAGCATTTCCAAAGCTAACGTACTCACATTCAAAGACTCCAAAACTAAGGAGAGAGAATTTCTACTGAATTGAGCTGGATTTGAATTTTATCTTTTCTATTGCCATTTGCTAAATATTTAAAAGAGGCTAGAATTATGTAGCTAAGGTCATCATATGACAAAACAAACTAGTTGAATTTGTATAAATTAATAATTAATAATAAATGTCTAAGGCAAATAAGTTATCTTCTATCTATTTTCTATAGGACTGTAAATATTTTTTAAAGAATGAAGTAGGAAAAAAAGAGAATTGATATTGCTATATAATACTGATTTAATTTAATCTGAAAGGAGCCATCTGACTTCTAAAGACTGGACTAATTAAAAATTGAGTGAGATTTTGTTGCAACTTTTGCTCTCAGGTAATCTGACTTTTAAATAATTTTAATTCCTCATTCTTTCTCATTCTTCCTCCTTTTTGATACTTGGTATAATAGGCAGACTGAGAACAATAGGCAAAATTCAATTTCCATTTTTACAAAAGCTTTTATATCCAGCTTTAAGGAGTTTTCAGCAAAGAATGACCAAAATACAAAAACAGGCTTAAATCAGGAAGCAATTAATAAATAAAAGTTTTTAAATCCATAAAACAAGGAAATGCAATTTTAAGTTTAGCAGCATCCTGTATAACACTGATAAGGAAAGCAGATTTAATTACTCTAATTATTCTATATAGGCGTATATTATAAGTGTGTGCAAGCTGAAGGGCAACATTCTTTTTCTGAAGACATACATTAAGCTAGGTGAAGCACATTCAGGAATGCTTGATATAGACCCTAACAAATTAGATCTACAGAGAGCTACAATGAAAAAAATAATAAAACACCTGTGAAATAAATAGGCTTGCATAATACATAACCTTGCAATCTCATATGTACTGCACTAAATTAGAGATGTCTGAAGTTCCCAGGTTGATTAAATGTTATCAAGTCTAATTTTATAAAGCTATTTCATCATCACACATTCTAAATTAACATGGTAAACCCTACTCTCTTCCAGTTTTTCTGTCCTTCCAGCCTTCAAAAGTTATAGCTTATGCATTCTTTGAATGCATGAAATTTTCTCCCTAAGCTCCAAAAATTATTCAAGAAGTAATAATATTTGTATGGCAGATCAAAGAGGAGATAGAAGTTTTAAACTTGATGTCAGGTTAACAATTAAAAAACCCTCCAAACTTAAAAATAAACTGGTGAAAAAAATATATGCACAAATGAAATATTACTCTACTGCTATATAGCATGAGGGCTCAAACAGAAGAAAAGAAACTGTGTACTCTGGATTGCTGTGTTTAGGAGTTTGACTCCTCTGGGATTTAACTAAACAGATTTTATGCCTAAATGTGTTTATCTAGGCCTTCACTGTTGTGATTTTTTTCCACTTAAACTTTTAAATGTCTTTGTGATTCTGGGTTTTAGACATCCCCCCCGCCATTTATGTTTGTTTAAAAACATTTACAGCAGTTATCTCCAAGTAGTTCCTTCATTATGTTAAGCCTTGCAGGAGCAAGTCCTTAATTTGTGTATGCTTTCAATATTTTGAAAGTTTTCATTTGGGTCAGTTTTCTGCATGGGATTATTATATAAGGTTCACAGGAGAAAAAAAAAAAAGAAAAAAAAAGAAGAAATAAGAACAAAACATAGAATATAAACATGGTGCTGAAAATGAATATGTTCAGCAGCCATGGTGTTTTAACTTACCCAGATATGCTTTTCATGAGATGAAGAGAGATGAATGGAAAAAAAAAAAAGCACATAAATGTTAATGAACATATAGTAGTTCATAAAGAAACCATATGATAGATAAAATAATAGCACCATTTTAACAACTGAAATCTTTCTAACTGGTCTTTGAACGCTTTAAAGAAGTCAAATGTTCTTATGAAGAACAGATGCATTTCTCAAAATGAGATTTTCATTAAATGATGTTGGTTATTTATTAGGTATCACTCAGTGCAGCACATCTACAACACATATTTGTACCAAAGATCTAGAAACACAGTGAATATGGAATAGATTTTCAACTCAAACCACGCTGCCCAGATTTGAATAGTTTCATAATAATTTTTGTGTAACACAAAAAATTCTGAAAATCCTGAACCTGTGGATTTAAGCAAATTACCATAGAGACACAGTAAAATTAAGAGGGGACTGTGAACCAAAGTTTACTTTCCTACATTTCCTTTGCTAATATTTTAGCAAAATGTCTTGTAATGATGATAAATGACCTAGATTTGGGATTATTTTATTGAAATAGGCAGAAAATTTCATATATACAGATGACTAACTTCTGTAATTATGCAGTATGTCAATTTGAGCAGTCCTACTAATGCTAGATTAGTAGTAATACTAGTGTGAGTGTTTTGCCCTTTAGGTAACCGATTTTTGCCAATAAATATAATTGGTAAAAATATCTGTAGGAGAAATGAGGACGCTATCACTGACAATAAACTTTCTTCAGCATCCTTTAATTGCCATCATAAAATGAAAATTATATGCCTGAATGAAACCCAGGTATCTCAGAATGTTATATTTCTATTAACCAATGATTTACAGAGATATAAAAATGCTTGGTAGATATAGCTGTAGAAAACTTTGGAGTGAAAAGCGTGTGCTCTGATTAATTAAAAAGATGTTGCATTAATTTCATTGAGTTTAGGAGGGGGCTGGTTCCAAGATCTTAAATTTTGTTTCCATGTTTGTGTGTGATAAGCAGAACAGCTGGGAGAGAGGAGGAGAAAAAGTGCAATACAGAAACGCATATGAAAACAAATGGCAAAGTCATACACAGAAAGTTTAAGAAAGAAAAATTAAGAATTGGAAGGACAGTGAAGGTATGCAATACAAATAAAGGACTAGAGAACTACTCAATTACCAAATATGCTGGAGGTACCATTAGAGTTGAATATGCATTCATAATTTTGGGGTCAAAATCTCCATCATGCTCATTTTCTACTGAGCAGACAGTAAAGACTGACTTGAACTCCTCTGCCTTTCATTTTCGACCTTCCAGAGTCTATTGAACCATCACTCCTATTTCTTACACCTTCCTCCAATTACTCCTTTGGATATAGGTAGAGAGAAATAAACAGGGGGATTAACTGGAATGCGAGCAATTTTCTGGCAGCTTTAGTCAGTTGGCAGGTTGCAGCTGCCTTGGCATAACTTAAGGGACCTGAAAGCTGTTCCAGTCTCCCCCATTACAGCAGCAGAGGATACATGATCATCTCATTGCTTCCTGAGCAACTTGTCTGGAGAAAAATAAAATACAGCAGAAAAAATGGATCTTTAAATTCTAGCTTTCTCTTTTTTGTAAGACAATCATTTCATTGCCATTTTATTGAATGAAGATAATGATTTCCCTTAGAAATACACCAAAGACATGTAGAATTTTTTTTTCNATTGCTTCCTGAGCAACTTGTCTGAAGAAAAATAAAATACAGCAGAAAAAATGGATCTTTAAATTCTAGCTTTCTCTTTTTCGTAAGACAATCATTTCATTGCCATTTTATTGAATGAAGATAATGATTTCCCTTAGAAATACACCAAAGACATGTAGAATTTTTTTTT
>VXAL01014721.1:1716-23340 GCA_013399475.1 Chauna torquata
AGAGAGATGTGAGCACTAAATTATGTATTCATTTATGCACAGAATCTCTGGCCTAGAGCCAGTTAAACGTGTTTTGTTGGATATTTATTTTGTATCTACTTGTATTTTAGTAGAAAGAATGCAGGTTCATTATTGACTTATTTTTTCATAGAGAATTATCCCTTTTGAAGCAATCATTGTGTTCCTTTCACTGAAGGGAATGATATCGTGTCTTACAGCGCCTTNTTAATTAACAACAATCCTAATTAATTGTGGGATTGGGGCAAGGGGGGATGCAACTAAGTAATACATGTTCTTCCACTTCACTAAAAGTTTGTGGTGTTTGTCAGTGCTGCATGCTATGAGATAGGAATAGAAAAAGTCTAATGGAAGTGGTACGCTGGTTCTTCAAAGATTGGAGGCCTTCAAGACTAAATAACCTATTCTCTGAAAACGTTTCTTACAAATGTCTTACTGCAGAAGATAAACTAAAAGGCTGTAGAAACCTTTTAGATGGCAACTTGTAACTTTCATGTCCCCTGGTCAGCTATATTGTGAATTCAGTACTGAGAGTAGGATACATTCGGTTTTTGTTTCACTGGTCATCTGTACCTTTTTCTTTGTACATGCAAGAGCTATAAGAGTAATCTCCTAGAGTAGGAACTGTTGACAGTTTAAACATCTGTGATCAATACTGTACATCGTTTCAAAAATTGAGGCTAAATATAAAGCTTAAGTTCATTACCAGAATAGGGCAGTTTGGTATTGCATTCAATTCAGAATGTGAAGACCAATTAACATACAGCTACCAAATGAAATTCAACCCAAGCAGACCTTAAGTGGAAAGTTTAGTCAGCTGGACAAAGCAATTCTTGTATGTCAAATTTCTGCTTTCTCACTAGAGAGAGTGATAGTTGCAGTTTACCCTAAAGCATATATTCTTCTGCTAGCTGTAGTAGTGTCTGAAAATTTGCAGAACCATTTCTCCTTATCTCAGACCTGGTCTTGTTCAGAAATCAGAGTACTTGTCCCTTCCTTGTTTCATCTGTCCCTACCATCTCCCCTACTTCCAGCCCCCAAAGTAGAAATAAAAATAATCTGAAACTGCCAAACTCATAACCCATGAGTATGCTTTTTAGTTTTAGTTTGAGCAAATGGAAAACAAGGTTAAGTCATCCACCATTTGGGTGTGGAAGGTATGGGATTTGATAAATTGAATGAACTGCAGAAAGGTGGAGGTGTTGAATGAGGGCATAATGACTTGAAAGAATTGTAACGAAATACACAGAATTTCTCATCTGCCAAACCACTCTGTTGATGAGCATGACATGAGAGGAAATAGATTTAGCTCTTTAGATGTTGTCCTATTTTGAATTACCTAAAAGGAGGTGTTTCACAAATCTAGTAGCAGGTAGACATAGGACAAGTGACTTTTTCTTGGCTGTGTTGTCAGCCGTCCATGATCACTGAAGGGCTTTGGATTTCTTCTCATAATATGGAGAAGCTTCATNATATGGAAAAGCTTCATAATTCATTGTCTTGAAATCTATTAACTGAAGAATGCACTAAGGCAAAATAATAATTTCCTAGCTCACTATCATATTTCTGACAGTAGCTAGAAGCAGACTGCTGGGAAAAGAGAATAAGAAATAGGGTAAGGAGAAGATAATGCTTCCTCAGAAGATTCTTCTGTCTTTTAACAACTCATGACGTGGGAACTTCCTGAGTCAGTGTTGGTTTCTGTATGTAACCCACAATGAATTTCCCTTTTTTAAACTTACCCAGTCCCCCCTTGAACCTGTGTAGCCTTTTAGCATTGAAAGAGGAAGAAGTTCTACAGGTTAATTACATATTTTTTATGAAGAGCAATTGCCTGTTTTAATTCTGCTGTCTTATTAATGACTTCTTTCTTGTTTTGAAAGAGACACCAGTTATCTACCCTGTCTTCCTAGGTGCCTGTGTCATAGGTGTTTGTCATCTTCCTGATTAAAGAGTTCAAGTTTATTTAGTCATACCTAGTGTGGAAGCTACTTTGACCATTCGTTTGACCTTTCTGAACATTTTCCGGTTCCTTTTATTTTCTGTTTAGAATGAGGGATGGGGAAGAGACATTTAGAACCACATACTTAAGCCATGGGTAAACAATGGATTTCTTTGTAGTGGCATGATATTTTGATTTTGTTCTCTTTTACTCTTCTAGTAATTCTAAGCATTCAGTTTGCTCTTTATAAAGTTAGAATTGTAGTAGGTTTGTAATAACCTCAAAATCTGCTGTCTGAGTAGTTCGTGATCAGCTCAGAGCTTTTCATGTTGTGAATTCAGGATGTATTTTTCTTTTCTGTGCATAACTTTACATTTCAAAATATGGAATTTCATCTGTCCACTTTTGTAGGGGGATTGGTTTTTCTTTTCTTGCTCTGTTACCACATTAGTCATTCCTGTTCTGGAGTGATGATGAACAATTTGAGTCCTGGTACAGTTTTCTGTGGAACTCCACTGATGGTCTCTCTTCACTGGAGTGGGGCAGGGGGAACAGAAAAAGCATTTTCATCTCCTCTGTTTTAAATACTTAAACCGTTGTTCTGTTTATGCATGAAAATGTTTTTGATTTTATCCCATGGTCTTTTAGTGTCCTAGGATATATTAACCTACAGTATTACCCCACTATTAAATCATGTATGCTTTTCTTTAGCTATTTTGTTCTGAAGTCTGATTTTTAGCGTTGTCTAAATTCATGATTATGAAAGTATGTGAAGATAGAGCAGCAAACTTTTCTTTGAATACTACACCTTTTCTGTATCTCTGATTGTGTACATTCTATGCAAATGGCTAGTTAAAACAATGCTCCTGTTGACATTTAAATTCTTTCTTCATGCTGGAATTCAACATAATGTGAAAATGACTACTTCAGTATGATTACAGTGTTGATAAGTGGCAGATGGGAAATAGTCTCGCAGTGTTTGGGGGGACCTGTTTGATAGTCGTGCTGTGGACAGCAAGTGTTCTGCATAGGACTTCTGAGAGCAAAATACAAAAACTACGTCACTTATTGAGACTAAATTCATCACAAGTATGTTATTCATATCTGTGTCCTATCACTGTATTTTGACAATTGTAAAAGATTAAACCATTAATTTCCATGGGGTTGCAGTGTTTGTCTGAAACATGGGGTCTTTGGGGTCAACTCTGATAGTATGCATAACCCTATATACCTGTTGGCAACTCCTCTGACGAACGCTAGCGTGATTTTGCGCTTTGAGGTACGATAGTATGTTCATATGAATAAAAGCGTTTTTCTTGCACATCTGTACATTAGTTTTCAAGTGACCTAGTGATGCAATGATAAACTCCACAAATTTCTTGTTTAGAATACTTAAGCAGAACTTCATTTTTTTTCTTCTAGTTTGTAAAGGTATATAGAACTAAAAATGAAGCAGCTGAAACAGTTTCAATGATGCAGAATAGTTTGTAGGTTAAAAAAAAAAGTAGTAGTCAATGTTAGCATGTCTCTTAATTACTGCAAACAGTCTGTGCATCTCATGGCAAGTTGTGTGAAATTAAGATTCCTCTTTGGTGCCAGCCAAAGTAGCAGCCTTCCACTCCTGCTACAAAAGTCCAAGCATCACTGTGGAGCGGGAATACCTTCTGAAAATACGAAAGAATTTCAAGGAAGTTCTTCTATAAGTTTCAGCAATTCCTGAAAAGTCTGTGATAGGAATAAAATAATTCAGTATCCATTTTCAACTCATGTGGCCAGTCAATGTCCTATTTCTAGCCTTGTTGAAACAGATTCTGAAATCTCTAAATAAGTTCCATATAGGAACTTACCACGAATATATTATTACAACGTGTTTCAATGTTCACGTGTCAATGGCAATTTCTCGACCAACTGCTGTGTCAAAAGCAGCTACAGTTAACATTATGACCATAATACAGCCATCTTCCTGTGAAACACTAGTATTCTGAGGATAATTTCTAATTAGATATTTAAGTCTATGCACTGTCTAGTTAGGTTTTCAGAAGGCCAAAATAATCACAGAGTCTGAATGATCCAGAATCTGATCCAGAATCCAGAGTCTGAATGATCAAGAACCATCGTAAATCAAAACAAGAATCTGAGCATTATTAAGTTAGGACAAATTATCAAAAATATTGTCTATGGATGAACCCTGTCAAAGGCACTTGTCTCAGAAGAAAGTTATCAGGTGTTACAAAGATGACTGATGAATACCACAAATCATACTTTTTTGAGCTAGATCAGAATGCTTTTCTTGTATTTAATGTTTCAGTGATCAAGACTTCATATAGTTCTAATACTACAAATAATTTTAAATACTGCTGTAGCTACTGATCCTGTTTTATCTTCAGAGGTAGTTTCAGTTAGATACTCATTTTGCTACAGCTAAATGTTCCTTGGCCTAGATGAAAGAAAGAGAACATGACATCTCTTACCTGAAATGCAGTGAGTGATTCATTGAAGTTTAGAGCCTTGCAAAAATCAGATTTGATTACAACCTCCAGGTAGCATAGTAATCCTCACTAATTTCGTGTGCCTGTTGCTAGAATGAGAACTACAGTGCTGTTGCATTGTTCCCCGCAAGATGAGAAAATTTTGTAAGCATGTGGTAAGACAATGCAAGTGTGTATTTACATTTAAAAGTTGATGTATTCTTCTCTGAAGTTGCTATAATGTCATTTGGCTTCCAAAATGATGAAGACATAACTTATTGTATGAATTTCAACTGACTAAGGTATCGTAGAGAACAAGCTATTAATTTTTGGTGCTTAGTGTTCTTAACTCACTTTAACTGCTACACATGGCAAATGGTTCCTCTGTTTGATAAAGCTGAGAAAAAGAACATGTTCCTTTTAAAAAAGCCCTGTTGACTTTTTGTTCTCTGAACATAAATGGGTTTAAGTAATATGAACTTCAGCCATTGTTTCATTCTACAAGCTTTTTTTTTTTCAGAATCTAGACAATGTATATGCAATGAATATTATTATATGGTGACTTGATACAAGGATACAGACATCCTGTGCAAATTATTCTTAGATGGTTTGGCATTGTTCTCAGCTATATAACTATTTGTAATGTTGATTTACTAGCTCTTATTTTTAACAGGAAGACAGTGATCCAGCAGTTCACGAAAGCCTTAGCATAGAAAATACGTTATGGGCAAGCACTGTTGTTGCTTCAGGTAAGTGTTGCAATATCAAATCTGATAATATATCTAAGAACTTGTCTGTGGAACTGTATTTTTTTTTCAATGTGAAATATTAATGACTTTTGAAAATCTTTGTCTTTGAGGCTATTAATCTCTTGTACCATTGTTGTCTGTCTTCCCATCAGGTTCCTCATGCTACTGACAACATTTTCCTATCTTTTTAGTCCTCCTTAATAGATTTTTATACTTAAATTTTGCTGTTTCAGTAGTGCTGTCTTTTGTATCCCGCTAAAGCCATTGACCCTTTTTTCCTTTAATTAAAACTTCAGGTTGTAAAGTGTTCTGTTCAGCTCATTGTGGATAGGGTCTTGCTGAAAAACAGACGTACTTTTGCATGTGTTAAGAGATTTTCTTTTATGTAGACTCCATGCTGAGGGTAAAGCTTGCTTAAAATCTTTTATCAGGCAAGTCTTAATCAGAAAGTATTAATCAGTTACATAGTTACATAATTTTCAAACAAAGTAGTCTAAATACTGGTAATGTTTCATGTGTCTGAGATATTATAAGGAGTTCATGTTAGCTAGATGCTGTATTCTGGCTCTAAGCCACTGTAACATTTTTTTTAAGCAGGAGAAATTTGCTTTCTTTAGTTTTTGCTCTATGTAAGAAGTCAAAAGGTCTGTAGGGAGGGAAAAAAGGGCTATGATTATTCTTATTCACAAAAAGACTGAGAATAAGGAATTGGGAGAGCATGAGTTCTGAAAAGGAGCTAGGATTTGAGATCGAGAATTGGAACAGTTGGAAACATTAGAAGAGGTATGGAGAGAGGAGAAGGAAGTAAAGAGGAGGAAAAAAAAGTCTCCACCTAACTTGCAAGGAGAAGCCTCCATAGTAGGGTCTAACTTTATACTGGTGATGAGAATATTAACATACGAACATGCTGGAGGGTTGTTGAGAAGAAATCAAGTTTAAGGAGATGGCAAAGGAGTCTAGGACTGAGCATTCCTTTCCAGAGTCTGAAAAGATTGTCGTACTCTTTTATGCTCAGTTTTGTTTGGTTTCGTTGCACTGGGAAACTATTCTCTCTGAAACTGTTCTGTCAAATGGATGGTGCCTGAATTTGTCTTCAGTTAGGTTATTAACTTGTGAAAAAAAAGGTGCTGCTCATGAATTACAAATTATAATGCTCAATTGCTGTCACTGTTTTCAGTTTGATTTTGCCCAAACTTAAACATGGGAAAAACTACATTCAAAGAGTACACATTTGCAAAATCAGTAATTCTAAATCAATAATTTTGACTTTTAATTGAAAACTGCTCGTATTTTCATTTCCAGGATGGATTATTTGATCTTGTTTAGTAGTGTTGCTGAAGTCTGAGGTCTCTTGATCTGCCATCCGAACTTGGCACCCAAATTAATGGGAACAGTGGTCCTTAAAATTTTCTCCTTAGCTCGCTACCTGCAAGAGTTAATGTAAAACAGAGTTATTACTAGGGTTTTTTTGTTTGTTTGTTTTCTTCTTAGGGGCATTGTGAAGGTATAATTGTTTATGAAGGTGTTAGGTTCATTATTAATGATGTCAGTAGAAAAACACAAGAAAAGATAATTCTCTTTTTGGAGCATGGTTTTGAATAGTGAATAAGACTTTAACGGAGACTCAGGGCAAAAAAAAAAAGTCAAAAAGCTGAATGACTGCAGCCACTTTGGAAGGGAAAAATAATATTCACAGAATTCACAGAATCGTCTAGGTTGGAAGAGACCTCCAAGATCATCTAGTCCAACCTCTGTCCTAACACTAACAAGACCTCCACTAAACCATATCACTAAGGGCTACATCTAAACGTCTTTTAAAGACCTCCAGGGATGGCGACTCAACCACTTCTCTGGGCAGTCCATTCCAATGCCTAACAACCCTTACAGTAAAGAAGTTCTTCCTAATATCCAACCTAAACCTCCCCTGGTGCAACTTTAGCCCATTCCCCCTTGTCCTGTCACCAGGCACGTGGGAGAATAGACCAACCCCCACCTCTCTACAGCCTCCTTTAAGGTACCTATAGAGAGCGATGAGGTCTCCCCTGAGCCTCCTCTTCTCCAGGCTAAACAACCCCAGCTCCCTCAGCCGCTCCTCGTAAGACTTGTTCTCCAGACCCCACACCAGCTTCGTTGCCCTTCTCTGGACTCTCTCGAGCACCTCCATGTCCTTCTTGTAGCGAGGGGCCCAAAACTGAACACAGTACTCGAGGTGCGGCCTCACCAGAGCCGAGTACAGGGGGACAATCACCTCCCTAGACCTGCTGGCCACACTGCTTCTTATACAAGCCAGGACGTTGTTGGCCTTCTTGGCCACCTGAGCACACTGCTGGCTCATATTCAGCTGCCTATCAACCAGTATTCCTAGGTCCTTCTAGGCCAGGCAGCTTTCCAACCACTCATCTCCCAGCCTGTAGCGCTGCTTGGGGTTGTTGCGCCCCAGATGCAGGACCCGGCACTTGGCCTTGTTGAACTTCATACAGTTGACCTCAGCCCATCGGTCCAGCCTATCCAGATCCTCCTGCAGAGCCTTCCTTCCCTCGAGCAGATCGACACACGCACCTAACTTGGTGTCATCTGCAAACTTACTGAGGGTGCACTCGATCCCCTCATCCAGGTCATCGATAAAGATATTAAGGAGGACTGGCCCCAGCACTGAGCCCTGGGGGACTCCACTAGTGACTGGCCTCCAACTGGATTTGGCTCCATTCACCACAACTCTTTGGGCCCGGCCATGTAATTAAGTAACTAAAAATGATGTTGTGTCATCATAAATCCAGATATTAAGAATTGCTCGGCACCTCTATGGAGGTAATTTTAGCATTTGACAGGATTAGACCTGTAACAAAAAGTAGGAAATGATTGGTTTCGGTCTGTTGCTTATATAATAAGAAATTTATAAGGTCTTACGGGTGCACTGTGCATGTAGTTGTAGAGAAGACTGTAAGATGGAACAGTTAGGAAACTGTTAAAATGAACATGTTCTAGGTTTGGTGATAACTGATGTATTCAGTTATTTTCACTCACTCCAAGGTGAGTGTACATTGATAAGTTAGGATACTTAATGCTAAGCTAATTAAATGTGAATTTTTATAGTTAAAATTAGACTTCATAATTGAATTTACAAGATTTGTGACAACTGAAAATCATGTTAATAACACTTACATTTTTTGACTTCGTTATAAGCATATATAAACTACCTTGCTTAAAGCCTGCTGTGGTAGAATGTCACAGGTAGACTTGCATAAGTTTGCAGGTGCCTCTGTGTCCCATCCCATAGCATGGCCTCTTTTAAAATACTTGATAATACCTGAAAAATTTAGTGGAAGATAATACTTACACACAAACTCTATGGTGGCGAGTGCCACTCAAATTCCATGAAAACAGAAGAATAAACAGCTGGTAGCATGTGAAAGTCTGTGCTGTTACTCTACTCTATAGATAGGTACCTCACCTCAACCATATTTGCATCTTAATATAGTCTTCTTTAGTCTGTGATCAGTTTTGTTGCAGTCAGGTATTTTTCACCCAAAAATGTAGCATGTCTATGTGCAAACCTTCTTCTGTTATTTTGTCACATCAATTCAAGAAAGCAAATCTGTAGTATGTGCCAAGGTGGTAGGGGGTAGAATTCTGCCTTGCAACACTGCCATTCATCTATTCATTTACGTTAAAACTCTTCAGTATGTGTGGTGGTTTTACACTGTGGCTAGCTAAACTCCACCACACCACTGTCTCACTCCTGCTCCTCAAAAGAACAAGGGGAGAAAATATGATGACAAAAAAAGGCTTACAGTTGAGATAAGGACAGTTTAATTAAAGGGAGAAAAGAAAAGGAAAAAAAAGCTGTGTGGAAGCGAAGGGAGAAAACAGTTATTCTCTATTTCCCACCAGCAAGTGATGTTCAGCCACATCTTGGGAAGCAGGGCCTCAATATGTGTAGTGGTTTCTTGGGAAGACAGACATTTTCATAATGAGAGCCCCCCTTTCTCCTTCCTCTTCTGAAGCTTTTATTGCTGAGCTTGACATCAAATAGTATGGAATATCCCTTTGGTTGGTTTAGGTCAGCTGTCCTGGTGATGTCCCCTCCCCCCCTCTTGCCCACCCCTAGCCCTACTGGCTTTTATGGGGGGATTGGAGAGACAGTCTTAATCCTGTGCCAGCACTGCTCAGCAATAGCCAAAACATTGGTGTGATATCAGTGCTGTTCTAGCTACGAGTGCAGAGCACAGCACTGTATGGAGAAAGTTAACTCCATTCCAGCCAGACCCAGTACAGTATGGCAGTCCTAATGGCCTCTGAGCTTGGAACGCTGCTTCCTCCAGTGCTCTTCAAGCACCCTGGACATCATCTGTTAGCAAATAGAGCAAGCATGGGGCCAGTTGCTCTTGGGACTATGTTAAGCCCTCACCAACCCCTTGGAAGTCGTTGCAAAGCACTCTTGGTCAACCTGTACTACTGTCTTGACTTATTACTGACTGATGCTGTCTGTCTCAGATGTTGAGACAGGGAGCTACATCACAGACATCCAGGAAGTGAAAATATAGTTGAGTTGCAGATACAAAACCTTATTTAATTTCAAAAAAGATTTTGTATAGGACATGAAGGATGATTATTGGGCAAGGGCATTCTCTTTCTTCCTGACTTTGGGTGTTAGTTTTACAAGATGTGAGGTGTCAGATTTGTATGTAAAGGCATCACAGTAGAGGGCACCATATGATGCAATTGCCAGGCCTCAGATGAGATTTGTCTATATTCTTCCCTCACTATAAACTTGTATGGTTTTGGAGGGAAATATGTAGGTTTCCTAGCATTAGTAGAAATAAGATTGGGCAGCAGTAAGGAAAAGAAGAGACCAAGAATATGATCCGAAGAGCAATTAAGTTAAACAGGAGAAAGCAGGAGGAAATAATGTTTCTTGGAATTTCCACTGCATTACCTCACATTTGACTTGCTGGCTTGTTTCCATTAAGACTTTTACTGAATGTGTCCTTCTTCAGTGCAGTGTTTTCATCAGGCTTATTTTCTTTCCCTTGTTCTTAGCACTTTTACTTTCCAAAACTTTTGTGTGCTCACACATACCCTTACTGTGCAAGCTAGGAGAAGGTGGGTAAGAGGGAAGCAGAAAGAGGGAAAAACAATAGAGTAGTGATCACTATTCCCCCTAAGAATCTACTGGGAAGGAATCAGATTTAGCTCTTTCAGGCATTGGTGAACCTGAATTAATTTGAACTTACATTTTGTAGAAAAAAATCTTTAGAGGATCACGACTGTAGGATAGAAATTCACTAGAGTGTTTCCTTCAAGCTATGTCCTTTGGGCTCTTGAGAAGCCTTTCCTTGAAGCCACTGTTTGTCAACCTGAGCCCATTTTCCTCTTTCTAATGTTTAAATATATTCTGAATTCCAGACATTCTCTCTGACATACTACATAAAATGCATTGCATCATCTAAGAGAGCCTGCTATCTGAAGATGTGCTGTTACTATTAGTCAAGGTGATACAGAAGGTCAAGGTCAGTCTAGGAAAAGTGTGTGGGGAATACCTCAGAAAACTTGAGCTCTGGTTGCTGATGTCCAGACAGTTCTAGAGGAAAGATACCACAAATCAATCATCTTGCAGATCAGTAACAGTAAATGTAAGTGTATAAAGGTTTCAAGGAATCTTATCAGGTGCATGTTGAATCCAGATTGCCAAAGATCATGACAATATCAGGATACCATAATAATGGATTCTATAGCCAAAAACAAAGTGCCTATCGATAGAGCAGTACGAGTGACAAGAATTTGTTAGAATTTAAGACTTATTTTCTTTTTGAATTTTGGGAACCTACAAGTTGGTTCAACAAAATCATGTAGTGTCAAACAATTCAAGAATAAAATACGCGGCTGCCTTTTTATATCTTCAAGTCCTTCTGAAAAGGATTTTTGATTTACTGTTGAACACCGTCTCTTTTTGTATCCTGCTGGTCCATGTTTCAAGCTGTCTTTAAAATAAGTGAATTTTCTGTTGGTTTCCTACAGATTATGTGCTTTCTTTCAATAATAGTGCCTGGAGGAAAGGAATTTTGGTTATTGAAGACTTTATTTAAAAAAAAAAAAAAAACACTGAAGAAACAACTTCATAACCAAATAATTTAAACCATGAAGTATTTTGAAAACCTCTTATGTTATCTTTAATTAAATTACATATCCTTCATAATGTTTGTGTGGTATCACTAACTATGGTGTTTGTGTCTACTGAAATTTTTGGTAGATTTTCTTCTGAAAAGGGAGAGAGGAAAGTCATCAGTTAAATCTTAAAAAGCCTCAGAAGGTCTGCTACACTATGGACTTTTACGTTTTGATCTCTATTTACTCTATTGATCCGTGTTTCAAACTGCTAAGCAAGATAATGCTGTTTGCTGAGAGACCTGCTGAGACACCTATTAAGAGATTTATATTAATGGAAAATTGTGATCATTTGGGCAGGTATCAGTCTTGCAAAGTTGCTTTGGATAAAATCAGAACAATTTGTATAACTGCACAACTGTAAAAAGCACTGTTTTGTTCCAAGTCCCACATGATTCTAATGAATTTGGGTGCTCTCTTCTTTTTATATGCTTCACATAGTTTTTCTGTCTCCCAAGCACTAGTATGATCTCACAATGGATTCAGAGTATGCCTGATTGTTTGTGTGTGTTAATTCTATACAAGTCCTCTTTTATCTCTTTATCCAGGTGCACATGTTTATTCTGGTGGTATCTCTCCTAACTTCTTTCTCCTTCATTAACCACTCTACCCTTACCAACCAGCGGTTGCCCAATTTACACGAGAGCCAGTTCTCATAAAAGTCCATACATAAAAAAACTCAAGTCATTGTGTTTAATAAGCCTGCCCTGGTAGTACGGATATCCTTCCAGAGATGCTGAATTCCATTCAGTTCTTTCTAATGTGGGCCAGGGTAGAGTTTAATGCAGGTGTGCATCTTTCTTCACAGCTGGTATTAAGCTTAGATTCTCTGAGGATAACAGGAGAGAGAAAAGGGAGTGAAAAACTGTCATGGTTTTGGCTGGGATAGAGTTAAATTCTCTTCGTAGAGGTTCACAAGAGGTTCACACAATGCTGTGTTTTGGACTTTTTGGTGAAGATAATGGTAATGTTTTCAGTTGCTGTAGAGCAGTGTTTATACAGAGCCAAGGACTTTCTTGCTCGTTGTGTCGCCCTGCCAGCGAGGAGGCTGGGGGTGCACAAGAAGCTGGGAGGGGACAGGACCAGGACAGCTGACCCAAACTGACCAAAGGGATATTCCATACCATATGACGTCATGCTGAACAATAAAACTGGGGTGGCTGGCCGGGGCAAAGTGGGGGTCGCTGCTCAGGAACTGGCTGGGCATCGGTCAGCGATGTCAATTGTGAGCAATTGCATTATGCATTGCATTGTGTACACTTGCTTTGTATATTCTTTTACTGTTGTCATTATTATTATCATTATTTTCCCTTTCTTTTCTGTCCTATTAAACTGTCTTTATCTCAACCCACGAGCTTTTTCCTTTTTCACGATTCTCTCCCCCATCCCACTGGGTTGAGGGGTGGAGGGAGAGTGAGCGAATGACTCTGTGGTGCTTAGCTGCCTGCTGGGTTAAACCACAACAAAAACAGACAGCAAAACTGTCCCTGAAGGAACCACTGTATGACAAGACTAAAATTAGGCTTGTAGTTCCATATACTGATATAATCCAGGTCTAAGGAACCCTAGATTTGCCAGTAATATTGTGCTAGTAAGAAACAGCCCCAAAATTTTAAGTTTAGGATCAAAAACCAACAGCAAATCAGTTGGACTTAGCCAGAGTTATGAACAAAATTCATTGGGATGTTTTTTATCTGACTTTCATCTTTGAAACTAGTTTTTCAAGGAGCAAAATGCAAGACAGGTAGGACAGCTTGTTTTCCTGAGCTGCAACAGCGTAGCCAGGTGAAACTCACTGGGGAATCTGCCATCAGCAATAGAGCAGTCCTCCCCAGCTTTTTCTGATCTAAACAGTTACAAAGCCAGAGATTGCTGGAGTGTTCAACAGGGGACACGCTACATAACATTCATCCAGTGTGCTGTGAAAACTGGATAGAGGTCAGCTCATAGGATCCCTCCAAACTAAAGAGCCCCAAACTGATATGGGCATTGGTTGGAGACCAGTAGAAAGAGCTCAGAAATTATGGATCAGTGATTTCCACCTCTCTCTCACACACATGTACACACACACACACACACACACACACAAAATCAGGGGTTTTGGGGTGTTTTGGAGACATGTTACTGATATACTAACATACAGATTTGCACGTGGAACTGTCAGCAGAAGCAAACTAGCTTTGGGGGAAATGCTGTGTTAAGGGAAGCCTTAAGGAAAAGCTTTAGTATGGAGAAGAGAATAATAGAAAAAATCATAGTAGTCCGGAAGATGCGATTTACAATCACTGATGTTTTGTATGTGGAGTCAGTTTTCACTGGCATTCTCATTTTTGAGTAAATTAAACTCTTTTCTTTAACTTTCATCTTGTTTTCTTCGTGTGTTCCTTCAATTTTTTTGTGGCCTGTTATGCTGCAACAGTAGGGATAACAGATCTCATACACAGTCCTGATTTTCCAAAGGCAAATTAAGTTAATGTCAGACAAAAGTGTAATACATCTACGGTCTTCTGAGTAGAATGTTTCTGACAAGTTATGTTAATTATTTCTTTATAGCATTAAGATGACCAAAATGACCATAAAACCATTTCAGGTCACTTGAAAAAAGAACTGAAATAAAGCTTTTGTTTGTGCTAGAAAGTGAGATACGTAGTAGTAAACCTCTACCTAGTTTAGTTAAATAGTAAAAATCTAAATGTTTAATAGAGAAACATATTTAGTGATGCTGAAACCCAGTTTTTCTGTACCATCCAGTAAAAATCAACTAAAGGATAGTTGGAGCTGGAGAATTATTTTTATGTTAATAAAAAATATTTTTATTTGGGATTTTATCAAAGTAATGAATTGGGTGAACTAGGTGTTACATTGTGATAGGTGACAGAGCTGGCAGGCAATTTGTGTGTGGTGTATTCAGCACTATTGTACTAATTTCTTATTCCTTGTGAAGGGCGGTTATTTATGCTGCGTTAACTTCTGGAAACAATTTGAGACAACTGTCAGTTCAAATGCAAGTCTTTAACAAGTTAAATTTAAATTATCGTTTTCATTGAAAAGAAGGAAAGCATGTAGTCATTTTTATGGATGTTGATTAAAGAAGTTATAATGACCCTTTATTATCAATTCTGAAAAAACATTCACAATATTACATAGGTTGGCTACATGCTTGTTTTTTCTTATGCACTTGATTTGTTTGAAGGACTATAAATTACTACAGGTTTTAATTCAGACATTTTTTTTCTTAACTACTTGACACCTCTGTTTTACTTTTTGTTTTTCAGGAACTGTAATTGGTGTTGTCATCTACACAGGGAAGGAAACTCGAAATGTAATGAATACATCCAATCCAAAAAACAAGGTCAGTTAGCCTTACTATATGATTTCCTACTTTTATTTTCATAAAACTTAAATAGATGTAGGTCTTTGGTTGTAGGTCTTTGGTTTTAGGTACAGGCTCTAATGTATTTTCTGTGTGCTGAATTGACTTGAACTTTGGTATAAAAGTGAATTCTGCCTCATTCTCATTTCAGAAGTAAAATTATTCTTGCTTTAGCTAGGGCTGTTACAGGTACTAATGAAAACATTTTTCTTCTAAGTATAAATCTGCATCCTTAAACTTCTGTATTTCTGTCTCACAGCTAACAATTAACTCCCTCTTCACTTCTCTCATCTATTTTTATTGTAAAATATTTGGCCGAAACTACGTAGTAGTTTTAATGAACATTTATAACAGACTAAAATTTATGCCGACTCCCAAAGAAGCAATGAAAACATCTTCAAGAGATTTGTCTTTTGGAGAAATACCAGAAGTTTGAATGCTTGTGTATAAGGTTCTTTCAGTTCAAAACAATGGAAATAGCTCTTCATTTCGTCAGCTGTGTTTGTAATATGAGTTAGGTTGGGGGAGGGCCCTCAATTATAAAGATATGAAACTTCAGTTGTAGGCAGTATCTTTCAACCTAGACCTGTATTTAGTAAGAAGATAATTATATTAAGAAAGGGAAAAAATTCTTGCAAGAGGTTTTTAGAAAAAAAAAGTCAATTGTGACAGGTTGCCAGTTTCACACCATTCATAGTAAGTTACTCTGAGTAGGAACATCAAGAATGAAATAATACAAATTGGTTGAAGCAGTTATTGCAGTTCCCCTGAGTGTATTGATTTGTGTTTCTAATAGAGATGCTTTTAAATGTCTCATTGACAGAGACAGTTGATATGTACCATTACATGGATTAAAATGGCCTTTTATTGTTTTGATCTTTATAACGTACGTTTTAAACTAAGAGTAAAATGGAAGTAAAATGTTTATAGTTCATAATTACTTTTCTATCTGATACAAAGAAGAGCCCTTTAGTAACAGAATCTCTTTAAGAATTCTGAACAACTTTTGACTAGTAAATAATACAGGTGTTTAGAATGAAGGTATTTAATATAGTGAATTGATAGGATAGTATGCATAAATGTTATATGCTTTACCCAAATTCAACAGATTCTGGAGGTGTGCTTGATGTAAATGCTAGCTACAATTTTTCATGTGAGTATTTCACACTGAAAACTATGGTAAAGGGTAACAGGGTTTGTTTTAAATCTATTTTCAAAATTACTCTTAGTATTAAAATAGTTGCTCTAAGTTTTCATCAGCAAAAGATTAAGTAGCATAAAACCTACAATAAAGAGACCCAGTAGCATGTTGACAAGGTGCAGCATGGATTTTACTATAATGCTAACAATTTAAAGTTATTTTTATTTATGATGGGAACATAAATAAACCTTACATTTTCATGAAGTACTCAAGAAGCAGAATATTCTGTGTGTACATGCAGACACATAGAGCCAAATTCTAATAATATCATCTGGCTTATATTGCAGTATCAGCTTGAGAACAATGAGAAATCATGCTATTAAACAGCATTTCATCTGCCACTGATGAGACGGGGTGCTTGTATAAATAAACTGTACTCGCTTATTGTCCAAAGGATTTTGAGGAATCACTGTAGTATTAAAATATGCAATATTCCAAATATATGTATTCATTTATTTCTCACAGATGATTAGTTCTTTGTACCGTATTTAGCTGATAGATATCTACTAAATGTGAGGAATTATGTTTAATATAGTATATGTAAAATGACCTGCTTAAATGTCTCTGTCTTGGTAGTTGTTCTATAGAGTATTTCAAAAATTCTAAAATTTACCTTACAGTGAACAGGTGAGGACTTTCTCTGGAGCCTATTTTCTACATCAATTGCATCCATTTTGTGTCAACTGTCTTTCACGTTACTCTGTAAA
Source organism: Chauna torquata (assembly GCA_013399475.1). Taxonomy (NCBI): domain Eukaryota; kingdom Metazoa; phylum Chordata; class Aves; order Anseriformes; family Anhimidae; genus Chauna; species Chauna torquata. The sequence continues at coordinate 18,340 of VXAL01014721.1, forward strand.
TGTCTAAATGAGTCTTGTGTGTACCGATTGCTCAACAATAATATTGGTGAGGATTTTTTCCCCTCTGTGGACAGAATATCCTTATTTAAAGCAGTAGCATACAAGTAGTGTGATTGGTAAGAATGGATTTGGGAACTGAAAACAGTAAAATACTTAATGCCATCACAAATGAGTAGGTGATAAAAATGTGTGTCAGTATAGAAAATAATTACCAATATTTTATAACATGCATTTTTAATTATACCTTTCTGTGGAGTTAACATCCTGCTGCGTCTGCATCTTCTATCATGGGGTGAGATCAGCTTGCATGCTTCTGTAACATAAGATGCTTACTGCCTATAGGTAGTATTCTCTCATAGTTAGCCTTGCAGTAGTTAGCAGTACAAGGAGAACAGCAGAAGTCAGCTCATTCTTTGTGTGTTTGGGAGAGGGACTCTTCCTCTATTTTGTCAAACCTGAGAATAATGTTTGTGTTGAATAGAGTATGTAGAATTAGAAACCAAAAGGAGGGCAAATGGAGTCTACAACAGCCGTGGAGATTAGAAGGGATATTACAGTTGAGAGATTAAAGGCATAAACATAAAAAAATAAAAATAAAAAATCTGCACCTAACTGTTGCTGAATTAAATTGGTAATTATGGTATTACAGCTGAGTCCGGAGGAAATAAGTCTGCCTTCTCTTCTTTAAAGAATAGTTGTTCCAAATACTGTTTTGGAACTGTTTTTAAATGGCAGACTGTCTCTTTGTTGCTCTTTGGGGAAAAAAAAAAAAGAAAATAATAGTCTAGAGATTTTGTTGTAAAATATGTTGATATACTCTTGTTTGGAATATAGCTTTGGGAGGAAGCAAACACTGAGATCTAGGATTCTCCACTTAGATTGCCAAACTGAAACGTCCATGGCAAGAAATCTACAAACATGACTCTTTTCATTATTCCTCTCTTCATTGAAATGTTATTGGTAAGATAGATGTTTCAGTTGTCTTTCTTACTGGAGTATAACATTACTGCGGTACTTTGTGCTATGAACTGGGTTTTTCTAATGGCAGTTTTTTCATTTTCCTCCTTAAGGATAGATGCTTTTTGACTAAGCCAATATTAAAATTTAGAGATGCAGACCTGTTCTATAATCAGTGAGCAGAAGAATAAAACTGAAATAAGTTTAAGCAAACTTAACATTTCACAGTTTTTGAAATGTATGTACCTGTTCAAGTGTGTTTTATCTCTGTGTTAAACTTAGAAGGATTTATTGTGCTTGCTGAAGTATTTAGTCATTCAGGCAACAATTTTCTTAACTTAAAGTCAACACTTTGTTGTTTTATTACAATTATAAAAATTGCTTCATTGCCTAAGGATGCAGACACGGTCTGAAAAACACAAAGAAGAGAATTTTCCTAATGGATCAGTTTAATATGTTTTTAATTCCAAACAATATAAAGAAAAATAATTTCCAGCAAAGTTTAATTTCAGTCTAAAATGGTATATGTTTTGTGCTTTAGATAAATGTAGAAATGGTAACATCAACATTATTATAGCGCAGTGTCTCTATGCATTCTACCTCATTGGCAGTCACATCAGCTTACTCGTGAATGCAGTTCAAGCCTTTAAAACAAACAAACAGAAAAAAATAGATTGAATTGTGCTCATCACAATGCCATAATCAGTAATCAATCCTATTTGGATAGATATTCTTAAACCTTGGCATTGTGGATGAAGTTGGACTTTTCAGAAGTAAAGGTCATTTACAGATGTTAATTGAAAAAGAGGGAAATTAACAAACTAAGGTTATTTATTTAGTCTGGCATTTTGCAGTGTTCTCATTCTTACCTATTTAAAGTGCAGAATAGTTTTTTTGCTATCTAAATTCAGAATTGCTTTTTGGAGTTTTGGTCTTCATAGAAAGCTAGATTGTTAGCACAGCCCTTTTGCAAGGGTGACCTGTCTCCGTTAATGGAAACAGATTTTGTGGGTAAAGTTTAAAACCAAACAAAAAAAACAGTGTGTTTGGAGAGAGAAGAAATGAATTTGAAGGAACATTTTGTGTAGATTTTTAGAATGTACACTGGTATGCATCAAAATGAGTAGAAATTATATTGAGTAGAGCTACTGAGAAATAAGTAGTGTCTATAAAGGAGATATAGCAAGTTATCTGAGTACTGTGCTTCAGGTTAGTACAAAAATAGTTTTCATGTTGCTAATCCTTAGCAGCATTGAAAACTTTTTTTTGCATTATGTTATGGAAACCTACATCTCCTGGTATGTTTTAACATCAGTCACAAAACTTAGTAGTAACCATTCAGTGTTCTTTAAATAGTAATACTGTTTTTTCCCTAATTATTAGCTAGACTGGAAGATAAAAACTACATATCTTGTGGTTGTGGTTTTTTTTAAATTTTATTTAAAGGCTTCACTGGTGAAACTTGAAGTAGTAAAAACAAAAAACAAAAAAAATACTTTTTTTGTGGCAAACTGAGACAAGACTTGACACCACTCCTCTAAGCACCTCCCNNGCTGCTCTATGCTTGTCCTCGTCTCTTCCCCCACTTAATTAGAATAATTTCTGGAAAATATTTCTTAAACAGGGCACCTCCCCACCCATTTTTTTTATTTGGAGTGAAATATAACATCTGGAGCAGATTGATGTGTTCCCAGAAATTGATACGACTTCACCAATTTTTACCCATTCAGCGTAGCATTTTCAATATTCAAAATATATGCTGCTCCTGCCATGACACACTTCTTGAATGTTGAAATTCTGTTGTCCCACATATTGTAATGGCATCAGTAAGACATTCTTGTCTGTTCCACCTCAAAGACTGGCATTTGTGAGCCAGACCTCCATTTCTGTTCATGAGTTTGTGTTAACAGTAGTAGCTTCTCTGTACAGAAGAATGGAGTCTTCTCCATTACAGAAGTAGAATCGGATCATGAATGTTGATGACTGAGGGAAGAAAGTGCTCCATGAAATCCCCTGTCAGGTAATACAAACAAGAGTTTAGTGTTACCTAGAGAGCTTCAGAAGAGCCTTAGAAACACAGTAACTTTATTCTCCTGCTCCGCTCTAAGGACCCAGTAACTTTGCTTGCGTGTTTTGGTTATTAAATGGGGAATTTAATGTTGTTCATAGTCTTGCTATGGTTGTATACGTGTAGGGACAAACATAAGAGCAGTACCTCCTTTAAAAACTGTTACGTGGCTCTTAATGACAAGTTTCAAGGAGTTATAAGGAGAAAAAAAGGGGCTTGTGTAGCACTTTTAATTGGAGTATGGTCTGCTGTGCTTAATCCTCCTAGAAGTCCTCTTTGTATGGGATAAAATAGAGAAAGCTGTCTCCTACAGTTAGTAAGTGGTCCCCAAACTGAGTTTGTGCCCCTTCTGCCCAGAGCTTCCGTCCAAGAAAGTACTTGAACACCAGCTTCCTGATAAGTACAAGAATCCTTCTGTTGCAATAAGGGAGAATTGCTGGGATCAGGGCATGAGGGAAACACATGAAATACAGTATTAGTGCTCTTCTCTCAATGTGCTCTCATCTGAGCAAAGGAAGGAATGTAGCAAAAGATGGGAAGTAGAGGAGGGTCAAACTTAGTGTGTAACAGTTAATAACACTGCAGTGACAACTGAAGAGCCCACCTACCCCCAAAGCTAGAGTGTCTAGGTGAGATGGATGATAGATGAGGAGGACAAAAGACATCTTTCCTAAAAAGATTGGAAAAGAACCGCTGAATGTCAGAGGAGCCACCTCTGTTACTCCAAAATGAGGATTAGAACATAGCAGTGTTGATGCTTGGAAACTGTCAGTAATGTTTGGCAAACCAGGAGCAAAATTTCTGTGTCTTTTACTCTCAACCAGAAAGAATATATCTTACTACTGTCATTACCGGTAACTCCATTAACTGGAATAGCAAAGGTGTGGAACCAGGAGTTTCAGTTGTCAGATGGCTAGTATGGAAAAAGTATAGTTCCACATAATGGAAATGACATTTGCATTTATATATAGAAAACTGGAACAATACTGCATTTATATCACTATATTAAAACTATGAAAAATGTTAAGAGTGGATAACAAAGTCTCAGTAAAGACTGAAAGTCTTGATTGATGTCTTTGAGTACATAGGTGGACAGAATTCACTCAGTGCAAACTAACATGTTGCTGCAGGGTTTTTTTAGAGTAAATTAGAGTAGTTCAGTTGGAAGGGACCTACAAAGGCCATAGAGTCCAACTGCCTGACCACTTCAGGGCTAACTAAAAGTTAAAGCATATTATTGAGGTCGTTGTCCAAATGCCTCTTGAACACTGACAGGCATGGGGACATCAACCACCTCGCTAGGAAGCCTGTTCCAGTATTTAACCACCCTCACGGTAAAGAAATTTTTCCTGATGTCCAGTCTGTATCTCCCTGGTGCAGCCTTGTGCTGTTCGCAGATGGTTACCAGGGAGAAGAGATCAGCACCTCCCTCTCCACTTCCACTCCTGAGGTAGTTGTAGAGAGCAATGAGGTTGCCTCTTAGCCTCCTTAGTTGAGAAAACTCCAAAATAGACAAACCAAGTGTCCTCAGCCNAGGAAGCCTGTTCCAGTATTTAACCACCCTCACGGTAAAGAAATTTTTCCTGATGTCCAGTCTGTATCTCCCTGGTGCAGCCTTGTGCTGTTCGCAGATGGTTACCAGGGAGAAGAGATCAGCACCTCCCTCTCCACTTCCACTCCTGAGGTAGTTGTAGAGAGCAATGAGGTTGCCTCTTAGCCTCCTTAGTTGAGAAAACTCCAAAATAGACAAACCAAGTGTCCTCAGCCTCTCCTCATGGGACTTGCCTTCCAGCCCTTTTACCGGCTTTGCTGCCCTCCTCTAGATACTGTGAAGTATCGTAACATCCTTTTTATATGGTGGAGCCCAGAACTGCACACAGTATTAAAGGTGAGGCCACAGCATCACTAAATATAGTGGGAGAGTCACCTCTTTTGACCAGCTGGCTATGCTGTGTTTAATGCACCCCAAAATACAG
>VXAL01014721.1:48849-64882 GCA_013399475.1 Chauna torquata
TTTCCTCTTGGATTATGAGGGCTTTGTTCTTCTCCTCGACCCTATCTGTCTCAGGGGGCTGGGTACCCGGAGAACAACTGGTCTTACTGCTAAAGACTGAGGCAAAGAAGGCATTAAGTACCTCAGCCTTTTCCTCATCTCTTGTCACTGTCTCCCCCCACATCCAATAAAGGAGGGAGATTCTCCTTAGTTCTACTTTTCTTGTTTATGTATTTATAAAAACATTTTTTTATTATCTTTAACAGCAGTAGCCTGATTGAGCTCCAGGTGGGCTTTGGCCCTTCTAATTTTCTCCTTGTACTGCCTCATGACATCTTTATATTTCTCCTGAGTGGCCTGCCCCTTCTCCCAGAGGTCATAAACTCTTTTCTTCCTGAGCTGTGGCCTAAGCTTTCTGTTCAGCCAGGATGGTCGTCTTCCCCACCGGCTCATCTTTCGGCACATGGGGACGGCCTGCTCCTGCGCCTTTAAGATTTCCTTCTTGAAGATAGTCCAGCCTTCCTGGACTCCTTTGTCCTTCAGGACTGCCTCCCCAGGGACTCTGTCAACCGATCTCCTAAACAGGCCAAAGTCTGCCCTTCGGAAGTCCAAGGTGGCAGTTCTGCTAACCCCCCTCCTTACTTTTCCAAGAATTGAAAACTCTATTATTTCATGATAGCTATGTCCAGGACAGCCTCCAACCTTCACATCACCCACAAGTCCTTCTCTGTTCACAAGCAAAAACATGCCCTATTTGCTCTTAGTTTCCTTATAGTTTTTAACCTCATAATATTAGAGTAAGTAATGACAAACTTGTCTGAAATACACTAAAAATACTCACATTTTAAAATGATTATATGGACATCTAACATGTCAATAATTGTTGTCATTGTGAGGCTTTTTCCAAGAAAGCATCTGACATGATGACTGTGAAGATAAACATTTTTAACAGGAAGTTGTTATAAGCTGCATATGTCACAGCTCTTGTGTCAAGGTGTTCAAGTTTGACATGAGTTCTGTTTGTATTTTACACTCTGCTGTATTTTCAGCCTGTAGGAATTTTACAGATAATTCTCTTAAATCATTTTCCGGATACCATCCTGAGATTTTAAGCTCTACCTAATCATCTGTATGTAGATTGAGTGCTGCCCTTTTAAAAACTTCATGTGCAGCAGTCTCTATAGTAATATGGGGTTGTTGAACATTTTTTCCCACACATTTAAGCATAAATGTATGGAATTGAGTCTTCCGTCAAAGTTACATTTGTTGCCTGGGTTTTATGTAAAGTGCTGTGTACGTTCTTTCATTTCCTTTTATGTGGTAAAATAATAGACAAAATTTGGGAAAAAAAATTAGTCCAAAAGTGCTAATGAGACCAATTATGAAGCAAGCAAGAACACAAATCTGAGACTTTTCTTGAAAGTATCAGCAGAGAAAACTAGAAAATACATATAGTGGACTAAACAAAAAAAGAATATTCAGATTTTCTCTCCAAAGAAAATATGGGAGAAGGGAGGAGAAATCATTTGGAGAAATTAAAAAGATGAGCTACGGGTTAGTTTTTATTTAAGTCTTGATAGAATAGTGCGTTTAAAAGCAGTAACTTTCTGTTTTACTTGTTTAGTGCCAGTTAATAGAATTAATAGAAATTCAGACTACAAAAATTATTTTCCGTGAAGATTTAACTTCCTAGGCATGTTGAAGTTAAAACAGTTTTGGTTGTTTCTTGTCCAATGCTTTCTAGGTAAAAATGATTCTGTATCTTTTACTAGCTTGTAAATAATGTGTTTATCTGTGTATAGTTTATAGCGGTTTCAAGTAGGTAGGGCCATGGGAAGGTTAGAAATATGAGGGATTGCGTACCAATTTGGGCACTGATGTGACCCAAATATGATCTTCAGTATTTCACTTAGAAGGAAGTACTGGGAATAAAGGCTACATCTTAATTACTTTATTTTTAAAATTGGGTAACACTATGGGTGTATTGTATTTGGAGTCTCAACAGGACTTTGTCTTTAACTACAGAACTTAGCTGATATGCCGAACTGCTCAAGAAGATCTTGCCTGCCTGCTGAGTTTCAAATAAAACTATTGTACAATTTTTGATTCAAATTAATGCATGAGTTTTATTAGTCATGATGTCAATTCACAAATTTATTTTGCTGAATTCATTAGATCTTGATTGCTTTTCACTGAATCATGAAAGACAATGTTTCTGGAGTTTCTGAATGTATTTTCCTGAAACTTGCTCAGTGAAAGCCTTTGCTTATTGGCAAATTTGTCCATGTTGACTAAAAAGCAAAACCAGAAGTTTTTACAAGGGCACCTAATGTAGTTACCATTTAGAAAAAAAATGAGATTTTGAAGTCCTGTAAATGTGAATTTGACCTAAACCACTACTGATGTTTTGGAGGGAATAAAAGCAGAAGTATCTATTTTTAACTTGTAGTAAAAAGCAGTGTGGATTCTGAAATGTTGTGTTATTGATTTGTTTTCAAGCTGAATTACAGAGGAATGCCATCCTGGCTTATAGCGGAGTAAATTCCTGAGTTGGATAAAAGTTGCCGTAGGTTTGCCTGCTAGGGTAGCTAGTGCTGAGGCTGAGTGACAAGAAACTTCACACTATCGTGCTCACTAAATATGCTCATTGTCTGCAACAGCCTTTAAATACATATATTAACTTACTGCATTTAAAGATTACATATTATTTGGCTTGCTAAAAATCAGTGTTAGTGATGCAAAATATGTCAGTGTGAGCTTTTATTAGTTGTGGTACATGTGATGTTTTGTGCATTTTCCTTAATAACTGATATGTCTGCAGTCTTTTAAAATTGGATGAAATTGAGAAGGCATTAAGTAACTGATGGATTTAAAATATTTTTGTTTACATAATGAGGTTCTTTGAGGTCCATGAAGGGCTTATGAGAAGTGATAGCTAATATTGTCAGACTCTGAAAATAACTTGGTTTCTCCTTGTTTTAATGTATAAAAGTCTTGGACTTTTTGGTCAGATATTTCTATCCATTCTTGTGAATCTCTGTTGGAGAGATTTCTAGTTTTGAAAGCAAACTCAGGGTTAATAGCCCTCTATTATTTTTCATGTTTTGCCAGTGTTCCTAATGTGCTAGGTGACAGCTACAATGATTTCAAAGAGAAAAAGTTCTGCTAAGACGACGAACACCAAATGAAGGAAATCGGAGCAAGATAGAGCATACAAGTTTTAGAATCAACACTAAAAAAGCATCTATATTGCTCATTTTTGTGTTCCTTTTATTCTTGTTTCTTGTGCTAGAAAGCTGCCTTGGATTGTACTATTCGCTGTGGAGATATTATTTCTCTGGAGGCCAGTGGTGCCACCTTTCTATTAGGTCTTTGCAGTGTTAAGGGTGTACACTCTGTTCCACTTAGGAGTACATACTGGAAAGCTAGGGTAATTCCTAAAATACTTCCAGGCTTCAAATTACAGATTTTTGTCACTGCTTATAAAGAAGTGTCTTTTTTTTCCTTACTTGCAAATTACATTTGAAAGATTATAATTAAATGCTTATAGAGCACATTCAAAACATCAAAACTAGGTAATACACATGCTTATAAAAGATGCAAGTGAATATATGAACTGCGCTTAAGCTTTTGAGAGGCCTCTCTGATTCAATCTTACTTAAGTACAGTTTTCCCTATCTGGATGACCTGTACTTTTCCACTGGCAGAGCAGCCATGTGGATTTTCTTTTGTGCACCTTGTACCTGAGGCTGCAACTCTTAAATAGAGCTTTCATCACAGAATACCTATCTTGGTAGCCTAGGCAAATTAAAAATAATAATAATAATTATAGTCCAAGCACCTCTTTAGAATACACTTTAGAGCAAATGTGTAGCCATTCTTAGTGTGCTCGTTTCCCTTCTTGAGCTAGAGATCAGTCTTTGTACTTGACTGACTAACTAGTAGGCTCTCCTCCTTAAGAGTAAATCTGCTGTCATTCCTTTTGTTGACTATTACATATCTCGTTGTTAAGTCTGTTACATTGGTTCTTATTTTCTGTCTCAGTCTGCAAGTTGACAACCATACATAATACAAATGTTAGTAGCTTATTGCTGGCTCTGTATTGACTAAGACAAGGTAAAACTGTACTTAACCACTGTGAGGCAAGGGACTTCCAGTATTGTTATACTGTAACATTTTCATAGAATCATAGAGTATCCTGAGTTGGAAGGGACCCACAACGATTGAGTCCAACTCATGGCTCTGCACAGGACCAACCACAAATCAGACTGTATGTCTGAGAGCATTGTCCAAATACTTCATGAACTCCAGCAGGCTCAGTGCCATGACCACTTCCCTGGGGATCCTGTTCCAGTGCCCAGCCACCCTCTTGGTGAAGAACCTTTTCCTAACATCCAGCCTGAACCTCCCCTGATGCAGCTTCATGCCCTTCCCTTGGGTCCTGTTGCTGTTCACCAGAGAGAAGAGATAAGCGCCTGCCCCTCCACTCCCCCTTGTGAGGGAGCTGTAGGCCACCATGAGGTCTCCCCTCAGCCTCCTCTTTTCCAGGCTGAACAAACAAAGTGACCTCAGCTGCTCCTCATACATCTTCCCCTCTAGACCCTTCACCATCTTTGTAGCCCTCCTTTGGTCACTCTCTAATAGTTTTTTGTCCTCCTTATACTGTGGTGTCCAAAACTGCATTCAGTGTTTGAGGTGAGGCTGCAGCAACGCAGAGTAGAGCGGGACAATCATTTCTCTTGACCAGCTAGTAATGCTGTGCTTGATGCACCCCAGGATATGGTTGGCCCTTTTGGTTGCCAGGGCATGCTGTTGTTGTTTTCAATAAAAGGAATCTGGTAGGGTCCTCTTTCTGTTGTCTGTCCTGATTTTTTAAATTTATCTGTGTGATCAAAGACAGCTGAAGTTAGGTATGCTATCCCAAAAGTGATTGGGATACCTCACCAGGAGAGGGATGGTTTCCTGCTGTTGCTGATTTTAATCACAGAATCACAGGGTTGGAAAGGACCTTCAGGATCATCTAGTCCAACCGTCACCCTATCACCAATACTACCCACTAAGCTACTAAACCATATCTTGTAGCACCTTGCCCAGGCGCTTCTTAAAAACAGCAAGGGTCAGTGACTCCACCACCTCCCTGGTCAGGCCATTCCAGTGCCTGACCACTCTCTGAGAGAAAAAGTTTTTCCTGATATCTAATCTAAATTTCCCCAGGCCCAACTTGTGGCCATTTCCTCGAGTCCTATCATTAGTTATCTGGAAGAAGAGGCCGACCCCCTCCTCATCACAACCTCCCTTCAGGAAGTTGTAGAGTGCAATGAGGTCTCCCCTGAGCCTCCTCTTCTCCAGACTAAACAATCCCAGCTCCCTCAGCCGCTCCTCATAAGACTTGTGTTCCATACCCCTCACCAGTTTCGTTGCCCTTCTCTGGACACATTCCAGGGCGTCGATGTCTTTCTTGTGGTGAGGGGCCCAAAACTGAACACAGTACTCGATGTGCGGCCTCACCAAAGCTGAGTACAGGGGGATGATCGCCTCCCTGCTCTTGCTGGCCACACTGTTTCTAATACAGGCCAGGATGCCATTGCATCCTGAGCACACTGCCGGCTCATGTTCAGCTTAGCATCTATCAACACTCCCAGGTCCCTTTCCTCATCACAGTCTTCTAGCCACTCAGCCTCAAGCCTGTAGCGTTGCATGGGGTTATTGTGGCCAAAGTGCAGGACCCGGCACTTGGCCTTGTTAAACCTCATCCTGTTCGCCTCAGCCCAGCAGTGGGCTAATGGCAAAATAAGAGCTAATTAAAGAACAAAATACCATCTTGAATGGTCAAGAATATTGTATTGAAAAGGCTTGTTTCTTTTTATGCTACAACATGCATTATCTTCTGCTGTACAAATTCAGGAAGGGGAGGAGTACAGCATAAACTGGATTTTCTCAATGTGTGTTGAAATTTCAGATGTTTCCACTATTCTAGTTAAATCTCTCTCTTCTTTATGGGAAGATGTTTTTTTGTTTTGTTTTTTTTGATATTACCTCAGGTAATTCACAGTCACTCTGTCACTGTGATTGTGAGAGGACAGATGAAAACTGTGGCTGCAGTTTTGATTATGCTGTAAAGCAGCACTTTAGGACTGGCAGGGAAAAAAAAAAAGGCCTGATATATGTTAGCAGTATTTTGACCTCGATATACCTTAGAGTTTTAAGAGTCATGTTATTGTAAACCTGTTATTAAACGTGGGACTCTGCCCTGGGCAAATTAGCTACAAATTGTTTACATTGCCACCATCCTAGCTGTCTTTTCAGTAGTTCTGGTATAGCAAAGTCAAGAGAAATGAACGTGTGCCTATTCTTCAGTCAGTGTTCCTCTGACATGGAAGCAGGAAAATGGTGAATAGCTAAAGGGAAGTGCTAGTTTTGAGTTAAAACATTTAATTTTGGGCAGAAGCAATGCGATTTAAGTTCTCTGAGAAGCACGAGTGAAAACTTTTTTTGTTATGACTTAGGAATACAAGGAGCAAGGGCAATTAATTCTTGTGCGACATAGAACGGAAGTATTAAAAAAAAATATGCAGACACAGGGTGAATTGGAAAAAAGTTCATGTAATTCTGTACTTCTGTAATTAGTAAAACTTGCTGCAAACTAGAGTTTTTAGTACAGAGCTACCCAAAGGCTCCTTTTCGCTGCTGGCAGTAGCAGCTCTGGCGCACATGCTGGCCCACCATAGCAGTGTGAATTTTCCTTTTTGGGCACTATTCTCATTTTGCAATTGAGAGCTTCTGTAACTATATTTTGGCAAGGATATTGACGTTGTTGATTAGCTGTGGTGAGAAAAAGTTGAAAATATATTTGTACTTTCCTAAAGGAAAAATAGTTATTTAAAAACAGAGACTTGAAGAGGTGCAAAAATATGTGCATTTTCACACCATAAAGAAAAAATAGGTTAGTTTGGTTTGGGGTTTTTTGAGAGAGAGAAACGGTGACTTGAATCTGGTCTTGTTGGTAAAGTGTATCATACTCTCGTGTGTAAGCATAGTAATGTAAGTATGTTAAGAATCTCCAGAAAGAGTTGCAGTCTGTCTCATGTAGAAGGCATAGTATTGCATTTGTATTGCAGTAGTTTCTAAAAGTCTGGCACAGAGCCTGAGTTTCTAACTTGATATGTACTCTACAAATACATAACAAAAATGTTCCAAATTTTTGTTGCATGTTTTTAAGATATTTTTCAGGTATCCTAAAAACAGCTTTGAGATTTGTTTTTATGGTTATAACTTTTACTTTATCAGATATTCACACTGATTATGATATACATTTCCTTTGCAGTTTACGTGTGAACTTGGACATGGGTAAGGCAGCCTATGGGTGGATGATTATGAAAGATGACAATATTCCTGGAACAGTTGTTCGAACTAGCACCATACCAGAAGAGTTGGGACGATTGGTTTATTTACTAACGGATAAAACAGGTATATCTGGTTACAATTCTGATGTGATGATTTTTATAGAATTTCTAAACTTTATTCTGTATTTCAATATGTTAATGTAAGAGTAGATCTAGAGTACTGATTTTTATTTTTTCAGTAAGCATCTGCTAGAGGGTTTTGTTGTACCAGTTCCAGTGGGCTTAGTTAGGCGGGTACTTACACGTGAAAGTCAGTATTTGGTAATAATCTGTTTTATTCTGGTGGGAGTACTCCTGCTGCAGTAACAGGACGTTTGATGGCATTAGTAAGAGTACCATAAATTAATGTCTCTTACTCTGAAAAGCCTCTGTGTTAGCACTTAAGATGTTATTTTATTCTGCATCTTATTTCTACTGCAATATTGTATGATAGTAACAGTTAAGAGTGCTCAAGAGAGCAAGTCATTTCCAAAACAAGTCATAAGATCACGTCTCAAAATGATGTTATTCCCATGAAATTAGATGCTGTTTATTTTACAAAGATCAGTTCTAGAGCTGCTGTATGATTTTATCTTCTTAACTGTAATATACTATTACACCTGTCCTGGTATACTGGAAAACCCAGTCCCTACCAGGTTCAGAAGGTGGGTAACCATGTGAAGAAGTAGTAGCTTGCTCTATGCTGCTGTCTACCATTATGACTGCAACTTGTATGTTTTCTGAAATAAACTTTAAGAATCCCTCAATACTTCTAAGACTTAAGAGCACGGTAAGTTCTTCAGCAAACAGTTTTTTTTTCCTCCTTTCTTGGTTCTTTCTGAGATTCAATAAATCAGTCCTGGCAGATGTATTGTGGTTTTGTTTTGTTTTGTTTTTTAAAGAAGCTGAGTTAGACTAACTTTTGAAATGAGCTGATTTTCAAACAGCTGAAGGAATGCTGTGGTGGTTTTAAGTAAAATTGCAAAATGGTGAGAAAGTTTCAGAGGAGTTTTCCCTTCTGTTATGCTGTTCAGAAAGTGTAATAACCAGTTTACAGCTTTTTGCTTGAAATAGGTGCACATTCCTTTCTATGCTGAACACTTCCACTAGTGCATGTTTTGAAATGAAAAGTGTTTTTCATGTATTGTCATACTTTGAAAATACTTTTTCTTCTTTTTCTATAGGTATATATGTAACCTTATACGCTGCTGAATGCTATTCTTCTATTTCATAAAAGATAAAGACAACTGCCATCTCTCTTAGCATATAGAAAAGTATTCCTAATTATAGTGTGGTAATTCTTCAAAGCAAATGAACAATTCTTCTTTTAAGAAGTTTTATTTCAGTTAGCTAATGATCTGCATGCTCTTTGAAACTGCTTATTGATTTTAATTGCACCCTTCATCATGATAATTTATGTAACTTTAAGTGTGCTGTCTCATCATAGGCTTGAAATATGTAATTTACAGCATATATTTGGAAAAAAGAAAGTATGCTCAAAAATAATAAATTTTCAAAACATTGCAGTAGATTTCATTTGACCAAAGCACTACTTTATAAGCAAAAACAATGTATACTACCTAAACGTTTCTGATAGATAATCCAGTTACCATACCAAACTAGAAATATGGTTCACATTTAGGATTGTCTGCTTACAGTAATAGACTGCACTGAAAATTTTAAGAAACTATAAATAAAATGCTAATTGTTTATTCAGCCAACTCTACAATCCTGGAATTATATTATACAATGCAGGAATTATATTCTGATCCTTCCTGGTGAGACCAATTTATATCCTAAAGCACAAGGATTACTGTACTGTGCGCTATACTGTGTTCTTGTTTACCCTCAAGGTCAAAAAAAAAAAAAAGGACTTTCTAGTAACATAAAATTTAGTGGGACAGGATTTTTTAAAGCAAAAATACTGTTACATTTATAAAATTTTGAAAGAAAACTTCTCATTGTCTTTTGTTTTTTCAAGCTGCATCATACCACTTGCAATCATAGTAGTTCTTCTTAATTTTAAGAAGCATTTGTGTTCTGTCCTTTCAGAGTGCATACTTGAATAGGGCTAAATAGACAAATGTTAAAAGGCTTTAGCAGCAAATGTGTTTACACATAGTTTGGAAGATTGCTAGTGTTCAGCATGAAAGGCTTTTCAGAGCACTGAAGTCTACTGAGTTCTGGAGAGAGGTTTGAATCTGTAAATTAATGAGGTAAAAATGAATATGAAACCAGTGTTCTAGGGCATTAGTTACCAAATGTTTTGGACTTTCAGACAACAGTCTTACCCTAAGTGCTTTTATTCAAGTGTTAGCGGAAAGCTGAAGTAAGTGAAAATAAGCCTGGAGTCCAACAGAGTTGACAAGCTTCAGAAAACTGACCATGGCCTTGCAGACTGCTGCTCTTCTTCAGACCAAGATGTGAAGCACTGCTCAATTTTATTAGTCTTAAATGCTCTGCAATTTTAAAACTTTTTAAATCTAGGCAAACATGTGGCCAATGTGCATTTTATCTGAGTATATCAGCAACTGCTTCTAGTTTCTTTTCCTGAATATATTTGGTCTTATTCTGCATTTTATCATAAACATACTTGTAGGTAATGAACAGATTCTGTACAGTTAATTCAAGATTGCCATTGCATGAGTATACACTGTTCATGAGAGCTGGTTTCAGTACTTTCTCACTTGAATTTCCAGTTATAATCTTACAAACCAGTTGATTCTGTTCTTCTGCCCACTTAAGGTTTGGTTGTTCTGAGGAGAAAGAAGAGAGCTAGTTTTGTAGCTATCCATCCAAGTGGGTGCTATTAAAAAGCAGGACTAAAAGGCTCGTCTACTTAAATGTAAAGAAGTGAAATTTTTCTCAATATTGAAAATGAAAGGGAATACAGAGAACAGTCTGCAAAAATCTTATATTGTGGTCCAAGCTTCACTGGAAATGATTGAGAATTAGCTGTTGAGTCTAAGGAGCATTGCCTTACTAACATAATTGCAAGGTAGTTCTTTGTATGATTGTAAATTGGGTTTGTGCTTCATCAATAAGCTTTTTGACAAGAAGCGTCCATCACAGTGACTCTCTCATTTGCCACAGTAGAATAGAAAATGAAGTATCCCAATAATTGCATTATAGTTTCCTTATTGTGGGACAAGAAAGCAATGTGGTATAATTAGGTTTGATTGGAGTGCATGTTTCCGGTAAGATCTGAAATTAATGGTGTTGCTATAGTGACACATCTGTGGCCACCAGTGCGTGAAACATAAAGTAATTCATTCGACAAGAGAAGACATCTGTTAACTGCAAGGATGCAGAGCATATTGACACTGACCAGAAATACTAGACGTTATGTGATAAATGAACAAATGATGCTGAAACAGGAGGACAGATAATTTGTACTTAATCTGCTGGGAAAACTTTAATCTTCTCACTGGTTGCATTTGACAATGCCATTGTTTAAAGAACAATGCTGCAGAGAACTCATAAATTTTAAAACTTAACTCAGGGTGCAGCCTATTAAAGCAATACATTAATTCCTTTGTTAGGGAGTTTTTATCTTCATGTAGAACAAAGCCATTACTAAAACCACCCACTAAAACAACAGGTTTTTTAGGACTCACATTTTAATTATAGCATCCATTACCCAAAATGCCATGTTGTTTGGACTTGAATCACGTATGAGTTTGACAGAAAGGCGTCATCTATTATGGGGGGGGACGGGGTAGATATATGGGAGAGCTATTTCCAGTTTTTTCCAAGAGCAGCTGGGCATGATATCTTATCCTCTCCAGTGTACAAAAGGATTCTAATCCTGAAAGAAAAATAAAGGTATTTGGCAATATTTTTTGAACATTTTTGTTGCCTAGGATGTGGGATGGCAGGCTTTCTGCCATTCACGACAACTACCAGAGTGTTCAGCTATAACAAATGTGTACAGTCTTCTAAGCATAGTTATTTACTAATACATACACTTGCATTTGAGTTCTGTAATTAACATTTTAGCGGGTGTTTGGACCAAATGAGGTACTTAACAAATATAATAGTTGAACAGATGCGTAGAGCAATGGGATTCTTGATTTTCTGGAAAAGTCTTGTTAGAGGTTGGTGTATATATAGGCATTTTTCTTAAATGTGCCGAACATAAAGGGCTATTAGAATAGTGAATTTCACTAATTGTTTCTGAAAATTAATGTTTTAAGGTATACTTCTGTTGAGTCTTTTTCTGTTCAACATAAGCTACCACAAAGAGAGTTTAAAAAATGCTATTGGAATAATCTCTCCTCATTTCACTTTGATGCATACATATTCATGCAGTTACCTTACATGTTCTCCACCAGTACAATTTTAGTACCACTGAGGTTGCAGTGTGGGTAGAGCATACTAGGAATAGAAAGTTTTTATGGTGTGATACTACAGGAAGCTTCAAGACATGCACTCAGGGTAGATCAGTCAAAGGAATCCTTGCTTTGTGGCTTCTATTCTCCAATCTACTGAAAATCCACTGTGTATCCAATGAACATGGATGATGCTCTGAAATATTGCTATCATTTGTGTGTGGTTTAACTGATGGGGGGCAGAAGGCACAGAGGAAGTAGCTACTGCTATTCATAACTGTATCAATGATATGGGTACTGTTATCTTCAGCCCAGGAAAGATAAGCAAATCTCAGCTCTTTGTCTTCGCCCTCATTCTTAGCAGGTTGTAGGTTATCCTGGGGTTTGGTTTGGTCTGAGGTTTTGTGGTGGTTATGTTTATGGCCTGTTTATAAGTGGAGCAGCTGAGTGAGCAGAAATATTCTGTGTATGTGTTTACCATAAGTTTTTAAATTTTCCTTTTGTAGTCTTACCAGGTTATATTTCTTCTAGGGTTCATAGAAAGCGTATTTGTCTCCAGATTGTTGCCAACAGNNAAATGTTCAAATTTACACTGACTTTTTAATCTATTTAAGCAAATAGCTCAAGCAACGAACTCGTATTTTATGAAAGATTATTCACCTTCTCCATTTCTGATAAAGTTACTAATTCTTCTGTTGTACATATTTTCTTGTTTTTTTGTTTTGGCCTTTTTAGATTGTTGGTATTAGTCCCAATTACCACATAGGATCNTTCATCAAAGAACACACTAAATTTTTCTTCAGCAATTGTATACTAACTTTTTGTCAGGATATTTTCCTTGTGTGGTAAGGAATTGTATTCCAGAGCAAAGTTTAAGAATGTGTAATATTAATAGGAGATCATACATTGACCAGCATAATTTGTGGAAGCTTTTCTAAAATAGCTTTATTTATCTAATAACATCGTATTAGCAATGTCCTGAAAGTGCGGAGTTGATAAGTAAGTGTTCAAAAAGCATTATTAAAAATAGAAAGCTCTCATATTGTTCTTCAGTATTTTTATCACATTGAGCAGACTAGAAAGATGGCTCAGTTTTGGGTTCTTTTTCATTCCTAAATTTGGCTATGTAAGAAAATCCACCTCTAGATATTTGAACGGCTTGCATTTGGGTGGGTAAAGTAAAAGATGTGTTGGTTTGTCAAGGTGTATTAGTTTTTCTCTAGAAGACTGAAATTTAAGAACTGCTTCGAAAGTTGTAACGTGACTGATTGGCATTAAGAAATATTTGGACCAAGTTATTGGGAATGTTTTTGGTTTTTGGTGTTCCATTCATTAGGAGAATATACAAGTAAATTCTTAATCTGCACATGTCGGAAAACTTTTAGCTTCCATTTGGATGACTGGAAAAATTATATTTTGTTTTATTTTTGCAGAAATTTTGGGGAATGATGCATTCATAAATGCAGCTACCCCACGTTTGCCAAACAATGCTTCAGATGTGTTGACTATTGTTGAAAGCCTAACACTAGTCTTAAAAAACCATGAGCAAAAAGTAATTTTCTTTTGTTTCTTTGTGTTTTCATTCTTTTATTAGAATTTTGAATAGCAAGTACAGATATATTTTTGCAGCTTTCTTTCCTATCCCATACATGTTTCCTATTACGGTAGCTAATAAAATGGAAGGATGTTGATTGTATAAGTAATGTGTAGGATCCAAATATTAAATCAGGATTGCTGAAATGTTTAAGCTTATGACTTCATAAACTGTTTTTCCTCGCCCATTTTTCCTGAACATCCTTCCCTGGCTCCTGATTCTTGCAAGATAGGAAAACCCATACTTTTCTGCTCTGAAGCTTTTCTTCTCTGCTTGCTGAGGTGGGAGGGAATGACAAATTTCCCATCTATCTACCTTTTCCTCACTAAGCATGATTTGGAGTTGGACTGATTTAGTAATGTCGGAAGAAATAATCTTTCCATATTGAGCCAAATTTGTTTCCTTTCAGTTTTCCCAAGCAGCAATTACAGAACTAGTGGGAAACAGATTTGACAGTTGCCTGCTGTCTCAATTTTTGAGTGGCATTTAGTTTCACAACTCCTAGGGAGCATTTATTTTAATTCAAAGGCTTGGCAAAGATATGGGCAGTGAGAAGATATTAGCATACCTGGAAAGTAACATTATGCAGATTTACTTGGAAATTTCATGCAATAAATAATATTGAAGAAAGTACTTTTTTTTTTACTTTTTTTTTTAATGGATATTTTCATTTCTTATGTTTGCGAGTGGAAACTTGCCTGTTTCTCGTCTGCAAACTGGAGTTTTTTTTTTCCTAGTCCACAATTATGGTAATAAATGTGATCAAATTTAACAAAAGATCTTTGAATAAAAGTAAAGCTTATAAAGGCGAAAAAAAAGAAAAAAATTCCTCATGGACTTGCATGATTACTGTAAAAACAAAATAATCTTCTTATCCCTTGCACAAAAGTAGCCAAAAGTTTCTGACTTGCCAATTCTAGAGATCAAGAACTTTTATCTTCATGGGTTGTTTTCCAGCTTTCGGAATATTCTACTACTAATGTGCATTTTTGATAATGCTGTGCATTTTTGATAATGTTACATATTTTGTGAAGAAATTATGCATTTCACATAAATTATTTTAGTTATTTTAAATATTTTTCTTAATTCAAATGAAATGACTACAGTAAAAAAATCCTGAACAACATGAACATCCAGAAAAGCAAATGGGAAGTGTAAAATTTTGATGGTAGAGGGGGGAAAGGAAATATATTTGGAGTGATCATCTAATGCTGTTATAATAATACAGTAAGACATAGTCTGATACTGCAGTCTGATGGTACAACAATTGAGATGAAGTGTTACCATACAGATTTTACCAGAATGTAGGCGTAGTAGGCATATCAAGTATGACTGAGAAAGACGTGACTTTTACAACAGTACTGAATCTTCAAAGGTTACTAATAGTTCCAGACCTATTAGATACATAAACTGGATGCTGACTGTCCAAGCAGAACTGTTTTCCACATAGTAATTATTGCATATGTCATACTTTTAGCCTTTTCTCTTCCTGTGGCTCATGTCTTTAAGCATACTGGGATGAAGACATGAAATACTTGATTCTGCTGTTCTTATTTGTAGATAGTTGTCATATCCTCCGTATTAAAAATATTTTAGGAGCTTCAGGAATGGCACTTTAGTATCATGTTGTATATTTTTTTAATCATCAGAATGTTGTCACATTTACAATGACCCAAAATTGTGTGGTTAAATATAATAAAAGCTTTGTGGTAAATTAATTCCACTTTGGCTGAGTAACAATAGAAAATTTTTTAGGAAGGGCCATTATCAGAATAATCTTTTGCAAGTTTACCATGGGAAGCTAGGCGGTAGTGACCTCTTACTGCCTGATGTGCCTCATCGTGGAAGCCTGAACCCTCCACCCTTCAATTAGAGCTTTTCCAAACCCATTTTTTCCAAATGTGACTAGTTGGCAGAGGTGGATGCAAAGTGGCAGTCTGTGACTGACACGTGGTAGTTTCTCACAAATGCAAAGTGAGTTCTGAAAACACTGATTTCATTCATTCTGGCTTATTCCGGTTGGAGGCAAAATCTCTCAAATTTGGAAGTGATGTTAGTTCTTAGTGACTTATTCTAGATAACGTTAAATGTGTCTGTTTGCCAGCATGTCTGCCTTCGTACATGAGGTGCTGGATTTCTGTATGAACGTTTTTTTATTCTCCTTTAGCTTTTCTGATACATGGGGCAAACTGTTGCATTGGTGTTTGACAGTCAGTTCTATCCAGATATTGCATTTTCTATGTTTTATGCTAAGGGAAATGGTTTTGTCTCTTTCTAGCTTGTACGTTTAGTTCTGTTGGCAGAATCAGCTTGAAGGTGGAACCAGTGATTTCTTCCAGTATGACTAACCCTGATCTTTCTCCACAAACATTAGTTTATTTAACTAAACTGATGCGGACTCATGATTCATTCCTTTTTTTTGAAAAGAAAGATTTGGGGGGGAAGGGGTGGTGGTGTGGCCTTCTCATGGTATTTTTTTTGCTGCTTTGTAATGCACTTCTTCATTGCAGGAACACTTACACAGAACGAGATGATATTTAAGCGCCTCCACCTAGGTACTGTGTCCTATGGAACAGACACAATGGATGAAATTCAGAGTCATATTATAAACTCTTATTCACAGGTATCTCATTTATAAATTATTTACCTTTAGTATGGAGATTTTTTTTACAGCACTGAAGCATTGTTGTTGATCATGTCTAGAAGTCTGAGATGCTATGAAAGTTCTTCCATGTGTAGATATCTCT
>VXAL01014721.1:65272-81085 GCA_013399475.1 Chauna torquata
AGAAAACTCTCTACTGTTTGAGACCGAAGTGCTTAGTGTTCCTGTGATATGAGTACTTGGTCTGTGAATAGAACTGTGGCTCCTTGTCTGTCTCTGAGTCAGTTGTGGGANATTCTTTGAAACAAAATTAAAAAAAGACATATGAGCAAATAAGCGATAGGTTAATTAATATTTTTATATGTTGCATACATTATGATAATAAAGACTTTATAAAAGTTGTATCCCATAGTTGACTTGGATACAAAACATGATTGGCTGACCCAGTTAAGTTTGTAGACTGACCTCCTTATCCATGTCCTCATTTTCTTTTGTAAAAGGATTGATTGTAGGATCAACAGTTAGTTCAAATCTTTAGTTGTGCGGTGTTCTTGATCTATAGCTTCCTTCTCAGTTGGTTTAAAAAAAAAAAAAGTTTGACAGCAATCTGGACTCAGTTAATTACTATGTAGCTTTTGGGAAGAGAGGCAGAAGGGAAAGCCTGAATAAACAATGTATATTTCTTCTTATTCTGCAACTTGAATTTCTGTATTTTCCATCTAAACAGATCAAGGAATCCACTTCTTAGATTTATCCAAGAAAAAGGAATTCATTTCAGCTTAATTCTTAGTAGATATAGCCATGAGTAGTAACTGAGATGCAACCATATGCTTGAGAAATGAGATATGTAGCTCTTTTACCTAGAGATCAGTAGTCCCCATTTGATTCATGATGGGTTACTGAAAGTAATTGCTACCTGACAATGTTTATAAAAATCACCCAACCATAGTTTTGTTATAATGGATTGTTTGGGCATTCACAGTAGCAACTGTAGCAATAGATAATATTAACTGATAATCTTCAGCAGCACATGTAGGAATGACCGAGTTTGAAGACTAAGCACCAGTCTTTTAAAGGAGGCATGATCATTAACACTGTTCTCATTTTTTGAGGTTAAATATTCTATCTGAAAAGAATGGCATAATTTCTGGAATTCTTACTTGATTAAAGATTTTACTAGTTTGTTGTAGAATTTGATGAGTGATACCCATGGTTAATTAATTTTTTTTTAATTACTGTAACAGATCTGGCACTGAATTTTTTAAAAGAAGAAATACAAGGGAAGCTTTTTTTCCCTCAGTTGTAGGAAAGGATTTCCCAAATCTAGGTTTGCTGTTAAATGATGAAAAGAACTTTCTTGGAACTTCCTTTTTTCCAGCTTTATATAACACTACTTAATGTTTAAATAATGCTTTAATTATGTGTATTGCTGGCAACTATTTAAAACAGAAAAAATGAAGGAGTCTTTTTAACAAAACAAGCAACTATTAAACAATTGCTTCAATCTCAAAACTATGGTGAGGTTTTTATTTAATCTATGACAATAGAAGCTGCCAGTTAGCTAGGCAGTGGTTCTTGTGTGACATTGATTTTATCCCTTGTTTGTGTTCTGTTTTATTATTACAGTGGACCTACTAGACTATTGTCATCTTAATGTAACACACAAATCTATTATAACCTGATTATATTTCCCCACTGGAAGCATTTTGTGATAGAGGGCATAATCTTTAATGGAATTTGTGTGAAATTAAATTATGCAAGCATCAATAAACATAACATAATTCAGAAGGAGTAAATCAGCTTAATTTATTTGCGGCTGTAATGGCATCAGCGTTAGCAGAATGCAAATGCAGAGGTTTAAAGCAGTAGCTGAAAAGCAGTGCCAGATGAGCAGAAAGTTAAACCCTTTATTAGACAACACTGTAATTTGATGGGCAGAATGTTCACGGTTCAGCAGATTGCAGTGAGGAGAAAAAAACAAACAGTTTCTGAAGAGGTTTTCTGAGTTAGCCTGGAGTGAACAGAAGACTCTTTTTTAGTATTCCATAGATATAGATACAGATAGATATAGATACAGATCATACGCTGACTTCAAAAACAAAGTTACTTTCAACTAATTATAAACTTGTAGTACTCTCTTAAAAGACAAATTCAATCATGTACTTGAGCATTTCTGAAGGATAACTTAAAGTGGTGCTAGTTCAGCAGTTATTCAACAATAATATGATCGTCGAATTATTATTTTGCAAGATTTTATTATATTATTGCATCCTGCTAAGGACAACCAAATTCCAATCTGCAGCAAAAGCAGCTACCCTACAAACTGTTAATTTACAAGTAATTTAGAAATTACATAGGTTCTAAATTGTTAGCACTATTTTTAAAAATGATTCCTAATTTTTATACTTAATGATACTTGCTTTTGGTTTTTGTTCCATACCAATGTGGTGGTGTTTAAAATACTGAAGATTTTAGTGAAGATTTNTTTTTTTTTTTAATATTAAATTGTGGGATTTGTATTTCCAACCTCTGAATGTACACAGATGACAGAATAAAGTAGAAAAACAAACAACAAAAAAGCCCACCCTTGCAGTTTTGTTCTGGTGTTCCTAAACTCATCCACTTTTATGCTAGCTTAAGTACTTTTTTAAATGAACATAAAAGGATTATTGAATGATGGATCACTGGAAGAGGTAAATTCTAAAGCAAGGAAACAGGTTTTTCTGAAGAACCTTGTCAGCCTATTCATCCCTTTTATTGGATGCTTGTTTTAACGTCACATTTTTCAGTTGTCTGCTGTTTGAAGTCTGTTATTGAATTCTAAATGTAAATGCAAGATGATGAACCCGCAGTTATGTATTAGTTCTGTACAAAAGTAGACAAGGATTTTTTATGAATCACAGGCTGAATGAGTTAACAGTAGGTTTTATGAAATAAATGGTTACTATCCTTATAGTTTATCAGCCTTTGTAAAGGGAAAAATTGGATATATATTAGTATTCATGTTTTGTTTCTATTAATGAACTTTGTTTTACTGTTCGTTGTGTTGGGTCTTAAAGGTGCACTCTCAGAATAGTGGAAACAGTACAAGTTCAACACCATCTAGGAAACCACAGTCTTCTGCACCCAAAGTCCGCAAGAGTGTCAGCAGCAGAATCCATGAAGCAGTGAAGGCTATTGCACTGTGCCACAATGTGACCCCAGTATATGAATCACGTTCTGGTGTGTCTGGAGAAACAGAATATGCAGAGGTGGATCAGGACTTCAGCGATGAAAATCGAGCTTACCAGGCTTCCAGCCCTGATGAGGTTAGTATGCAAGGGCAAAAAAAATTAATCTCCCCTAAAGAACAGGATTAACTGAGTTAGAAAGAACAGAACTGTGAAATACAAGTGTTTTGGGGTGGGGTTTCTTTAAAGTTCCGATAATCTGTTTTTATCTCCTTTCCTGCTGCAGGAAAGATCTAGGTTATATAAAGGTGGTTTCAATTATTTGACTAAGAGGTCTGTGAAGTCAGTGCTTTGGGATCAAT
The DNA here is from genome assembly GCA_013399475.1 of Chauna torquata. Lineage (NCBI taxonomy): Eukaryota > Metazoa > Chordata > Aves > Anseriformes > Anhimidae > Chauna > Chauna torquata. The sequence continues at coordinate 68,622 of VXAL01014721.1, forward strand.
ACTGCGTTGAGTATTGCAATTAAAGCTATTAGGTGTATTCTCAAAACATTAATCCATGTATAATCAAAAGGGAATATGAAACTCAGCTTTGAGTGATAGACAACCAGGTACATTAGCTAGTGACACTATCAGTTAGTGGAATATATAGATTCTTAACAGGAAAAAAAAAAAAAACACCTCAAATATTTCTGTAGAAAAGCTCTTGAGCTTACCCTAGGCAGCTGCATAATCTTCAGGGTTCAGTCAAAATCGCATGAAGTGTAGAACAAACTTAAAACCCTGTTTCAGTAAAACATGCATTTGCCTTCCATTGAAATCCAAATTTTAAACAAATACTACTGGTTTCAATAGATCTGAGTTATTGTTCTGAGTAGTTCTGTTTCAGGGCCTGAATTAGTTGCCTAAAATTCAATCCAGAAAGATTTTATGAGATGGAGGCAAAGCTCAAGTTTCAAGATACTGTAAAGTAAGCATAAAATAGTTCTGGTCCACTGACCTTACAAAAACGTGTGTATAGTATTTAGAGGTCAGTTTGCCTCTGAAATAGAACAGGTTGAGTTCTTTGTTTTAAAGAAATTCTAGCAGTGTCTGAAGGTTGAATATACTGTTGGTGGTATAGCCACAATAACTTAGTCATAATCAAAACAAGTTTTTTATAAGATGTGAAGAAGGAGGTGCGTATACAAGGTAATATTTCTTCCACAAACATCATCTTGCTACAGCTTAGTCTGTTACTCTTGGTATACATTTGGTTTACATGTCTAGCATATCACCATATGTAATACTAACAAACTTTTAGCAATTCAAACTGCAAACTAATTGCTAAAAGTAATTTTATAGCATGTACTTTTTGAAATGCAACAAATAAAATGAAGTCTGTCTTTATGTTGTACTGGACTAGCAGGAATTACATGCATTTCTGATGCTATAAACACAGTTCATAGCGTTGAGGGATTGCAGAATATAAAGAAGTGGTTGGTTCTCAGTGATTAAAAAGTGGCAATTAAACATGCATTTTAAAAATAAACTCTAGGTAGGAACTGAGACACTGCTCTTCGGCTAAAATCAATCTGTAATATTATATGTGGTGTTATATAATACAGGTTGATCTACATTATGAATTGAGAATGCTGGAAGTGCATTTGTTTGTGCCAGAGATATACTGTCGATATAATCTGTTATTGTAGTTGCATAATGTTTGACATATATTTGTGCACATATACAAATTTTCATATGCATGTATAATCATATTCACTAAATGTATTAGTGTAGTGAGCCTGCAAGGTAGTACTAAATATAATGAAAAATGTGATGAAGGCTAAAGATTAAGTAAACCTTCTGCTTTAACAGCCAAAGGTATTCCTAAAGCAGGTGAAAAGATGCGCAATTGAGCGAGATGGTGAGTTTTTTCACACACTTGCTCTTCTCTACCTGTGTGCTTTTGTATATTCATTCAGTTGTTCGGAATCTGAATATAATGCCGTAAATAGCAATTCTCCTCCCATATTTGCTAAAGGAAACAGATGTAAGGCTTGAGAATTATGCAAGTGGTGCCCTGGGAAGACAGTAGGGAATTTGACCTTGGAAAAAGGAAAGGAAAGCTGATAAAATGCTTAGATGACAGATACGGGACTCGGGGTGAAAAGCAAAGTGGAAGAGGAAGACAGCAACAAAGAAACTGTTAGTGTTTCAAGGGGGAGAATGTATAAGTATTTTTAATAGTCATTTTTTTTATCATCTGAACTCATACATTCAAACTGTATGCAAATGAAATGAAAAACTTGCAACACATTTTAGAACAGACAGCATTAAATTTCCTTTTCATTTTTCAAGGATGTTTGAAACTACTAAAATTATTGTATCGAATAAGTATACTTTAGAAATTGATAATAAAAGGAGTCTTATAAAACAATGAAGCTACAGAAAACATTTAAATAGCATAAAAATTGCAGCATGACAGCAAAAAAGCTAAAAGTTGAAAGACTAGCAGATCTTTATCATAATTTTTTAAAGAGTTCTATTGATGCAATGTTTGCAAATCACTGGAGCCTAAGGAAAATAATGTAAATGGTTCATTATTTAGCTTATTGAACTTTCCTGCAGTTAGGTTGACGGATGATGCCAATGTTTCCCAATCACCAAAGTACCATTTTAAAAGCATTTTTTATTGAATAAAGTGCTTTGAATATTGCACCCTGGAGCTTTATTTAGGGAAATGGTTCAATTGATGTTTTCTGTTTAACCTCAGCACTGACCTATCACAACATATTTGGTTAATAAGCAACATTATCATTTAATAGACTTAACCAGTTTTATGCATTGTACTTTCTCAACATTACAACTCTGTTCTCTTAGATTTTGTTTATGGAACTGGTTTGATTGCAGTCTTTTGAAAGAAGATGTTATTTGCACAGTTGTCTTTTGCATTATTTAATGTTGCATGTTATCACTGTAGCATATAAAGAGCGGAGAACAATGTGTAAGTATAAACTGTTCTTCCATGCAGAAAAGTTGAAGAAGCAGTTCAGCAATATATTGAGACATAATACAGTTAATGAAATAACTTGAGCAAGTCATTTGAAATTCTTCATATTTGTGTATATGTGCATCCATATACAGATAAAATGTAATCAAAAGAAAGTATACATATCTAGAAGTAGGTACATTCGTCATAAAACATGTATTTATCTATTGTTAGAGTAACCTGAGATAAGTAACTGATTTCGTATTCATAATGCGAACCCTACTTATGCCAGGGTCTTTGTTTCTTATGATAAGTGATCAATATTTCATTTTCTCTGAAAGAGTGGAAAGTTTCATTTGTCTGTCACTTGTCCTCTACAGCTGTAGCATAGCAAACAATAAACATTCATTGAGAACTCGCGGGAAAAAAAAAAAAAAAAAACAAAAACCACTAAAAATGTCTCTTGCTCAGCCATGATAGGTGTGGGTTCAGCTCATCTGTAGAAAGCCAGCTACCTTAATGTAATGAACAATAATAAAAGGATATAAGCTAAGTAGGTAAAGCAATGGAGTTCAAGGGTCACAGACCCAAGCAATTCAGGGGCATGCTATGAACAGGAGCCTTTGAAGACCTTTGCTTCCTTTTGGTTAGAGAAGATTGATCAGTCACGATTTTTAATGACTACTTACTCTCATAAACCAGCTATTTATTTGTTATGCTTTGTCCTGCACTGTTATATTCTCAAGCATTTCTAATTCCAGGATTTTGAGTACTTAAGTACTACCTTTAAGTGTGGTCAGTTATTTAATTTCAACATTTCTGTCCAAAAATAACAAAGTTTCTAAAATTAATTACAATGATACACAGCCAATCATTTAAAAACAGACAGGGAAATGATATGCCCTTAGTGAAGCAGCTTTTGTGTTTACAAAAGTGAAGCTGTAATGTATGAGACATGTTGTATTGTTTAATTCATTTTATTGTGTGTGCTTATTGAAGCAAGACTAATTGTGTTGTTTTGTCAATGTATTGTGAAAAGCAAATCACTCAGTAGCATAAAACCATCACTTTCGTGACCTTCGAGACCCACAAAGAATAACTACTCTATAGCTTGTCTTGAATATCGATCGGCAGTTTTTTTCACATGATCAAGCTGTATTTTAAGTTCATAATTTTATTTTATTTTAATTTTGAAGGTGCTTGATGAAAAGGGGTAGACTGCAAATTTTTGTTACTAAATCATTGCTCATAAATATAAACAAAGCAGTGCTCACTGGAAACATATTGTTGTTGAACAGTTGGAACAGAATCTATTGGGATCATTCAGGCGGGGGCAGGGGGTGTGTGGAGCTCCCAGCTTCTTCCCTGTTATCATACCAATAGTCTTAACTTTAAAATATCACATACATAAGCTGTGTATACTCTGTATCCTTTACATGGCAACCTTGTTTTGAAAGTAGATCCTATTGTCTGAGATGAAGATGCTCTTAATTTACTCTGAAATAAATGAGGATTGTTTATATGTGAATTCCTTAAGCAGCAAAACTAGTTTAAGAAATTTCCATCCATAGTTCTTCACTCTAACCCTACGATCTGCTCGCTCATATATGTCAAAGGCTTCAAAGCCTTTATTTATATGGGTCACTTTTCACCTGAATGGTCAGGTTCATGCATGGCTCCACACGAGCTCTGTTAGTACAAATCGGGGGGACTCCAAGACTGTTGGATGGGGTGGAGATGAACTGCTAACACCAGCTGCAAGGCAGTGGATCTTTTTCTTAAACTGATGTTACCTCAAAAGAGAATATTGCATGTTGAAAGTGACAATTTGTTGGTCATAAATTCTATTGAGCAATACTTTGTAAATATTGAGCCATTAGGTATTTCTACTATGCAGGCTTGTCTGCAAGAAAGGGGAAGCCAGGTACTGAGCACGATAGCACTGCTTGAGGCAGTGTACCCAGTGTTGAGGTGTGCATTCCCACAATATCCAAACAAGGTGAGTAGAGCAGGTCCCATGATGGTAACCAGAGACAGTTGAGAGTCTAGATTGCTGTACAGGTCCATGATGATGAGATGCATCTGAAGTCAAGCCAGGAAATTGTTGTTAATTCAGGATCAGGTTCCAAAGCCAGTAACCAGCATTAGCCACTGTCTAGTGATTGTGAGGAAATTTTGCAGCAGCGAGGCAGGTCCAAAATCCCCATCAGGGCCAAGTCAGCAGGGTACATGGCCAAGTGTGGGCATAGCTGCAATGTCACTGCAATGTAGTTTTCACAGGACTAAGTGTGAGAGCCAAGTGACAGTGGGGGGAGCCTCCATGGAGGCTTCTTACTGTTTCTTTATCACAGCTTTTAACAGTGAGCTGGCCTTAAGCACAGCTGGTTAAACTCCTAGAAAGGAAGGTGCACTCAGGGCCCTGACAGTTTCAGTCTAAATAGGGTTTTGAATATTTTTTCACAGAAATATATTGCTATTCTGTCTTGGCTGATAGAAGGTTATGTTTCGGTTGAGCAAGTATGCAATCTCGGTTTTAACTTCCCCAAGCTGAGTGGGTTTTTTTGTTTGTTTGTTTTTGTTTTTTTGTTTTTTTGTTTTTTGGTGGTGTTTTTTTCATTTCTGCTTTCTACTCAAATATAGTCTATTATAAATTAGTGGATTAGGTTGCTAAGACCAGCTAAATTCTGAGCAGCCCAGAATTCAAAGGGAACAGTAGTAAGCTATGATGATTTTTATATATATATACATATATATATATTCCAGTCCTGAGTGATACAGTATCTAAAGAAAGCAAGAACAGCTTTAGGGCGTTTTTTGGTCTTAGGCCAGACAGTAACAGCCTTTTAGGATGCAGCCAGTAAGTGAAGGTCTTCAGGATTCAGCAGGATTTCTGATACCTCACTTTGTGGATTTATGACCCTTTGTGCTCAAAGACAAGGCAAGTTTCATTTTTTTCAAGTGACCATATCAGTTTTTCATCAACCGGAACTACTTCCTGCCATCAGGGTCCTAAGATGATGAGTAACTAGAGGTCGTTACCTTTCCCACAGAGCAAAAGGATTCAGTGTTGCAATTAGCCTAAGGAAAAATTAGTAAGACACTTGGGTGATACCTGGTATTTCCTACTAAGCCAGAGGAAGATGGGGCAGATGTTAACCTGCGTAGGAATGAGAATCCCTGCCCTTGTGCAGGATGTTCACCCTCATGGGGAAAGGCAAGGAGAATTCAGAGGGGCTTGGAGTTGGGCTGAATAAGGAGCAGTTCTGTACCTATTGATCATAACAGCCTAATGCCATTTAACACCACTTCAGAGAAGAGCAAACTCCTGTTATTTATTAGGGAGGTACTTTACTCTTTCATCCTCAGAGTTGAAAATAAATAAAGATATGGCTGTTCCTTTAAATGCTTTCTCTGGACAATCTTTCATCTTACACGTCAGCCTTTATTTTGGCTATTGAATTGTGTGCTTAGATGTCCATAGCATTTTCTGCCATGTAGTTATTTGCATTGAAGTTATTAAATGGGAGATTAATAGGCTAATGGAACTTCTCATTAGAGATTTTTTTTCCTTAAAAATAATAATTTTGGAAACAGTTGAAAAATGTTTATTTAGAATTGGTTTATGCTAAAATTAAATATACCAAAGTCTTTGTGGTCTATTAGTTTACATGTTTTCTGAAGTGTTTTTTGTTCAAAATTGTTGATTAGCATTTGTTTTAGGTTAAAGTCAGTCTAATGGTCTAATTAAATATGGAGTTCTGAATCTTCAACAGGAATAAGGTTTTTGTTCTCTGCTTAATTTGTTTTGCTTTGTTTACGAAATCCCTAACTATTCATTTTCTTGTCTTTAATAGATGATTAGGTTTCATCACTGATTAAATAAGTAACTGCATCCTTGTCACTTAACAACCTTACCTGCTTAATGGGACTTTCTAGAAACTACCTAAGATATTTATAAACTGATTTTTTTTCAGTTCAGTAAATGAACATTTCTGTACAAATGGGATGATTGTCCCCAAACCATTGAATTATTGTGCAGGGCTGCCAACAAGGTCTGTAAAAACAGTGCTTCTGAAGTTTCCCCTCTTCGTGCCCTGCTTAAGATGCACATGTTCCTCAGACAACTGAGCTAGACACACTGTCATGCTCAGAGAAGCTACTTCCACCTCCTGGGCTAGTACTGCTGTAAAAGGAAACAGGTTAGGTTATGGGTATCTGGGTTGAACTGCTTTGCTCACTAACTGAGTTTCTGTATGAACGCTCTGAATTTTACTTTGAGTGGCAGTCTGTGGTATGGTAGTTGAAGGGTTAAGTATCTGGAGTTTTGAACTATGTGCAGCTCTTAGGGACTGGTGGCCTCTAGTGGAGAGACACTGCTGAGAGGGACAACCATTGCTCAACAGTGGGTATAGGATAAGATCTGAAAGATTTGGAGTAGGAAACACAGAACAAGATGTTTCTCAGTAACTTTTGTCAGATCTGTCCAATTTCCATTCCATAATGCAAATATTTGCTACCTTCACTGCTAATGTGGAAGTGTTACTTTGGGCTTGTCACGTCAGAGGTGGGTAACTGTTCTTACCTGTTGGATTGCTACTAAGGAGGAAGACAAATAGCAAGTTAGAAATGACAGAAGCTCTCTTCAACTCTCCCTGAATTACCCATCCCAGGAATACTATGTGGTTTGTGGGTTGAGGCACAGACGTGTGTCTCAGTAGTGGGGGGACTTTTGTCTACCAATGCACTTCAGTCACCTGGAAAACTGGTTTCCATATAAGAGAAACTTAGTGATCAGCGAGACAAGATCCACAAAGTATTCAAATAAATCTGTAACCTGGATTCAGGAGACTTGATGCGTATCATCTGTGCATGTTAGGAAATTAATGGTTATCAGCAAATAAATATTTGTAATCGGAATGGATTTTTTTTTCAAAGCAAAATGATAGCATGTCTAGCTAAGTTTTTTGTCCTTGCCCAACCTTTGATTGCTTTATCTGGCTCCATCCAATATGTAAAGTGCTGTAGCTTCTACAGCTGCTGTGTTTACATGCCATTCTAGCGGTTCTTGGTTTGCACACTGGGTTGCAAGACCATTTTAATGTAAGGTTTGAGAAACATATTGAAGAGAAGGGAATATACTTGTAGAGGGGAACCTCAAGAAGAGTGTTATCTAAAAATACTTTTTCTGAACTAATGATTCAGTATATAGTTGTGCAGGTTTGTGACATATTTTCATGCCATCTGTGAAATACATTTTTAAAATATTTGTACATTCTAAAAGCTTTAGATATTTAATGGTATGGTTTGGCTATGTTTTTCAGGATGCTGTTAAGGTCTAGCTGCTCTGGTGTATTCTGAATGACAGGAGTCAAACTTCATGTGTTGCTCTCAAGTTTGTTCAGTTACCTTTTATGCAACTATTTGACTCTTGAGTCTTATTGACCATTTCTGCTATGGTATTGGAACTGACCAATTTAAAACAGAAAAAAATGTGTAGTTGTGTGTAGGCCAGGTATAAGAATCCAAAATGACTGTGCTGTAAAATGCTAGTTCAAACGGTTGGTGAAGCCAAGCATAAGCAAACAGTAAACAGGTGTGAGTCACCAAATATAGAACACTTAAGTCCTAGCTGCAAAGGGACACAAATGAGATGATAGGGTGTTAGGAGAAAGATGCAATTTACAGGTCAGAATGTAATAGTAACCTTTCACTGTTAAAATTGAAAATTAACCGTGGGAGTATTGGATCATTTACAGCTTATATGGTACTTTTATTGAAGAAGAAAAATCTCTAAAAAGACTTCCTGTGATTTTGGGATTTAAAAATGGTGCTATTTAAAGTGTGTTCTTTCTTTCTTTAACTGCGTCTCACTCTGTTTTCATTTGTCGGTGCCTACAGACAGCACTACTAGGATTTCTTGGGGGTTCATACAACTTTTTTTTCCCCCTGATTTTAAATTTTCTTTAGAAGCTACACAGTGATTATTTACTCAGTTTGGATGAAATTCTTAGTTGGCATTAGTCATCATGTCTTTTGAACTTACCTGAGGATTTTACTACTTACATGTCTTTTGTCACAGTGCTTGATTTTAATTTTTTCTTTCTTCTTCCTTGAGATTAACAGCAGAGGCAGGTTCCATAAAATTCATGTGGGTCTTCATTATAATGACCTTTCTATTCCTCTAAAAATTTGCTTTCCAATAATGATTAGCACTTGGAAAAATAAAAATACAATTGAAGAGTAAAATTACTTCTTTTTTTGGAAACTGCCCATTCAGAGATGGAATATAGCTTGTACATAAACTAATAGTAAAGCAGTTTTCCTTAGGTTTTTTGTTTTCAAAGGAATAAACCAAACGGTGGTGGTGGTTGAAAAACATCTGATGCATTGTTTAAAGAATAACATAGAAGAAAGTAGAAGCTAGATGCCATGCTCTTTAAAACACCAAAATTAAAAAAAAAAATGTTAATCAGTATTGCATGCATTGAAGATACCATGTAATGATAGCTAGTAGTGATTATTATATAACGCAGCTTTCCTGGGTTTGTAAAAGGAACTTTTACAAGCTTGTTTGTGGGATGCAGAATTATTAGTTAGGCTTCCATCATGGTAGGAACTTAATTATATTACTGTTGACATAAAAAGTAATAAAACTATGCAAGTGAATAAAGTAAGCTAAAAACTTGTAAGATCCTTTGTTTACCTATTTACAGATTAGAGTCTAAATATACATTTAATTGTAGATGTAAAAAAAAAAAAAAAAGTTTTATATAGAAATACTCCCAAAATCTTTTACTTAGTGGTGTCATTGGTACAGAAATTGTATTTTGTTTTTGCGTAACTTCTACTGTATATCCTTTAAGGTTGAATATATGCCTGTTTTTCTTTTTTAAAACTGGTATTTCTGAACAGTATATTCAAAATAACTCATTTTCAGGAATAAAATCAAGTAGGTTTTTATATTCTTCATAAGAATTTTTTTAAGCTTTCTGAAAGAAAATATTAATTTGCTGTATAAAGACTTCATACTGTCTACTGCTAACGTTTTTGAAATCTTTGGAAGAGCTTAGATTTTTACTCTAACAACAGTTCTTTGGCTTTAGCCTAATCTATATAATGTTTTAATTGACCTTTCACGTTTAAACGTGTCCTTTTTTCTTTTTTTCTCTTTAGGTAGCTCTGGTGCAGTGGACAGAGAGTGTCGGTCTTACTCTAGTTAACAGGGATTTGACCTCAATGCAGCTGAAGACCCCTGGTGGACACATTCTGACGTACTATATTCTGCAGATTTTCCCCTTCACTTCTGAGAGCAAGCGCATGGGAATTATAGTTCGGGTAATTTTGTGGGGGGCAGTTGGTTTTCGTTTCTCAAAAGCTATTTTTACTGAATGTTTATTTTCATATTTCTTAATATAAGCTTGATCGTTCAAGGAGTGCATTTCACAGGATTTTCAGATGGAAAGTATACATTTGACACAGTTACATGCTAGACAAGCAATTACATGAAATTCAGGCTAACTCTATGTTGCAGAGAGGTTTGTAAAGGACAAACTCTTCTCTCACATGCAAACACGTTAATTTCAATACTTTGTGCTTAGGCTCTGATATTGCAAGTTACCTTTAAGCCTTCATTTTTAATTTTCAATTTGCTGCTTTCATGCAAAATGTGTTACCTCTTCAAGGGATAAACTAATGCGGGAAATTTCTTGCAATAGTAGTTCACATCTTTCTATACTACTACTGCTGCTGCTTTTTCAGGCATGCATACACAGCAAAACACCACAGGGTCTGAGATATGCTTAGGTGTCTGGTAGATGTCCAGGTGGGAACATAATAATGATTATTAAAACCACAGATGCAAGGAAGCCACCACGCCATGCAAAGGAAGTTTTAAACCTCTGCTAATGTTAAGCTACGTACTTCTGCCTCTCCCAGACTAAAATCAGGTACCGTAGCAGAACAGCTTCAGACAACATGGTTACATGGTAAGATCAGTGTTAAGTCCTAGTTAAAGAGGTGTCAAACTCATCCCATTCCGTATTTGCAAGTGGATAACAAACCAGGCATGCCATCAGCCTTAGGCAGAGGTACTTCAGACAGGGTAAGGTCTGGAGAGATCTTTGCAGATCTGTGTTTCATTAAGTGAGGTTGGTATTATGAGCCTGTTTAACAGTGTTAAACACTGCTCAGTGATAGACATGTTCAGAGATATTTTAAGAAGCTTGCAGATCAGAGGAATCCGTTATTTCTGTAACAGATCGTACATCACAAACTCCTGATTCAGGTAATATTTGCCTGAGTGTGAATTGTTTGAATATGCAATGAATGTTTCATTGTTAAAACATCTGTTATGTGCATTACACTGTTACTTGTTAACTTCTAATTACTTCGGTATTTCAAAGATACAGAACAAACTTTCTGTTTTAATTTAAATAATAAATGCCACCAAAGAGACAAAATATTTCAGTAGTTAATGGGCANATCCATTGACTACTTCAAAGGACAGTTAGGTTATTAGTAGGCAATTTTTTTGACTGTATAAACAGATTTTTTTTTTCTATTCTGTAATTTTAGGATGAATCTTCAGGAGAAATTACATTTTACATGAAAGGTGCAGATGTTGCAATGTCCACTATTGTACAGTACAATGATTGGTTAGAAGAAGAGGTAAGAAATAAAGTCAACATTTACTTAAAAAAAATATATACTTAAAAAAAAAGAAGTCAGATTGAAATACCAAATGTTATTGGAATAGTTTTAAAGGAGATCCTGAGCCAATGCAGTAATGATTTTCAAGTTCAATTACATATATCCTGAATGGGTTTTAATAGTTTAGAATTCATTCTAATTTTTGTATAATGCACAGAAAAAAAGTTAGTAGTCATAGCAGAACACATTTCTAGTTAAAACAAGGAAATTTGTTTTTCATTAACTGACCTTTCACATAAAATCTAATTACTTCTGAGAAGTATTTTGTTATAAATCTATTTATCCTGAAATAACCTTTTATCAAATTCTACAGTGATATATGATTATGAATTACAAAGTTTGATATGGGCTGTAGACAAATTGAAATAGCTTTTTACTATATTTGTTAAATTTAATATAAAATAGCTAGTGACTGAATTCCAAAACTGAGTAATATTTTCACTGTGTGGTTCTAGTAGGTACCAGCAATCATTTTATTTTGACCCACATGCAGACAATATGTTAATACAGTGATTACACCATGTATGTTCATAATGATATTGGCAATATGAATCAATATCTGCTGCAGGGCAGTTTGATTTATTCTGGGACATGAATAAATTAAACTCCCTGAAGACCTAGCAAAATGTCATAAAAAATTACTTTTGGTGATAATGATGCACAATTAATTGTAAAATACTTGTTTAATTTATTTAGTTTTATGAGGTCAAATCAGTAAGTGTTCTGGACAGCCTTGTTTTTCATTAAGACATGCTTTTCTGTGGCTATTTTTAATGTGTAGACCTTTTTCTGACAAGACGTACATTTCTCTGGAAAAAAAAATATTTAGCTCTATTACGTGCTTTCAAAATAGCTTTAATTTATTTTTAAACTTCAACCTACAAGAGTTTTTCTTTAAGCTAGGAGAGAAAATCTAATTGGCTTGCCAATAGCATGCCACTTCGGGAATACTGAAGTGAAATTGTTTTTGTGGCTTCTCCAAACTAATCTATTGTCTAAAGAAACATAAACTGTTGTGCTACGGATATCCCCTGTTAGCATATGAAATGTGTGCATACAGTTAATATTTGCATAATTGTTCTATGTTTTGATCCATTCAGTGTGGTAATATGGCACGAGAAGGACTGCGTACTCTGGTTGTTGCCAAAAAATCATTGACTGAAGAACAGTATCAAGATTTTGAGGTATGAAGGGATAGAAGATCAGTATTATTAGCATAGCTCTTGTGTTTTGCCTTATTTAGTTACTTCAAGGGGAATATTCCTCTTTTTTTTATATTATTAAGAAGGTA
>VXAL01014721.1:82702-96558 GCA_013399475.1 Chauna torquata
TTTCCCAGAGAGTTTGTGGAGTCTCCATACTTGAGGAAGTTCAAAATCATCTTGATGTGGTCCTGAGCAGCCTGCTGTACTTGACCCTGCTTTGAGCAGGGNTACAGAAGTTCCACTTGAACGTAAGAAGCAACCTTTCAACTGTAAGGGTGATCAAATACTTGGAGCAGTTTTCCCAGAGAGTTTGTGGAGTCTCCATACTTGAGGAAGTTCAAAATCATCTTGATGTGGTCCTGAGCAGCCTGCTGTACTTGACCCTGCTTTGAGCAGGGAAGTTAGAGACTAGGTAATATCCAGAAGTCCCTTCCAAAGTTAGCTATTTTGTGATTCTGTTTTTAATTAATCCCTGCTTCCCAAGGGCACTTCTCAGGTGAATTTGCTGGCAGCGCAGTGGTGTGTAATTAGAGAAATATGTTTGGATTAAAGCCTTGTGATCACATCACGTTTCTTTAGTACCGTGCAGCTAGTGNAAAACAGTGTGACAGTTTTTAGGGTTTCTTATCAACGGAGTTCTAGGATTTTAGATAATTAAAATGGTTCCACATTATATTAGGCTGGGAACACAACAGTGAGTATGGATAGGTCATAAAATTATAGATTACTCAGTTATTGATGGGAAAGCAGTAATGAGGCTTTTGTCTACTCACTGACCAATATGGACACTAATGAAAATGATCTTACCTGAGAAGTACAGGAACAGAGGGAGACAGAAGCTTAGGGTTTAATAAAATTGCAGCTGTTAACTTAGTAACTATCTGGTAATAACTTCTGCAGCTAAAGTCATTCTTCCTGTGTGGTCTGTTCTGTTTGGTATACGGCTAATACAAACATTATTTCATCCAGACATTCTTCAATTTTGTTGGGGTTATGGAGTTGAGGGGGAGAGCGTTCTCATTTTAAGAACAGATGGATCATCAGCGTTATTCCTAAGACTTTAAGAAATGCATTCATCCCAATTCTGTGTGGTCAATGGTCAGGATCTCTTTGGAGTATTGGGACTGTAGCTTTTCCTCCAGGATATACCATCTGATAGCTTGGCTGCTGTTTGGTAGATTCTTACTAGGATCATAGACCATTGTCACATCATTTTGGTGAGCTGCCTCCATAGTTATATCTCTTGTAGTTGTCTGCATCCTCTGTCTTTTGACCAGTATCAGGGCCATAGGGAAAGGTTTTTATGCTTTCTATGCTGTTCAACTGCCAGTGGGTTGCCACAGAGTTTCCCCTTGTTTTCATGTAAATTGAGACATAGGCTCTTGTGAGATGGGAAGACAAGCAGTTCTTTTCTTTGTGTTACTGAGTAAAAACTGCTCGTTAATTTCAGTTAAAAATGTATATAGTATATATTCCATGGTAACCTAATCTCATAGGGTACCAGAAGAAGGTTCGAGAGAAATATCATTATATCATTTACAGATGGACAGCAGACACGTTAATGTCCAAATTTTTACGTTATTTTGCAGATATGGATGTTAACAGGAGATAAACTGGAGACAGCAACTTGCATTGCAAAAAGTTCTCACTTAGTGTCAAGGACTCAGGATATTCACATTTTCAGACCTGTAAGTATAGGTCCAACTTTTTTTTGTTGGATTCATCAAAAGACAGCTAATACAAGTGTTGCCTTATTTGATTAGTACTTGGCCAGTTGTTGCAAAACTTGATAGGTTATTGTAGTGAGTGTCATAGTAACAGTCGATAGGCTAGGTTGTTATTCAAGGATTTAGAATTACAAATCATTGCTTCTGTTTAAGGGTAGTTGTTTCTAGATTTGTTGATATGCTACAGAAATGTTTGTAGCCATGTTTAGGTGACCCAGGTTTTACACTCTTCACTTTTACAATGGATATAGTAAGGCATTTTATTAACAGACTATTTAAGATAAACGTTAGAAAAGTAAACTGAATATGTTTCTATATGTTTTGGTTATATTTGCATAGTATCAACTCCACTGAAGATTTTCCAGGCTTTGATTGAACCATTTGCACCTACAGAAATAATTATATGAATATAATTTACATGTAAATGTAGTTTCTTATGAAGCATCAGAATGGCAAATTAGGCCCTGCAGACTATTATTTGCAATTAAATTATTAATGCTTCTGATAAAACTTCAGATCAATTTTTGTTGACCTTTCCATGTTGTAACATTACAAATTGTCTTCCTGAACAAAATCTATTTAGTTTGAGTCAGATTTTTATTTTCATTACCTTGACTGGTAATAAGAGCTCAGCGTAAAACTGTGTTAACTTAGAATACACAAAGTTTTAAATTAGTTAGAAAATAGATTCATACAACATTATTTCTGTGGCTATATTTGCTGCAAAGAAAGTACTACTGGATTAATGTAAGAAAATACCAAGCACTTTAACACTTCTATTTTACTTATAAATTAGTGATTAGATTGCTTACTAGTTTGGCTTCCCAAAAAGATGCATTTTGTTTTTCATGCTCTTTCTTTTTATTCTTAAAATTCTCAGCTTGTTCATTTTGTAATTAAATTAATTGATATATTGTTCTAGAGATATTTACAAAGAAAAAATACCTCTGTTAGGTGAAAGGTAGAACAGAGTGGGCAATTAGTGCTCATCGGTGTGTGCCAAGTGC
The DNA here is from genome assembly GCA_013399475.1 of Chauna torquata. Lineage (NCBI taxonomy): Eukaryota > Metazoa > Chordata > Aves > Anseriformes > Anhimidae > Chauna > Chauna torquata. The sequence goes on from VXAL01014721.1 coordinate 85,311, forward strand.
TGACATCTCTTAATCTCTGTAATGGAGAAAGATTATAACAGACCAATGCAATCCTTGGTTCATAACAGTTGGCAGAATAGGAGCTTTCTCTTTGCGTTTCATTGTGGGAGAGGAGGGAAAAAAAATTTGAATTGGGGTATGTGTATGGGCTTTTCTGTTTGCAAGTAAGTGCATTATAATGTAACCCACATTTTGCGTGGTAGAGCAAATCTGGAGCGAGAAAAGTCTTTGGGCTGCATGTGATTCTAGGTAGTAGCATGATTAAGACTTGCATATATTAAATCTTTAGTCAAACTGCTGACAGATCCAAAATTAGAAGTGTAATCAGAGCTGGTTTTATTCTGTGCTTGTAACTTTGTCTGACATGATAGCTCTAAAAGAAGTTGATGTTTTATTGAAGGAAAAAAAACACTTCTCTCTTCAAAACCTGGTTATAATTTAAATTTTTATGTTCTGTATTCTAGCTCAAAACCTTCAAAATCCATTTGGTAACCTTTGAACCATTTGGTTTGGTTTTTTTTTCTTTTTTGCACATTTCACGGCTGGGCCTCTCTNTTGCCACTTGGTCCTGCTTGCATACTTGTGCCAGATCCAGAAGGGTTAATGCTGGCGAGCATTTTTCTGTACCTCTTGAACTCTGTCTACTTATCCAAACTGAAAGAACTACTAATATGAACATCTTGCATTATTCTTATAATATATTTTACTGGTTAATAAAGTCTTCTGACTTGGGGACTATTTTTTCTTCTAGCTCAGCCAAGATGGAAAGATTCAGGTCAGCTTGAACTTAAGATATTTTAATTTCATTAATTCATTAATATTTCAGCCCTGGTCTACTTTTGTTAGGAACCAATTAGGCTGACTACACAGATTTTCCTTGTTTGAGGATTACTTTTTCCACTCTATAAAGATTCAAGACTTGCAGTCACATCCCATGAGTACTGCATTAGGATAAAACACTTGTTGAAAAACCAAAGCCCTTTAGGTACGAGTTCTCCAAACCTGGTTTATTTAGGGAGGTGTGTGTGTTTTCTTGTTGTGCTGTGGTTTTTTTGTTTGTTTGTTTGTTCTTTAAAAAAAAAAATCTTTTGAGTGAGTGATTTTTATTAAAGGTTACTACTCGGGGAGAGGCTCACTTAGAACTAAATGCCTTTAGGAGGAAGCATGACTGTGCCTTGGTGATAGCTGGGGACTCGCTTGAGGTAAGAGTTTGGTTTCTGTCAAATTGTATTTTTACATTACTTTATGAACCTAAACGTTTATTTAAGCGTATTTATTTTATGTTCATAAAGTATCAGTCTTCGCACTCTTAAACTTTTTCCAATATTTGACCATACTGTAAGTTATCCTTAGAGTTACTACTGTTTTTTGTTCAGTAGTGAATAGAGCATATATGTTCAAATATTGTTGGTTCTCTTGTTTCCTGTATAGAGAGAGATTCCTAGAGAGAGAGAGAGATTCTCCTATATAGAATGAGATTTGTATACAGCATGCTATACTACTGTCTCTTTTGTTAACTCTAAAGTGTGTTAGCTGTCTAAATGAAAGAGAATGTCAGTTTAAAATAATAGGTCACAGAAGAAAGTGGCTTTTTTTTCCTTCCCAGAAAGCAACACCTCATAGAAGAGATCTTTATACTGTGTGTTTGTCCTAGAGTACTTGTTATATTATTTAATCTTAAAAATAAATGCAAGTGTGTTTTTTTCCCTTAGGTTTGTCTGAAATATTATGAGCATGAATTTGTAGAGTTGGCTTGCCAATGTCCTGCTGTCGTGTGCTGCCGATGTTCTCCCACTCAGAAAGCACATATTGTGAAACTATTACAGCACCAGACTGGAAAACGCACGTGTGCAATAGGTAACTGTTGACACTATCTTCCTTTGCAGTAGCTAAAATCTGTAATAAACTTACGCAGTAGATGGCACCATTGAGAAATACTTGAAACAAAACCAAAGAGACTTCTCTATCAACTGCCAGGTGCTTACATAGTTGTAGCAGAAAATGCCATTCCACGAGAAAGGTGTGGTTTTCTTCTTTACTCCACAGGAGAAAGTCTTGATTGCTGAAGTTATTAATCGTAATCCATAGATTAACTGTAAGAATTTAAAGGTGTATTAGGAGGTTCCTAAAATACTGTAAGGCCAGGAGAGTAAAACTTTTGAATGGCTGAATATTGCAGTGGCATTTTCCAGGTGATGGAGGAAATGATGTCAGCATGATCCAAGCAGCTGACTGTGGAATTGGAATTGAAGGCAAGGTAACGTTACCAGTTTCATTGTCAAATATAACATGATCCTTAAACAGTATTAAATTGAACATTTCAATTTAAAGTATGCTGTGAGATGACAAAAAATGCTTAGTCTTTGAACTAATACTTTCTCTGCTTCTGTCCTCTGCTTTATCTTTTTAAATATAAAGAGCAAGAAAAGCAGAAAGCACTAGTTATTTCTGTATGTATATACATTTACCTGAAAGAAGCAAGATTGGCAATTAAACATACTTGTTACAGCCACTGTATTTTAAAATACGCACCAAAAAAATTGTCCTTTGTCATGTTGCAGAGTTGATTTCTGAAGCAGTAGCAAATTTGTTTTGTAAAATGAATTATAATTTAGAATTTTGAAATTTGAAACATGTTCTACACTGGGCTTCATATTTGGAATATTACACTGGCTTTCATATTTGGAATATTTTTGTTTTGTTCTAGGAGGGAAAACAAGCTTCCCTAGCAGCTGACTTCTCTATCACGCAGTTCAAACACATAGGTAGGCTGCTGATGGTACATGGTCGAAACAGTTACAAAAGATCAGCAGCACTTGGTCAATTTGTCATGCACCGAGGCCTTATTATTTCAACTATGCAGGTATTTAAAACTTTTTCAGAATAGTTAAACATGCTATATCTCTTTGAAATGTCACAAAATCTTAAGCAGTATTGTTTTTTTCTTGATTGTAATGTTTCATATACAGAATTATATTAAATACATGTAATTGTCATCTTTTTGTAGGCTGTGTTTTCATCAGTCTTCTATTTTGCATCTGTTCCCTTGTACCAAGGATTCCTAATGGTAGGGTAAGTTCAAACCAACATTTAGGGTATCTGTTAATAATTACAGCCAACCAACTTGTTAAGTAACATCATGTAGTTGGCGTCTGCCCCATTTTTCATACACTTATCATTGGTATGCTAACAAGACTTGGAATGAGCCTACAAAAGAAAAGTCAAACTAGGTTTGACTAGTTATATCCTTATATCCACTTATATCCAGTATATGAGGTAAGGAAGTTCTCTGAAGAGAGGGATCTGCATAGAAGAAGATATCATATAGCATTTTTGACATATGGGGTGAAAATGGTAGGGGAAATCTCACAAACCAGTTTCAGCTGTTACACAAATTGCTATACAAGCCCCAGTGAGAATCACAGATTCGTCTGTTAAACAATGGAGCTGAAGCTACTGACTATGATATTTCCTCTGAAAGTGCACTAAGTGAGTCTGATACATAGATTTCCATTCTGGATCATGTATGCAGAATTAGGAGCACCCTAGTCTTGTTGCAAAAGCTACTTTAGAGCTTGCTTCCCAAGTCGTTCAGCTGAGGTATATACATATGTTCATGTTTGTCACTGTTCTCTGCCCCTTCTATCCTAAGAGCTTCTTTCTATACTTCTTGTTTTACTTTATTTAAATAGTAGTAACTCAAATCATAGCCAAATCAAGGTCTGATTTCACCAGACACTGCAGAGGTAAACAGTAAACCTCTCCAAAATGCTTGTAAATAGTTGTGCTAACCCCTGTGAAAGTGCATGCTATGTGGCCTGCAAGTATACAACTGACATGTGCATGCAAAAATCCAAAGCCACTTTCTGAACTGTTGAGACTTTTGTTCATTCACCTACCTTTACTGTGATGTCAGGAACACAGCGCTTGGTTTTTTTTTCTTTAGTTTTCATGTCATCATCTTGTGGATGAATTTAAATGCCAGATCTTTGAACTGGTTGTCAAAATGCAAATGCACAGTTAATATGGTAACAGGCAATAAGTGTGGGTGATATATACAGAAAAAAATACACATTTATTATTTTTTGATGTATAAAGTCTCTATAACTTCTCACAATTGGCAGCTGTCAGAAGCACAAGACCAGGTTGCATTTGTAAAGCTATATTGGTAAGCTGCCTCAGTACTGGGTAGAATAACCAGTTTAACTTCACTTACATTAACAGAGTAATTGAACTCAATAGATTAATTTAAAATCATGTGATACATAAATGTCAGTTTACGTGCTTTCTTTTCACATAGGTATGCAACCATATATACCATGTTTCCGGTCTTCTCTCTAGTATTGGATCAGGATGTGAAGCCAGAAATGGCATTGCTATATCCAGAACTTTATAAGGATCTCACAAAGGTATGAGTGTTCTCCATGTTCAAATGTGAACAACTGTTGAAATCTCTTGTGTGGAAAAACTCTGAATTCTTACAGATGGAAAGAAGATAACCTGTACTCTGAAACTGACCAGGATGAATACAGACTAAGTTTTTGTTTAGGCTTAAATGACAGTTCTTGGAGATAATAATTGCTGGCTTTCTCAGCTTACATTGTACCTCAGAATATTAAAAAAAAAAAAAAAAGTAGAACCCAAATAATTCCCTTTAGGGGGGAAAAAAAAGAGAATCTGGAGAAACAGGGAAGTACAGTTTGGTGGGGTGCATTGAGGCAGAAGATAACCAGTGAACGATTATGGATAAGTAGTACAAGAAGTTATTTATGTACTTTACACATGCTACATTTGACTTCAGTATTACAAGGCAATCTTACTATGAGTGTTTATTACCAAAACTTAAGATTGTGCTGCCTTAGTCATGACACTAAGGAGCATACCTATTTCTGTGCATCACTTTTCAAATTCTGGACTCGAAATGCAAATCTCTACCAATGCTATTCAGCTAGCATTACTCAAACGCATGTTGATATGGACTAGAATTGTGTTCCTAGGAATTGGTTTCTTCACTGGGATATGCTAATGGTGAAAAAGGCTTTTAAGATTTTAAGATTTAGATGTATGGGCACAACTCATTGTCAGACTCTTTGTTGACAGACTCTTCCTCTGTTGCAAGAACAAGAGAAAATTAGCAAGGTTCAAAGGTGTGGCCACGTACCATGGAGGAAACAGTGATTCAGTATTCCTGTTACTGTGGCTCCTATGGAGTTATAGCTAGAAAAGCAGATGAATGCTTGAAAGGAAGTACAAGATTTTCCCCCTGGAAAAGGGGAAATATAACCCTCATTTCTAAAAAGGGAAAAAAGGAAGATTCAGAGAACTACAGCCAGTTGGTCTCACCTCTGTTCCCAACGAGATCATGGAGCAGGTCCTCCTGCTCCATGCTAATGCACACAGAGAACAGAGAGGTGACTGGTGACAGCCAGCGTGGCTTCACTAAGGGCAAATCATGCCTGACAAATTTGGTGGCCTTCTACAATGGGGTTAGAGCACTGGTGGATAAGGGAAGAGCAACTGGCATCAGCTACCTGGACTTGTGCAAAGCATTTGACACTGTCCCACACAACATCTTTGTCTCCAAATCAGAGAGACATGAATTTGATGGATGGAACACTTGGTGGATAAGGAGTTGGCTGAATGGTCGCACTCAGAGTTGCAGTCAATGGCTCGATATCCAGGTGGAGACCAGTGATGAGTGGTGTCCATCAGGGGTCTATACTGGGACCAGCACTGTTTAACATCTTTGTCGGTGCAATGAACAGTGGCATTGAGTGCACCCTCAGCAAGTTTGCCGATGACACCAAGCTGTGTGGTGCAGTTGACATGCTGGAGGGAAGGGATGCCATCCAGAGAGACCTTGACAGGCTTGAGAGGTGCTCCCACGTGAACCTTATGAAGTTCAACAAGGCCGAGTGCAAGGTCCTGCACCTGACTTGGGGCAATCCCAACCATGAATACAGGCTGGGCAATGAATGGATTGCAGCCCGGAGGAGAAGGACTTGGGGGGGTACTGGTGGATGAAACGCTCGACATGAGCTAGCAGTGTATGCTTGCAGCCCAGAAAGCCGATCGTAACCTGGGCTGCATCAAAAGAAGCATGGCCAGCAGGTTGAGGGAGGTGATTTCTTCCCCTCTACTCCACTCTTGTGAGATCCTACCTGGAGTAGTGTGTTCAGATCCGGGGCCCCCAGCACAAGAGGGACATGGACCTGTTAGAGTGGGTCCAGAGGAGGGCCACAAAGATGATCAGAGGGCTGGAGCACCTCTCCTGTGAAGACAGGCTGAGAGAGTTGGGGCTGTTCAGTCTAGAGATGAGAAGTCTATGGAGAGACCTTATAGTGACCTTCCAGCCCTTAAAGGGTACCTACAGGAAAGGTGGGGAGAGACTCTTTAGCAAGGAGTGTAGCAATAGGACCAAAGCATAATTGTTTTAAACTAAAAGAGGGTAGATTTAGATTAGAGATTAGAAAGAAATTCTTCACTATGAGAGTGGTGGGACACTGGAACAGGTTGCAGAGAAGTTGTGGATGCCCACTCCATGGAAGTGTTCAAGACCAGGTTGAATGGGGCTTTGGGCAACTTGATCTAGTGGAAGGTGTTCCCTGCCCATGGCAAGGAGGTTGGAACTACATGATCTGTAAGGTCCCTTTCAACTCAACCCATTCTGTGATTCTATGACACAAGTAAGAGGGCTCCCTGCTTTCATCTGAAAATTATTCAGTGCCTGTTGTGCAGCATTTGCTAGAGGCTCAAGAGTGACTTACTCCTTCTAGTTTCATAAAGCGGAATCAAAACTCACGCTTATTCTTATTTCACAAATCTCACTAATTGGGAGCTATGGCCTAAAGTGGAAGCAGTGTCCAGAACTCAAAGGAAAATGAGTAGGCGCTCATAGGAAAAAAAAATAAAAAAAAAAATAAAAAATCTAGTATTTCTTTTTGCTTGTACTATAATTTTTTCCTGTAAGTTAGTCTGTCACCAACACTCTAGACTGTATACAGTCATGAAAATGCCTTTAGCAGCTTCCCATGAACTCTATGTATCCAAGAAAATGTTTTAGCCTATACTGAAATAATCAAATGAGTTAATTCATCAATTTCTACAGCAGTGAAGCACATATATTTCCCTGTAAAGTGCTGATTCTTGCCTATTGTAGAGTGGTAAAATGGCGAACTGCTTATCCTTTTAACTCTGCAGTTCTAATATATTTCATCAGTACTCTCATGGAATGCAAGTCATGAATGTGTACAGCATTTATTGTTTGATTTATGCATATGATTCAAACTGTAACATTTACTATCACAAGAAGATTAAAAATATATTTGGTAACTGTTACTTACATAAAACTTAAAGTAGTCATGTTTATACTCTGACTGCAAATAGTTTATCCAACACTTCGAAGGGACTAGTAACTATGGATTTGCTTGAGGTTTAGGTCAGTAGGTGCAGAATGCTATCTTTCTTGAAGAATACTTTTGAAATAACAGACATAAAAACATTAAAAAAAAAAAAGGTACTTTCACTGTAATTATTCTTCTGAAAACTAGCCATAGCATTGCGAGCTAAAGCGTATATTTGCTATCTAAGACCTTAACTGTCCTGCCCCCAGATTTTGACTTCATGCAATTTCTATACACTTTTGCAATGAACAATCATAAAAGCAAGTAGAAGCTTTTTAGCCTATATCACTTCAAAGACTACTTATTATACTTGCAAAATGTCTGTGTAGTGCTTAACTATTAAAATATATGAATTGAGTAGATTTTTTTTTTAAGTATTGTTTAACTGTCCTCTCACTTGTTTCCCATAGGGAAGATCTTTGTCATTTAAGACCTTCCTCATCTGGGTTTTAATCAGTATTTACCAAGGTAGGAGAGAGTCATGATTTTACTGAACTGAGAATTTTTTGTCTGCTATTATAAGTATTGTTTTTCAGCAGCAGGTTGAATTCCCAAAGCTTAACATTTCATCAGCAGTTATATATATTGCTTTCTGTTTATCTTGTAAATCAATATTCACTTAGTGTGCCAGTACTATTCAAAATGTGGCATGGATTGGTATTTTCATTGATGCATGTCACCTAAAAAAGGACATGGTTTTACTTAAATGCTAATCCAGAAAAATTTTAATGAATGCTTATCACATTGCACATACTTACACAGTAGTTTTCTTTCATGGAATGACAGAAGTACTGTTGAAGAAATCTGAATTATGTAATCAGTTAAAAGTAATTACAATTTCAACAATCTCTCATTTGCTTATAGCACTAGACAAAGTAAGGTTAATTAACAGTTCATCAGATATATTGCTCTAAAAGGTGTTTAATTTTCTAACAGTTTCATTTGTTTACTGCTTTACTTTGGTTGTTTTATTTCACGTGCACAAAGTACAGTAAATATCACTTGTTTTTATAAAGATTAATGTTATCTCAAAAAAAAAAAAAAGGGCAAGCTTTCATAATATGCAACAAAATAGTTCAGTGTGCAATTGTAAAAGATAGTACACTGAAATTTCATTGCCGAGTGTTTTGTTAACTTTGTGTGCCTTTCCTAGGTGGTATTCTGATGTATGGAGCCCTGCTACTTTTTGAATCTGAATTTGTACATGTCGTTGCCATTTCCTTCACTGCCCTAATCTTGACAGAGCTCTTGATGGTTGCACTGACCATACGAACATGGCACTGGTTAATGGTGGTGGCTGAATTCCTCAGTCTTGGCTGCTATGTGGCCTCTCTTGCATTTCTAAATGAATATTTTGGTGAGTAAAAGCATTTTAGCAAAGAACTGTGCTGTATAACATTCTGTTTTTAATGTTATGCTTTGTGAAATAGAGCTTTCTCCATAGAAAATACAAGTTGAAATTGGACTTACTTCATGTTGAGTTAAAATATTCTCTTATCCTGTTCTCCTAGGGTTTGACAGTCTTTTTTCCTGTTAATATTATTTATCTGGATAATAAGCTTTACTTGAACCACACATGCTTTTTCCCCTCCTTGATCTGATCTTCCAGTGACAATCCAAACTGCACATCTTAAATTGGCTTTGAGATTTGCACTATTGAAATGGATTTGATTTGATAGAATCAGGATCTTTCACCAACCCGATGAATTATTTTTGTATCTCATTAGATCTAACCCAAGAGCTGAAGTATTGCTAAACTAGAGAGTGAGGCAGAAGGTTAAGATATTTTATAAGAATAATTCTGTTTTATAATTATATTAAGCTTATATTAAGCTCACTTTGTTTTATATTGCAGTATGCCATACTCTGTCTTATGGTTCTAATTATTCATAATTCAAAAGATGAAAGAACACATTTTAACTGCAAATCTTAACAGTCAAGGATCTGAGTATCAAAAGAATACATATTTCTTTTTATATCAAATTATCCTTCAGTAAAAAATATTATCTTGGTCTTAGTGTGCTTTTACAGATGAAACTTACAGAAATATATGTAACAATTTTGATTATACCTCACAAGGAGCAGAGTCCAGCTCCTCCTTCCTCTGTTTTTCAGGAGCTGATGTGTAAGAAGTTCCCTTCTTCTCTTGCTACTTCTTACAGCAGAATTAAGTATGTTATATGGTAGTTTCTAGTACTCCAGGTGCTGCTTTCACTCTCGTGTCCCAAGTGGTCAAAACTAGGGTAGTGTAATTACATTATATAATTTTTTTTTAATCAGTAAATGCTTTGCTGCCTGTCTTAAGTGTTCTGTTAACTTCCCAGATTTATGGAGAGTCAAATCTTAATGAACAAGCAATCCTGCTGGTCTTGATACTTGTATTATACAGTATTTCAGGTTTTCCAGAGTACCTTTTTCTTTTCTCTGACACTGACACACTAGGTGGCAAATGAATAAGCAAGAACAGATACAAGTACTACCTCTTTGTTCCAAACTTACAGGAACTTCATAAAACAGAATTTGCTGCTTCACCTTTTTAAGTAGTCTATATTGGTGGCATCAGTCCTTCAATCCTTTGTAGGTATTTTTCAGTGAGAAACACCTTCAAGTGGTGTTCATAGATGTGTTAAAAAAAAAAAAAAGAAAAAAAAAATGCAGGGACTTTGTTTCTTGTAAACCCTTCTGTAAAGGGGAGTGCTTTACTATCTCCATGTGTTTGCTGGACAAATATAAGCTATGGAGTAAGTAAATGGTTGTGTGGCTTCTTGTAGCCTTTGGTCTTAACTTTTGTATGTTTCATCTTCACTGATGAATATTTTAAGGGTACTGAAAAGGCTGCAATTTCATGAGCTTTTGTAGAGATGTATTTTACTGTGTATTATTAATCAGTTAACCTGAAAAAAATGCATTTCAGTTTCAGAAGCAGTCACTTCTGCATAGCACTTTCCTTTTACTTAATCTCTCACATTGTAACTGGGAGGAGAGCACCTTTTTTTGGTGCACATAATGTAGTATAAACCTAAGTGATGGTTTATAGTTCAGGGTAAAGAAGAACTTCCATGTGTCTGGGAAAACAATCCAGTCCAATAGTGCTTGACTTCACAGGCAAATAAACTGTTTGTTTCAATAATGTTACTTATAACCATCATCTGCTCCCAAAGGAATGAGTCACGATTGACAGGGTACTCAAATTAGGAAAACAAAAATATTTGATAATGCTGTACAGCTCTGACTCATGGAAGTAAATCAGTTTTTAATTGCATACAATGGCTTTATTAAGCATGTCTCTGATATGTTACATTGGTGTTTAGTATATCTAAGCAGGCTTATAAAACTACTAAATTTATACATTGGAATCTAATATACAAAGTAGTTTTAAATGAGTAAAGTTGGAGCAGTAAAGCATTTCTTTTGCTGCATCTTTCTGAAGTGAATTTTCATTCACATCTCAAACAGTTCTAGTCAACTTGCTTATATGGTAAATTATAGTTTGAAGTCGAATCAGGCAACATAAGAAAACTACCTAGCTACTTACAGCTTCAAAACATAACCAAATAATCTATTTTTAAAATGTTTTGGTTTAATTGCTGCTTAAAATCTTTCAATTGTCATATGAAAAGCAATAATATTCCAGTTAATGCTACTAACGTCTTTTTCATTTCCTTTCTTTGTAGCTAATCTTGTCTGATTTTTTTTCACATAACTTCTGTATTTTCTGTAAATCTATCCTTTCATTTTCATTCTTCCCCTTTGTGAAACAGGTATAGGCAGAGTGTCTTTTGGAGCTTTCTTAGGTAGGTGAAGTTTAACTTTTCTTGAAGATTTCTTATTTGGGGGGGGGGGGA
>VXAL01014721.1:104020-116672 GCA_013399475.1 Chauna torquata
GGGGGGGGTAAAAAGACATTTGATAACATTTCCAGAAAATAATCTTGCCTAAAGAGTGTTTTAGGACTACCCACAGCTGAATGCCTAGAACTACTGAAGGAGATCATGTTTTTTATAACCCATCTCAGGAACACAAGCCTGACAGAAACAGTCAAAATACTATGTATTTCTGCCTAGTTCTACTATCGAGTCTGCCCTGCTTGCATTATAAGACTGTACAAAGGGATTTTTCATGTCCAGGAATGACCAGGATGAGATCTACCAGTAACATTAAGCAGGATTCCAGCATGTTTGCTTGTTGTCACACTGCATACTCATTTGCATTATTCTGAAGAATAGCAGCAGTATAAATATGCCTCTGGGCTCCAGTCCAGCTGAACCCACTCACATGTCAAGAGGTGCAGGTGGAAGTCATCCCCAGCCAGAGAACTCCAGTTGTTGAAGCAATCAGCTTCTGTGTAAACTGGTTTGTAGTGCTGGAAGGGAAAGCAGGGCAAAGAAAAATAAACTATCTCTGTATAGCCTGAAGCAGATTCTTTTGTCAGGGAGTAGGAAGAAAGCAAAGTCACTAGTCACATAACCATGCTACTAGCTTACCATCTGTCCAAAAGCAATTACTTGGAAATGGCAGGTGAGGTGGGAGAACGAGGTTATACCTCAGCTGTAATGTGGAGCCAGCCAGAGTCACTGATCTAGTACTCAGCAGCGTGAGAGTCTCTCTTGTTGACACACAGGTAACTCACCCTGCCAGTTCAGACATATGAGCATGGTGAGTGATGGAGCTCACTGCTGGAGGATCAGGGAAAGGCTTCTTGCAGCAAAGCCTGCCACAGAGGCAGCTACCTCAGGATATGGGGAAGCTGCGATTCACACATTCTGGCCAGCCACAGGAAATGCCTTCAGAGGCAGAAGGCTGGGGAAAAAAAAATGAAGGCATGTGGGGAAACTTAATTTTGCTCAAGATCCAACAAAAATATCCCAGCTACTCCCATTGCCCCTGGTACCGAATTTCTGATTGTGGTGGAAAATCCAGGCTGTGCCATGCTGCTGTGTCAATACAGCTCAATACAGCTTCCACCTCTGGTTCACCAGTGGGCAGGTAAGGGTCTGCTGTTCAAAGGCATTGAATTCCTGCTCTTTTTTGTTTACTTTGTACCTGGCTCCTTTGCTGTCTGCCATGGTTAGCAGAGGGAACTAGTGACTCCCTGTCCATTGGAAAAAATCGGAAGACTGCCTGCAGAGCCCTACGCCAAGTCCATGGGGCTCGTCTGTCTGGTCCTGTGCAACTCAAGACTCAGCATAGAGGTACCATCCCCTAAACACAACATGCTGCTTTGACGCAAGTGGAAAGCAGACCCTGCACTCAGAGCAAGTCGCTTGGAGCCACCCTGGGGACATCATGAGATCTCCGTCATGAGCTGGCCTTCCTGCAAGCAGTGTTGCAGATCATTTCACTGCCCTAGCTATTCCTTAGCATCTTCCTACCATTCCTGCTTGTTCGTTCTCCTCCGCTGAGCAATCTGGGTGTCAAGGGCCTCTTTGAAATTGCAGCCTGCTGATCTTGTAGCTGTTGACTCAAACATAGTCACATCTGCATGCGGGTCAGGGTTGGTGACTATATTCAAGATTTCATTTATTTTTGTAGCATTTATTTTTAAAGATAGGACACAAAAATTCCATAAGAGAGACTCATCTGGTGATCATGTGAAGAGGGTGACTGAGCAGCTGCTCGTGGCTGATCTTTTGGGCAAGCTGACAGCAATACACATGCTGCCAGTCCAGTTGAGGAAGAAATTTGGAGGGAAGACACCAAATAAAGAGCCCTCCCGCGACTCGAGTTAGAACATGAAAAACAAAGGCCTCTCTATAGTCATCTTGTTACCTGCTAGTCCTGTTTGAGTCACAGGCATCTCCCAGCTCTTCTGCTTTGCATGCCTCCTTTTCTGGTTTGACAGTTTTCCAAGGCAAGAAAAATGTGGGAACTTTATCTCTTCTTAAGAGCAAGAAAAAGTGGGGGCTGCTTGGGAGTCTGGAATACAGCAGTCAATCAGCTTCATACTAGGCAAACCTCAATGAGTATCAAAACTTGAGGCAGGAACTAAGAACTTAGAGACATAAGATAGATGAAGTGGGAAAAGCATAATAATTTCCATATTTTCTGCCATACAACAATTTCCATTCCCAGTTGGAGGGGATCTCCACTAGAAGTGGCTGGTGATTATGAATGCCACTATTTTTAAGATGTTTGCTTTGTGAGTAGGAGCCTAGTTTCCAGACAATGCTACGTACTCATTTTACAAGCCTCCAGTCTCTTGACAGATCTCAAGCTGGTCAGAAAAAATGATCAGTCAGGAGAGAAGACAAAGAGGAGTATAGAAGCAGCAAATAGATAATTTTTTTTTGTTAGCATGTTAGGCATGGGCCCTTAATTAAGAGATTTATATGGGAGAGGGTTCTGCCATTGCTGAGAATGCATGGAAGTGAGGAAAGATGACAAGAATAGTGAAGATGGGGACTTAGAGAGCACTTTGATGATGAAGTAATGCAGCTGAAAGGATGTAGTGAGATGGGGGTAGAGCCAGTGTGTAAGGAGGAGGGTCCTAGGAGCTCCTCTAAGTGACTTTGGAGAAAAGGAGTGGTACCCTTTTCTTACAGGGAGGCAGGGCTTTCAACAAGGCAGTAAACCTGCTAACTTAAAATCTTGGGTATATGGGAGCTTGATGGTCTCATTTACACAAAGCACAAAGCAAGGACTTTACTTTTAGCCTGAGACTTGATCATCCCACTTTTGTTTGAGTGGCACTTTACCTTAGGGGTTGCTTCACTTGTGATTTAATTTTTTTCATGAAAATACAGTGCAATTCTTGGTTATGCTCAAGAGCTGGTCACTCTAGAAGTCAGTTGGTTATCCTTCCTGTAATTCCATGCCTGTCACTGAATTTTCTTCTCATCCTCCTGATGACTGCCATCTTATGCAAGGCACATGCACTACTGAGTATAGAAAATAAATGTGCAGGGGCTTCTGTCCTGCTCAAAGCCCTGAGCTGGTCCTCTGGCTTGGTACTGGCTCAAGTGGGTCCCATCTCCTGCTCTGCCCCCGACTTTGCCCCAGGAGCTCCCCTGCCAGAGCCTGGCTACTGGTTCTTTTCTTTGCCTTTCTGCCAGCATATGAACAGCCTGAAAGCCTGTTGTTAAGCCTGTTGATGGAGAGCATGATTGTGCTGTCAGAAGTAATTGACATGGAACACAATCATTAGAATTGAAGTTTCTTAGCACAGTATTATGATTGAAATAGCTGTAAACTAGTGCTAGAATGTCAAAGGCATAGGGAGTGAATGACTTTACAACTCGGTAAGCCAGCATGGTTTCATATGCTGCCCGGCCTTTTAACCAAGCCAGAAGAGCATCTGCATCTGCTGCAAACTCCTTTCCCTTCTAATCAGTGTTTTCCAAAAATGGTCTTGGTCGGTTTCTGTTTGAATGACTGATGCATTTAAGTAGGTCAAAGTGAACATCTGAACATCAATAAGTAATTTTAGGGGTTTTGTTGTTGTTGTTTTTGTTTTGTTTTTCCTTGATGATTTATTTCTAGAAGGCAATTGCATGAACTTTCTTATGAAATCTGGTATTTTTACACAGACCAGAAGAGGGCAGTGGAAGCTAACGAATAACTAATATCATGCCTCAGCCGTAATAATAACCAACAAAAAAAATCCTCGTTTCAAGGTACTCAGTGCCTGTTTTCTAAAATTGCATTTCAGCTATATGTGAAAGAAGAGTTTCTTTAATGACTTAGCCTTAAATCTTTCAGCAAAGGCAGAAATCACTGTCATGAAAAGGATTTTTTTTCCAAAACAATCATTGTCAAACAAGAGCGTCTCAATACCTGCAGCTGGGGCTGTAGTCTCCACGACAGGCTATTTTAAATCACTGCTGGTGTTGAAACGTGGAAGGGTTTCTGACAGCAGTCTGTCTAGGCTGGATTCAAGCAACAGTCTTGGACATTCGGAACCTTCACCCTCTGAAGTGAGTTTGTGGTTTCTATCAAACTTTTAATTGGGTTGAATGGAGGAAAAAGAGCCCTTCACAGGAAGCCACCACAAGTAACGTTTACTGTGATAAACCTATGGACAGTGCTTCAACTGTGGAGACAGCTAGACTGTCAGTACAGACTTCACGTCGAGGCCTGTCCTAGCAGCTTTTTGCCAGATTGGCCAGACAGTAGCAGCCACTATCAAAAGAAGTTAGTTCCTGTGCTTCTAGCAGAATGTTTCATCTCAGCAAGATATTCTCCTCCTTGGCACTTCTGAATCATCGAAGTCCACTGGACTGCTGTGCCAGACCCAGCATTATGGTCAGGTCCGTGAACCAGCATCCTGGCAGCCCTTCCCCTGCCTGCTCCAGATCACCGCACTGGTGTTCCTGAAAGACTGAACTGGGAGCTCGTGCTTTGTGCCCCGCCACCCATGCTCATCCCAGGCTGTCTTCTTACTACCTTGCCTTTACCCTCCTCTGATCTAATACTGATACCAGCCGTAATCCCCAATCTGGCTGTTTCATCCACCCCAGGATAAGAAGTGTCTCTCACTGGGCTTTTTACCCAGGCAGCAGTCACCTTGAACCACCTTCAGATTCCTCCTCAAGACAAATTTTTACCCTGAGGTCACCAAGTCTGCACCAAATGGAGGAGATGGTGGGTGTGTGTGTGTGTGTGTGTGTGTGTGTGTGTGTGTGTGCGCGCCCATGTGTGCACAATTTCCAGGGTCCCTTTCTGTCTAGTTGTCTGAGTTCCTCTATACCTGTTGGCATTCAGAGAGCAGTGGCCAGAGCCAGGAGCTTCCAGATGAGGTGCTCCAGAGCTCCCTGCAGCCCTGGACCTCTGAAGCCCAGTGGCAAGTGGAGGAGCTCTCCAGGGGTGGGAGCAGAGTCCACACAGGGGTGGGAATGGCCTTAGTCCTGCTAGAGCTTGCTGGCCACTTCTGTAAAATCAGTGTGTGTCCACTTATTGGAGTGCAACCAGCACAACCTGGAGCCAAATCCCAGACATCCAGACTTGGCGGTTTTGACTCATGTAACTTGAGAAACATCGAGAAAAGTATTTTGCTGTGGCATAGCTCTTATGGACTGCTCAATGCATCAATGCTGGATAGCAAGCAGCCCTTCAGCAGTAAGTGTAAGTGGCTTTAATCTCAACGACTCACTCCAGCAACAGATTTTCTAGACTTCAGCAGAAGTCCTCAAGTATCCTGAGCCAATTTTCATCCCTAGTCTTCAGTCTGTCTTTGCATAGCTGCCTTCCACTAAGAGAATATGCTCTTACACTCTCATTTTCTGTCTTATGACATTAAAGGCCAAGTTTTTCCTTCTCTAGTTTTCTCCCATATTACAACTTGGTGGATAGATCCAGCCTACATCAGTAGGTCTGGGAGGTTATTCTGTCTTTGCTCTACCTCTAAGCCTAACAAAGGCATTATTGTTTGCCTGTATTTGCCTGTGCAGTTTGTTTTCTCTTACACCACATGCACATCTGTAGGGAGCCTCCTTGTCATGCAGCACAGTTGAGAAGCTTCTATAATTTTCTAATTTACTTAATGTGCTTAAAAAGCAACCCCAAAATAAATGTA
This sequence comes from Chauna torquata, assembly GCA_013399475.1. Taxonomy (NCBI): domain Eukaryota; kingdom Metazoa; phylum Chordata; class Aves; order Anseriformes; family Anhimidae; genus Chauna; species Chauna torquata. The sequence continues at coordinate 109,645 of VXAL01014721.1, forward strand.
ATTAGACTCTTGGGAGGAAGAGAGTAGGGAGAGGAGAGTCCTGAAAGTAAAGAGGAAGGGATTCATTTGTATCATCTTCATGGCTTTTCTTTAACTGTTCGAGGGCTTGCATTTGCTACATCTGCGTTAACTTGAGGTGAGATGGCCTGTTGATGAGACCTCAGCCACAGAGCAGACCCAGGACTTGGCGACAGGAGGTTGTGTTGTTTCATAACACTTGTAGTTTCACTGTTGCACTGGAACATAGTTTAGAGCAGAGGAATCATGGGGTGCTTTCTGGCATTTTTTCCTAACAATGAGGAAAATGATTCCCTGGATTTGCAGAGCTGAGTCACATGTTTAAATTGCTAGGGCTGAGGAGTTCCTACTGAAAAACTTTTGCATGGCCTTTGAGAAGTCCTGCTCCGCAAATACTGCATGTCAAGCAACTTCAATGACAACATTGTTGGTTTTCAGAGACTTGACTGACGGTGCCTAGATAGAAGTTCGACCCTACTAACATTTGCAAACGTGCCTTATTCTAGTTGCTAGTGAATTCTCCCTCACATACAGCAGCAGATGCAAGAGAAGAGACAGGGTTCTTCCTGAGACTTTCTGGTTCTGCATACTCATTTGGAAATCAATTTAATGCATTTTAATTGCCTATTTTTCTCCTTGGTTTTCTGTTTAGAGCTACACACCAGCAAAAAATAATAAGCTAGAATCTAGCCAGGCAGGCTGCTAATGAGGAAGCTTGACTCAAGAAGATTTTAATTTTCTGCATTTGTTCTTCAAGATAGCTATTTCAGCATACAAGTGTGTCACAAAACAGGAGTGTTGCCACCAGCTAATGGAACAAAAGCATTGGGTTTATATGTCATTTTGCTACACTAAGAACTAAACACTTACATCCTTGACCGAACTATTGGAGTCTGGCAATCCATTTCAGGATGCTGGTCCCCTCAGTCAAATCATCCCCATAACAAAAACACCCATTGTGCATGAAATACGATGTGAAAAGAATAAGGGAGATAAAATTTAAGATGTGAAGAACGAAAGGGATATGCTAAGAGCTCGGTCTCTTGCCAGCCTTTCATGATCCCCATGGTAAAGAGAAACTTCTGACTGCCAAGCTGATCAAACGGCTTCTCAGAAACTCCTCATCCATGGGGCATTTTTGCTGAGAAACATGATTTAGATGAGGTCCGTGGCATCCCTGGACAGCCAGAGCAGCAGAGTTGCACAAAGGTAGACTGGGAGTTAAGATGAAAGCCAGCCACCACTGAGGTTCCCCTGCCTCTGTGGCTGGTGCAGTTCAGTCATGACCTATGTACCTCTCAATATTGTATCTGAAAACCTGCCATCGCTGTTGAATTAGTACACTGGAGACATCTGCATTCAGCATCTCCATCACAACCCTTCATTTCCAATAGCAGGCAGTGTCCTACAATTTCATCTTCTAGTAGCTGAAAAGCTAGTTTCATCCCTGTCCAAGGCTGTTGTTTTTGGAAAGGCTGAGCAGCTCACTGTCTGTTGAAAACAGGAGAGTAAGAGAGCATAATGCTTTCCACCATTGGGCTGTAGCTCATCATTACCTACTTTACTTGAAATGTGAAGGATGCTTCTCAATAGTGCATAGCCCCGGGTGAGTGAATAAAACCTTGGTACCTCATTACATCACCTGGAAAATATTTACTTTCTCCCTCAATACCCCTCATCCGCTGGGTTATCCCATCGTGCTAAAAATACTAGGGAAAGGGGGAGCAGAAATTGGTGTTTGCAAGCATCTGGCACAAGAAGCCATAGTCAAAATTGCCGCTTGAGTAGTCCAAATCCTATTCATAAAGTCTGTGAAGGTGAGCCCAGAAAAGTTTAAAGCAACAGTTTTGTGTTTGCTGGAGTTTAACAAGTCTACTGACTACACGTCAGAAAATGAGGTCAGTAGAAAGTATACAAGTATTGGAATATTGATATTAAAAGGATAAAAACTTGGGTTAAGGAAGAGAGAAGTGCAATAAACAGGACTGTGCACATGAAGAGAGCTAACAGGCAAGATCTCCCAGAGTTCAGTGCTGGGACTTGTTCTGTTTAAGAGTTTTGTATAAATGAGCACAGGATTGGCGCAAGTTGCTGGGTGTCCAGACACAGATGACATCATGATAGAAGGGGAGGCTGCTGATAAATTTCAGGAATGCACCAGGCTACAGGAGGATTTGGAGACGCTAGGGGAATAGGCTAATACAAAGGAATTCAATATTACACAGTGGAAGGTTATTTGTTTGGAGAGAACCAATAGCACTTTTAAATGCAGGTTTAATGAAATAGAGCAGGAGAAAACTAATGAAGAAAAAGACCTGGGCTGGTGGTGAGGAGTGGCAGGGATAGCAGCAACCTGACAAGTAAATAATAGCACAGCTGAGATTTTGGAAAAGAGGGCTCATGCTGCAGCCAGGGAGTTCAGGACTCCACATCTGGTCACTCTTTTCAAGTGACAGCCAGGATGCTCTCAGCACTGAACTCTGAGTCTGAAACCTGCCAGTCCCGGATTACAGGGAGGGAGATTACAGAGGGTACTTAACCACTGCCAGACCTGTCCTGTGCGTCAGGACTTGGAGCCTTGGCACCAAAAGGAGATGCTGCTGTAGCACACATATTTGGTGGAGACAACTAAGGACACGTTTGCTCCCGGAGGGCACTTGGTTATGACCACAGCTCAACAGCACATGCCACCTTCGGTCTAAATCAGACTGGTCTAGGTCTCCTCTGGCTACAGGGGGAGATGCACTCAGTGACTGACTACCGGCAGATGGGAGAGAATGAGAAGGAGTTACAAGGACCTGTCGCTAAAAGCAGTTTTCCCAGGGGATGTATAGCTTACAGGCTTGCCAGGAGGGAAAGGGGTCTGTTTCAGTAGAAGAGTCCCATGTAGCCCCTTGCACTGCTGCGCAGGTGGCCATCCTGGGCCTTGTGTCCATCCTCCCAGGTCACCACTGCCACAGTCTCCTGCAGCAATCTTGATCCTACAGATGGAACAGACATCTGTAAAAGACTGCTCTGCACTGCCTGGAAACAAAGATGTGTTCTCATGCTGCAGAGGATGGATGAGGTGAACTCAGTCTCCTTACAGTGCACAGGAATCAATATGTACCACAGGTCCCAGTCTCCCCAGACATTGTAAATCTCACATTTCCCTTCTCCTTCATCTGGAGAAGGATCAACTCTGCTGCCAGCTTGAGTCCCTGCACTTCAGTGCAACCAGCCAGGCTTTCTTTCATTAAATACTTGTAGGTGAGGCAATAGACCTCTCACCAGCAGCCATGGAAGTCCGAAACACATGAAGTATTTCTGGAGCTAAAATGCATTGTTGGGTAAAAAACTTTGTTGCTGCTCTTCTGCAAGTCTGTCTATACTGCATGAGTGTTAAAAATTGCCAATTCTTTAGTAATATTCTACAAACAGAATTGATACATGTGTTACACGTTCTTACTTTCTAACCACCCTATTTCGGATTTCATTGATAGTGTCCAGGAAGAAACGCAAAGTAGCATATCAAAATTTTTACACTTGACAGTTGCCTGGCTGCATGAAGGGAGAACCCAAATGAGGTCCCCAGCCACGGGAACAGCATAGAGTAGGGAGCAGAGGGTGCCGTGCAAGGGCAGCTGCTCCATGCTGGCCTTGGGCTGGGAGCAGCAAAACCCACTCTGCCCAAGGAGAGCGCTGCATGGGAAGGGAATCGCTTCCTCTTCAGAAGGCACGTACCTGCCCAGGATTCAGATATTTTTGAAGGGGCAAAATCAAAACAAAACAAAGTGGCACCAACTCAGCATACATCATTATGAATTACTTCTCTAAACTAACATCTCTATTTAATTCAGTCACAGCTTTCTGTACATGGGTCTGGTGTGGCTGTCTGATGTCGTCTCTCTTTATTTTAAAAAGTCAGTGTCTGAATGGGTGACTGTAGCTCTAAAAAGGTTTAAGGTCCTTTGCCTGCAGCCCCTGGCTATGTTCCTACATAGTCGTTTACAAAAAGTCCACTAAATCAAAAGCCAGGTAAATCAACAGAGCACTCAGCATTGTAATGCGACCGGTTATAAGGTAAATTACAACATTATTCAAGCACACAAAATTCCTCCTGTGGCATTTGTACTGCTAAGTGCAATGCACCTTAAAAGTGGTGAAATGATCTCTGGCAGCCTCTGGAAGAGGCTCTGTCTAGGGGATGGGAGGCTGAGCTGAGTCCCTGCCTTTTCACCAAAGTTTTACTTTTGGGGATTTAGAGCAGCAATTGGCCATCTCCGGTGTGTAGTCCATGGGTCATTTGAAAGGTTCATTGATGTGTTTTCAAAATGGTGTGGTACCAGCCACAAACACTGGCCATGCGCTCTCTCACTTTCCAGCAAATCTTGTTACTATTTTCAAAGCAGGGGATTAGAAAGACTTTAATTAGGGACTTGGTTCGGGAGGCTTGAGACTTATAAATCTTTTGTTACAATGGATGAAATTCTGAACAGATGCTGATGCTTTTGAAGCTGCCAAGAACCAAAAGATGGGAGCATAGACCCCAAGGAGGTGGCCATTATTGTACATATTAGATAGAAAAGGCTATAAGGATATAAGGGTAAGGAGCCCAAAACAGAACAAAATTACTGTGCCCAACACAGGTAGCTTTTTCTGATCTGTATGTTGGACTTTGGGATTCTGTGTGTTTATTGTAAGAAGATACTTGATATTGGTAAACACTGAAGTCAGAAGTCCCCCCCGCCCTGCTTTCAAAACACTTGTGCAGACGAGGTTGAAAAACTCTCGATTTACAGGACACTGCGCAGAGAAATAATTTGTCCCAAGTCTTGCAAGCAAGTCAGGGTGCAAGTTAGGAACAGCAGCTCTAGCTGTTATGCTGTACTACCAAACTATAGCCTCTGGTGAGGTGATAAATAAGGTGAATTGGTTGAATATAGGGTTGCCTGAGAAATACTGCAGCTGTATAGAGAGCTGCACACAAACCATACCTCTCAGTCTGCTGAGGCCCAAAGGAAGGGATACAGAAGCAAGATGCAGGAGGCAACACACACACACTCATACAACTTAGTATAATGTGAAACTAATCTAGTGAGTATGAATCAGACTCTTCTGTGATTAAAACATCCTGTACAAATACTCTGCAGTTGTGTTTTTTTTGTGTTTTGGGCTTTTTTTTTTAAAGGATAGCACTACATTTGCATGCAAGAGCTGAGGGTAGAGGGCTAATTTATAGCTTTGCTTGTGAAGATATACAGAAGGGGTAAAAAACAATCAAAAAGTGCACATTCAATCCTGTGGCACTTGGCTCCTTCCTGCAGCAAAAGAGTGGTGTGGGCGGTTAAGAGGAAGCGCGTCAGATGGCCAAGCTACGCAGGGAAAGCCAACACCAGCTCCAGGGCCACATCAGCTCCAGTGCTGGAGGGGCACAGCATGCTCTACATTACATCCTCTTCTTCCCAAACCCTCACTCCAGCCTGGTCATTTCACCACAGGGCAGAGCCATGTTGTGCTGCTGCTGTCCCTTCTGCCACTAGTGTCCCCTCGATGCTCAGCCACATGGTCAGGTTTTCCCCACCTTGTCTGGGCCATGCAAGCTGCCCCACACTCAGTCTCAGCAAAGGGAGAAAGGTAGAGAGAGGCAGCCAAGCTCTCCCTGGCAATTAAACATAATTACTGGCTAAATGCAGCAAGCACAGCTGCCATTGTCCTCATGAAGAGCCTATGTGGAGAATGAGCACATCTCTACCACTGCCACAAGGGAAGGGGAGTGCCAGCTCTACTCTTCCTCCTTGCTGTGGGTGGGATACATGGATAGAGAGGGACTGCTCAAGGGAGCCTGTACAGCTCTGCAGCTGAGGTGAACCATGATAAAAGAGAGGCCAACAGAAGTGCTCACATAGAAAGCTGGAAGAGTCTCAATGCACAGAATTGAAGGGGGCTGAGACGCTGCCTGGCAAAAAAAAAAAAAAAANAAAAAAAAAAAAAAAAAGAAAAAAAACACCAACAAGGGAGGGTTTCTTGCTGGGGTACACAACAGGTGCCTTGACTGGCCCTCTACTGGGACCTGCGTATCCAGATGAGCAGAGCCTGCTGAGGTCCAACCAGCTCTGCTGTAATTTACCCACCAGGGAAATAGGGCTGATCCTCAAAGGACTGGCCTTGGACATGAGAAGCCCAGTGCACAAGCAGCAATGTGGCGATTCCCACACTGCCTCGATGGGAAGAAGAGGGATCATGGGGAGCAAGGCAGCAGAAGCAGCCGCATCTCCCTAACACGCACTGCCAACCTCTCCCTGCGCATCTGGGTGTGGTAGACAGCGCTGTTACCATGTGGCCCAGGGGATCACTTAAGATGAAGTTACAGGCAGAGACTTTCCTCTTTTGTCATGCACCCAGGAGGCAAAAAAGTGCCACAGACTAGCTAGCCCTGACTCAAAAGGCAAGGGGGATCCCATTTCAGGTCCCTGCTGCCCCAGTGCTGGAGGTCACTATAAATTGCTGCAAATACTCCATGGTTGCCTTTGGCCCCTTCTTTTTTTTTGTGGAAAGGGTTGTAGGTTTGTGTATTGGAAAGTCCAAATTAATTAAAATCAATTGTAGCCATAGAAATTATGGGTAGAGTTTAGCCATTAGATTTAGGAAAATGAAGAAAACAATGACTACATGCCTGCTGCAGGGGCCAGCCAGGCGTGCGCGCCTCGGCAGCAGTGCAAAAGAAAGGACTTGGCATCTGGGAAGTGGCTTTTAAAAATGACCAGGGTGCGTTTGCTACAATAATCCACTGAAACAACAGCCGTCTAAAAATAGGGTTGTTTTCTGTACTAAGCTCCTTTTAACTTCGTTAGTCATCACCAACTCCTAAAATAAGATCCGTGTAACAGTCTCTCCTAGTAGCAGCTGTAAACAAACTTCGGGAGGCGGGAGGCACAGGGGAAAGGGAAGAGGAGCAGCGGGCGGAGGCGGACCAGCAGCGGGCGGCCCCGGGGCGGCAGCGCAGGCCGCGGGGTGCGCGGGGCCGGGAC
>VXAL01014721.1:123131-153615 GCA_013399475.1 Chauna torquata
CGGGGCGGGGGTCGCCGTGGGCGGCGGGAACCATGACCGGCGTGGAGGCCGAACAGGAGTTTGATTTCGATTTCCTCTTTGAGTTCAAGCACAGCGATGAGGGCGGCGGCGGAGGTGGGTCGCGGCGGGGCCGGGGAGGCACCTCCAGGGGGCCTGGAGGAGAGATGCTGCGGGGGAGCCGTCCCCTGCGGGGACGTTTCGGGAGGGGGCGGGCGAAGGCCCTCCCGGTGGGTGTCCTTCCCGAATGGGAGGCAGCGTGCGCAGCCTGGCGAGAGCGCGGCCAAGCGGGCGGCGGAGAAGGGGGACCGGCGGGGGCGATACTTGTGCCCCGCGCAGCTGGGAAGCGGGGAGCGGGGCGCCGGCAGCCAGAAGTGGAATCCTGCCCGTAGCCTCCCGGCGCTTTCCCTTTCGGTGCCCTTGTGACTGTACCGTAACAAGTCTCGAAGGGGAAACTGCGCGGGAGGCAGCTAGTGTGTAATTTTTTAAACTTCGAGATTGTTTGGAGCTCTTCAGAAACCCGGAGTTCTGCCTGCTTGCGCAGCCTCCGCCAGATCTGCCGGGAGGTTGCGACTGAGCTGTCCTCGCAGGTTGCCAGGCGCTGGCCGGGGGCGACCCCGCCGTCGCACGGCCACCTCCGCTTTTGCGCCGGCTCCTGGAGGTCCGGGGGTGGAAGCGGGAGCGCGGGTCCTGCCGTGGCCCGCGGCAGAGATGGGCCAGTTCGAAAGCCGCTGCTGACCTTCCCCTCGCTCCCCCCTCCTGTGAGTTGGAACTAGTTAGGCTCAGGGTTTTACTTGAAGGTCAACTGTAAACAAAAATAACGGTCCTGGATTTATCGTGGGTTACAATTTCCAAGCCTGGTGTCTGTGTATAGCTGTCTTTTTTATGACTTTCAACAACACTTAAGGTGGAAACGAGGTGAATGAGTCTGGAATTCACACACACAGAGAAAGTTGTCATTGTTTCCTGATACGAGGCGGGCTGTCCCAGCTTGCGTGATAGCAGGTCACCATAAAAATATATGTAGGTGATTTAATGCTGTTTCAGTTTCTGTGCTTCACCAATGCTTTTGCCTTTAAATCAAAGCGGGTTCCCAAATCCTTGACTGCATATTGCAGCCTTTCAGGATGTAGCTGTACATGGTGGTCCCCTTACTAATGCTACCCTATCGCCCTGCTGTCCAGCATGTTCTGTGTCCAAATGGTTGTAAGGAGCTTCTCAGTTTTTAGAAAATGAGCCTTTAAGAGTGTCACACCAAGCTTTACAGATGTAATTTCCTAGGAATTAGACACCTAGTGGAGGCACCTAAACAAATTAAGTGTCAAAGTCCTAGTGAAAAGAGTACCTAACTCTGTTAGGCAATGTTGAAAGCATAAACTTCAATGCAGACCTAGATGTGGCTTCATGTGTGGAAGTGTAAAACAGCTCGTGCCTTCTCTGAAGCCCCTTTTAGCTGCCAGTGTTAAGCACTCCTATTTAAAGAGTATAAATAAAAACTGATGGTGCTCAGTGCTTTGTAGGATCAGTCTGTTAATGATGGAAAGGATTAAAACTTATGCCCGGTGAAATTAACTAGAGGAAAAAAAATCTGAATTTTTTTATGTTGTCACGAAGTGAAATGTAATACGTGAAGGTATGCTCACAAATCAAGGGGTCCAATTTCTTGTCCTAGTTATACCTAATGTAAGTATGGATATATTGGCAACAGAACTATTGCAGACCTGCACTGGTCTATCTGATACTGGGGTTTGGTTCAAGATATTAAAATACACTATTGAAAGTGTCCGGGTAGCAAGTTGTATAAGTTAATGCCCATGAGTAGCAGTACAAACGTAAGCCACAGCTTGGAGGCTGCACTGCACAGGGGGCCTCAGTGGATCAGGATCACAGTCACAGCAATGACTGTGCATGCTAAAGCATTGCCTTCCTTTCATCCCTATCGGTGGTGTCAAAATACCCCAGGAAGCTGCATTATGGGGTGTAGTTTTGTGCCTATGTAGCCACTTCCATCTCCCTTCCCTTTTGCGACTGCATTTTATTTCTATGGGTCTTACTCACCTTTGTGAGAAAAACATCAGGCATGTTATGAATGCTCACTATGTGTGTTTGATGAATTTTGTAAATACAGAAGTTGAGGACAGGAACATGGGTTTTCAGAACTTGTAGCTGGTGGCTTTTGGTTCACAAACCAAGGACTTGGTCTTGTTCCTAGTTCTTGCTTTTGGGCTTTTATATTTGTTGGGAATACTTTCTACACACTGTCTGAAAAGTTAAGTTACCAAAATATATTTGGAAGGCTTTGGATCTTGCTTCTTTCAGTTTTGAGTACTATTGTGTGAAAAGCTGTATGCCACGTTCTTTTCCTATGCCCTTTAAAAGCTGACTTCTTAAAAATGTGCATAATAGTACTAAAAGAGACTATTCCTTGCTATGTGCATTAGGGGGACTTGTTGCTTGGAGCACTTGTAGCTTTGTATTTTTTCTTTCTTTTTTTTTTTTAAACTGGAGTCCCAAGGCCAACCTGAAGCTTTGTATTACCTGTTTGGCCTGGGCTGCACATCTTCAGCACACTTCAATGTCCAATTTTTACCCTAGCTGTGCATTAGATTTTACAGTACCGCTAGGTTCACAGTACTTTTCATGCAGGTAATAATGATCCCTGGCTATTTATGTGTTAATTATAATAACTAAGGCATTGATGCTGCAGTCAGCAGATATACCTGGTCTGTGAAGTCCACCTGGTGGATGCAGAGCCAGGGCATCCCGCAGAACCTGCAGACCCCTGCCCAGTGTGTCCAGCTGCATGTCAGAGACTGGCTGTGTGGCAGGGCCCATGGGGCACATGTGGTGGAGCTGCCAGGAAGAGCCAGGCCAGCATCCCAGCAGCTGGTGCCAGGTGCCAGGGACATCACCTTCCTCTTGAGCTGCAGGAAGCAGAAAGGGGTTGAGGCTGCCTTGGAAGCACTGCTTAGACCCTTTCTCTGAGCTCCTTTCTGAAACAGAGAAGGTCTGACTACCACTGACTACCACTGTGGTGTTTTTTTCCATGAAGAGTGAGAAGGAAATGGTGATTGTGGTGGCTGTGAGTGGTGCTGTCATGTAACAGGGCAGCAAGAAAAGGCAACTAATTTTGGAAGGAGAGGACTCTGGTCCCTCAGGCAGACCATTGCCATGACCACATGAGCCTTGTCAAAGGAGCACCTCTTTTTCCATAGTTCCTGCCTGCCTTGTTGTTTGAATAGTGTGTGAGGCTGTACAGTGCTTTGAATAATCCAGTTTTATTTGTGGCATTTTCTGGTATAATTTAATGACCCTTCCTCAGTAAATGGCTGGTTTCTGAAGGCAGAGTAAAAAGTGAGTTGAAAAGATGTTGTTCCTTATTGTTTGTGAATATTACCTGACATGGCATAAATCAGCTGGAATGTGACAGAGTAGCTGTGAAACTGCTAAAGCACATTAATTTTTTGTAAGTACTGCTTGTCTCGGAGTTGTTGCCAGCAAGAAACACGAGTGCAGGATAGCCTGAGGATGACACCAGAGAGAGCTGAGCTGATAAACAAGAGAAAGAGAATAGCCGGTTGCGCTGGCTGGTGTAAACAGCTCGGAGGCTCGTTTGCATCCGCAGCGCTTCTGGGGAGCGGGTTGTGTTGGGAATAACAGCTGCAATAATTAACAGAACTTTTCCACGTCTGCGGAGGGAAGGTGGGCATGGGTCACGACCGGGAGCTTGCCTCCTGGGAGGGACAGAAACCAGTTCCCTGTGTGGACTGGCTCTGGCTGGGGGAGCGCAGAGTTTCACTCTGTCCTGTGGGAAAGTGCTCCTGCCATAACAAATCTGGGGGAATGCTGCTGTGCTGCATGGAGCTGGAGCTCAGTGTATTTCTAGCCTGCTGCGAATAAACTTGCAGAACAGCATTTCCCAAACCCCAAATTCAGCAGGTGTTGTCCGTGATAGAAAGGGTTTGTTATCTTTTCCCAGTATGGCAAGAGATACTGGCATTAGAGGCTCTGGCCCAAGTGTGCTGGTGATGCTAAGCCTCCCTATGCTAGAAAGCTTGGGGGTTGACTCCTGATCCCACCACTTCTCAGGGCACCAAGGGCTGCCCATCTCCCTTTGCACAGCTCGTCAGTGTCTCTGGGTGGCAAACAGAGACCCACACATGGCCCCAGAGCAGGGGGAGCAGAGCTGAAGGCACCCCACCAGCAGCTGATGGTGAAGCGAGGAGAGGACGGTCTCCTGCAGACCAGCCTTGGGACACAGGTTCTCCATAGCGCAGCAGGGATGGAAGCACACGGAGGTTGGGTTGTTCCCCTGCACTGGGTCAGGGAGCTTGTTGGCATGAGTCTGTGATGTGATCTATCACTTTTCAGGTTTTCCACACCAAAAGTGCAACTGTGCTATTGCTTAAATACACCCGGAGCTGTTACATGCTTAGATGGTTGGCCAAGAGTGTGCTGCTGGCAGCGCTTAATGTGGCATGCACAAGAACCAGCAATTTCAGTGGAATTTCATCTGTCACAGAGCAGCAAGACATCCATGTTTATCCTTCACCTGGTCTCTGCCAGTTGGACTGGAGGATAAGTGGTCCCAGAAATGAGAGCAGGTCAATAGATCCATCTTGTTCCAAAAACCTAGTTAACTGGAACCGGTTGGAAACTTGCTGTAATGGAAATTTCAGTTGTGTATAATTTTTTTAACAGAATGCAGTCGATTGTGTTCTTTTGTTTTTGTCTGCCTCCACTTTTTTTTTTTTTTTGCTGTGGTTTTTTTTTGTGTGTGTGTGTATTCCAGCTTTTCAGGGATGGAATTAGACTCACATGTAAAAGCACATCTCTTGGGCAGCATTGCAGTCTCTGAATGCTGATGCACCCTTGTTTGAAGACTCAAATTTTTGCTCTGAAGGTTTACATAAGTGTCCTCAAGACAAACTCAGTCCATGTATGTCCCCCTCCCAAGACAGCTTGTCTTGTGCTGCTCAATTAGGATTTTCAAGGATGAAACTCTGCAGCATCTCCCCTAACACAGCATGCCTATTTGCTGGGTTGTCAAGGAGTGCTGTGCTCTTGTGTGTTTTGTCATGTTCCTCCACTCCAGCTCAGTACGTTACTAAGTGAGTATATACGTGCAACACTTCATATCATTCTTTTTTGTTTGTTTGTTTTTTTCCAGAACACTATAATTATACATCTTCAAACATAAATGCTGGCTTGCCTCTAAATGTGGCACATTCCTCATTGTCAACTCCATGTCATGGCCTTCAGACATCAAATCCCGTCATTTCAGTTGTCCCATCAACAAATCATCCTTCTGGATATGGAGGACACCTTGACAGTGGGGCCTCTGAGTATTACCTGCCTCCAAACATCAGACCTAATGGAGCTCCAGCACTGGAGAGCCCTAGAATTGAGATCACCTCTTACATGGGACTTCATCATAACAACAACCAATTTTTCCACGATGATGTTGAGGAGGCCATCCCAAATGCCAAGCGATCACCTTCCACTGCCACTTTGAACTTACCGAACATTGAGGCATACAGAGACCCATCCTGCCTGAGTCCGGCTAGTAGCTTGTCTTCCAGAAGCTGCAACTCTGAAGCGTCTTCATACGAGTCCAACTACTCATATCCATACACTTCACCCCAGACCTCTCCGTGGCAGTCCCCGTGCGTCTCTCCAAAGACCACTGACACAGAGGAAGGCTACCAGCGTGGCATGGTGGCCTGCACTTTGCTAAATTCCCCGAGGCACTCTCCGTCGACATCTCCCAGGACAAGCATCACAGATGAGAACTGGCTGGGGGCTCGCAACTCCAGGCCTCCGTCTCCCTGCAACAAGAGAAAGTACAGCCTCAATGGCCGGCAGACATCCTACTCGCCACATCACTCCCCCACACCTTCTCCGCAAAACTCGCCACGGGTGAGTGTCACAGATGAGACTTGGCTGGGGAACACCAACCAGTACACCAGCTCTGCCATTGTTGCTGCCATCAATGCTCTCACCACCGACAGCACGATAGATATGAATGATGGGATTCCCATCAAGTCAAGGAAGACTGCCATCGACCACACCCCGTCCATGACTCTCAAAACTGAACCGGCAGGCGAGGATCATGGGACCATATCGCCAACTGCCGATTTGTCACCAGAAGACTTCTCCAGCTTTCAGCATATCAGGAAAGGAAACTTCTGTGAGCAGTACCTGTCTGTGCCACAGCATGCGTACCAATGGGCCAAACCAAAGTCTCTGTCTCCTACATCCTACATGAGGTAAGGAACCCTGACTTAGAGGACAATCCTGTTAATATCTTTACTGTGTGCTTTTTATCCTCCTTCCCCTTCCTGTATCTGCTTCCAGCGAAATCTACCCATCCACTCATTCCATTTAGCTGTTTCTTGTGATGCTGCCTCTGTCGTTGGTGTGACGCAACCATGAGTAAATCTTTGAAAGGTTAAAAAGGCCATTCCAGGACTTGACTATGTGTTGATTGTAACTGGTTATTGCTTCCCATGGGACAAGCCCAAGTCCAACCAGTTTGGAAATAGGATACTCAGGAGTATTCAGAAGCTTGTCAGGCAGTAGGACAATTTGGTACCATCAAACTGAGGTTTTACTTAAGTGGTTCATCATGTCTTAATGTGTTTTTGTTGCAGGACTAGGAGATGTTCCCCTTATTGTGGCTGTTATGGGGTGTTTTACATTTATGCTTTATAGACAGTGAATAGAAATAGAATAGGAATGTTGTTCTTTTACAGCTTGCTTCAGCATTTACTTCATCTGAAACTTTATCTGAAAGAGCCTTGACAGTCTTCTTTTCCTATCTGCGCTGGACAATGATTTTTTTTTTTGTCCTCTTCCCCACCATTTCTGTGTTTAAAGAAGAAAACCTTATTTGTAAGCTGATAATACTTGTCACATTTATTTATCATAAGAGGTCTCCAGGTAGGAAAGAACACAGAATAGCCTGAATTTGAGTTACATGCATTGCTTTCTCTTTTGGTCACAATTCCGGTCTTTATTCTGAAGTCTTAAGACTGTATACACAGTGGCACATGGCAAAAAAAGAGTTAGGCTTTCCAAAAGTTCACAGGCCTATCCCAGTCCCTGACTGTGATGGCAACCCCTCTCATCTTCCTCCTCAGGAACGTCTGGCTTCTTGCTTTTAACAACACAACTGTCTTTCTCAACGTGAAGGAAGTGTACACATAGCTGCTGTATTTTAATTAGCAATACCTTACTTGGCTGTCAACCTTGCCAGTCTCATTTTTATCCATCCACCACCTCTCTGCCACGTGCTGTCTACAGAAACCGAAATTGAGCAGTCTGTGACACTTCATGTTACAGCATGTAGCGCTGTCCCTCCCTTTCTTCATTGTTCTCCTCCCGTCCTCCTCTCTGCATTGTCCCAGCTCCTTTGCAGGACCTTGGTCCAGTTCAGTGCTGGGAGATGTGACCATCCCATTGGGTCTGCTGGAGGCACCCAGAGGTGAGTGCTCGCTAGCTTTGAGCACTGGGATGGAGACTTTTCACACCTGGCAAATCCATCAGAGCCTCCCTATACATTTAAAAAAGCCATTTGTGTTCTCCCACCAAAGGTGTGATGTAGTCTGAATTCATCAGAGAGGCAGGATATTTGCTTTTGTATTTGGCTGTTTTTTGCCGAAGACTTCAAGGGCAATAATACAACAGTTTGACCAAATACGCTTTTATCTTTATGTTGCAGAGAGCCGCCCTTAGGCACTTTGTTGTAGTCAGTCAGAAGGCACTTAGCATTCCTGTGCACTAACACAAACAAGAAGGGTGAAGTGTACAAAACGGAGCCCCGCTACATTGTGTATTTAACATTTTTTCCACTGTTTTGGTCTCATATAAAATATGTTTCCTGGTTCACAATATGTTTCCATGTGATCTCATTAACTCGTGCTCTAGGGCAGTTGGAAGTTACTGTTGAAATGTGATTTTAAGTTATTTTACCAATCAGATACACTGACCGTGCTTCCTTCCACCAAAAATACCTCTCGTTTTATGTATATGAAAGTGCTGGGCAACCGAGCACAGACGTCAACAGGATCACAGCCTACGCAACAGAAACTATGTTATTTTAAATCTCTCCAAAAAAATTGGTTAAGAATTTGTCACAACAGATCTGGAATTTTTTCCTGTTATTTTACACATCTGTTCTATTTCAAATGCTTGGGCTTTAGGGGTAGGTTCCAACAAACAACTCAGGCTCCAAAATCTACCCAGTCATAATGATTTTGAGATAACCATATTTGATTACCTCCTCTGTCACTTCCTGAATATGCGTTACATTTTCATCAAAAGCAAGTATGCCTTGGAAAATCACCGATGCTGTTCCCTCTCTCTTTTTCACTACCCTGTATGTGGGAGCAGGGGGGGAATGGGCTTTGGCAGCATGAGCCAGGCACGTGGCTGTGTCCTTTCCTGTGTTTTTGTGGCAGGCATTAGTCTAAAAGGCAAACTGTCTCTAAAATTGATATTTTTCATTTTTTGTAATTAAAATTCAATCAGTTTTCGGCTTTTCAAGTACTGGAACAAAGGGGAATAATAAGAGTAGAGAGTAATGCCTGGCTTAACAGAAATATAGTCTTTTTATGCCCCAAGTTTCTTCTGATTTCTTAAAACGACTGTGAGACATACCAGCTTGGAAGCTCATCCCAGATCCCTGGCTGTCAGCTCTTCGGAGCTGGCTTTGGCTGACAGTTCCCCACTGAGGGCTATCAATGTGTGACCTGATTCCCATGCAGAAGTCGACCCGCAGATGCTGAGGGTCGTGAGAGAGGGTGGGAGGGCAGACCCCAACTCCACCACCAGGGGCGACACTGGGCGGGCAGGCTGCTCAGGGTAACCTGCACAGATGAGGCTTTGTCCCCAGTGCTTCAGCTGCAGTCCATGGCTTTGGGTGTAGAAAATATTGAGAGACCAAGCAGAGATTTTCACGGGAAGCTTTGGAGCAAGCCATGAGGTGGCAATGGGAACCATACCTTTTCCAGACCTCAATGTACCAGGAGAAGCACTCTATCAACCATTTATTGTACAGGGAGGTGATACTCTTTATGTCTCAAACCATGACTGAATCAGTTGCTATCTTTTCTCTGGTATTTTTACATCAATCCCTTGTGCTTTGTGATTTAGAGTC
The DNA here is from genome assembly GCA_013399475.1 of Chauna torquata. Lineage (NCBI taxonomy): Eukaryota > Metazoa > Chordata > Aves > Anseriformes > Anhimidae > Chauna > Chauna torquata. The sequence goes on from VXAL01014721.1 coordinate 132,289, forward strand.
TCTCATGGGCAAAAATGTTAAAGGCAAAATGGAAGTACAGAGCTTGACTTTTGCCCTTGGATATGGGGACAGTACCGACAACACAGTATTTGTGACTCTTTCCAAAACTAAGATCCTATTTTTATTTCTTACCCACTCGTTAGCATGTCCCAAATCATTCTTTATTTTAGCAGAAAGGATTTGCACTCATGATAATGCCAGATTTCTGAGTATCTTACGCCTTTTTTATGACTTCCTCTTTAGCCACTCTATTTGACTAACATAACGTGAAATCTCCTAGAGACAATTTCTTATTCACTGAAAAGTAACAGCTTCTTTATATGCTTTGTAGTTATTTTGAAGTTAATCAGTTTAATCCAAGAAGTGTGTTGGCCTGTAACACTTCAATTTTCATTAGATGTAGCATAGTTGGGGGGAGGGGAAGAGAAGCTGTTGGGTTTGTTGGTCAGGTGTATGGCATGTATGAGGTCTGCCACACCAAAAGGAGCTTCCAGGAATAGACACCCAGTTCCAGGTGGCTTATAAAAGCTCTCTACTGTATTTTTTTGTACAGTTTATTTTTGTTTTTAACAGTTGAAAGCCACATTTTTTTAGCTGCAGTCTCTTTTTCAGCCTCAAAAATATACATATATGTTCTTGAACCCACAGAGAGAGAAATGTAGTTTTACGTACGGAGGCTGTAATTTGCACACAGAGAATGTATGGTTGGATGTCTGTCTACCAGTTTCAAAAGCACATTTGGCTTTTATGTGCATCAGTAGACTTGTTTATTTTTTGTGGATTTTTTGGATTCCACTTTTGTGCCTGTGACAGTATTAAACCCATGCATACAAAAATCATCCATTGAGGCCCCAAACTGTATGATTTTCTTATAAAGTCATGATTTTAAAGTGCTACATTTTTCCCCTCATTCTTTTGATTTGTGGACCTTTTGGGTGCTCTTTTTTGTTTGTTTTGTTTTGTTTTGTTTTGTTTTTTAAATAGATGTTTTGGTTCAGATGATAAGATAGAGAACAACCTTACTTGGGAGAAGTAGAGTTTCTTACAAAATTGGGGTTTCTGAAGGTGGAAAAGGGCCCCAGCTATCTTAAGACGTCACAAGTTCAGCAACACCAGATTTGCTGAACTGTGCATTCATGGCAAACTTCTGTGTTTATGGCAGACCAGAGGAAGTTCCTCAGACAAAGCAAATGCTGAGCTGTCTTGGCAAGTCCAAGTAAAATGGGGACTTGCGGCTATGTGTTGGTAACCATCTCCTGGGACTAGCTGGTATTATTTGGGAGATGGAGGGAGGTGATAGGGAAGAGCCCGCAATGTCGCCAACCTTGTCTCTCTCCTTCTGTATTCATGCTGCAGGGGGGTATTTACAGACTTCAGCAAGTTGGGTTTGCCACCGTGAGGCACCAGCTTTTGATTGTGCCGGGTTGCTGCACCATAAGGCTGAGGTCTGGTTGGAAGCCTGTCTCAGTAAACCATTTTTTGTTTGTTTGATTGATTTAAATCTCCCCCATGCTTTTTTCTGTCGCTTTTTCAGTTCATTCAAACACCTCTGTAAGCTTCTTATTAATGGCCTTCCTTCACAAGCTCGTTTTAGCACTGCATGATACTAAATCCAGAACAAGCAGAGGTGCAATGCAAGCCACTTGTTACTGCCATTCCTGCAGCAACAGTTTCTTGTTCTTTCTCTGACTCAACAAATGAAAAATTTGCTGTACGAATCTGTCCCAGAATGTTAACTTTCAGGTCTGTAGTATTATCTGTGAGCATTATGACTTGCATTTTTAGACCTGAACGTGAGGACTTCCAAAGCACAGCATGAACTTGATGGAGTTGCTACTTGCTCTGCATGTCAGCAAAACACAGCCAAGTCTGGGGTGGGACACAGCATCTATTTTAACAGCTCGCAGCCAGATTGCTCAATTGTCAGACAGGAAATTAAAAAAAAAGTAAGTCTACCCATGTTAACTCACAGGTGAAATATAAAGCAGGTGTATTTCTTAGACCACAAGCTGGTGGGTGGACTCATAGGGATCATCGTTGTTTTCTTACTCTTCTAAAAAACACCCAAGGATCTTTAACAGGCGTTGACTTTCTAATAAGTAATAAATTGTAACCATATTTGTATTTGGTGCACAGTTGGAGCTGGAGCAAACTGAGCAGCCTGGTAAACATTTCAGCAGCCCTGTGGCTTCTCTAGTTTATGCTTTTGTTTCTAAAGGAACACTCCCTCTTAGAAAAAATAAGTTTAGTAGAGGGCACTGAGTCTCAGCCACACTCCTTCTAAGTCACTTGCTTTACTTCAGGTGTTGAAACACACTTACCACCCCGCTCTTCGAGGCAGCAGCTTTTGCTGCTGTCATGCAACTATCTTTGGTAGATGACTCCACAGTGTGATACGTGGCGAAGAAGGGTTCATCCCTGTACAAGACCAGTAGTTGTTCTGACACCTTTTGCACAACAGTTGTAGTTAAGGACAAAAATGCTTGCAAATCTTTTTCAAGTGGCCTTGGGCATCTAGTAGTTTATGCAGTGGAAGTGTAATGGCAATTTAATTCCCAAATGCATAACAATCGTGAAAATAGGGCTTAAACACCTTCGCAAAGTTTAATAGAAGTTTTTGGCTTTGTTTCCTCCCTGTCTGTATTCCAGTGTGCTGCTTAATATCCTTTCTTTTTTTTTTCCCCTGTAACTTGATAAATCTTTCTGCTAAAGGCAGAAGTCAGCCAGACTGGATAATCTGTTTTTGATTTAATCATATTGTGTATCTGGTGTATGCAAAATAAATCACTATTCATCTGTTTTGTAATCTGATTTATGTAGGACATAGTTACATTGAGCGCGTTTTCTACAGTCTAACACCAGGTTTTGTGAACCTGCCTTGAAACAACCATCCCTCATTACAGCATTTTGAGTGAATGCAGTAAGATTTATTATGGCAAAGAAAGGAATGGGACAGATTTTCAGCTGGTGGAAAATTTAATCTGAGGGAAATACACCAATGTATATTTGATATGAAGACTGTGTGAAGATCTTTTCTTTCTCTTTCCTTCCCCATCCTAGTGGAGCAGCTCATCTCCCCTCCACGTGATGCTCACGAGTCGGGGTAGTTTTCAAATTGATAAGGTTTGTTTGCAGTGACCAGATTTCATTTTACCACTACACTATTTGTTTGGTGACTTTTTCCTTTAACCATGTTTAGCTGCAGGAAATTAAGTGCATGGTGAAGATAACCTAACATAGGAAATAGCTCTGACAGCCCCAGCCCATGACACTGTTAAATGCATCACTCTGCTTCCTTTATCAGGAAAACTGTCATTAATTGTCAATTTATAATTGGGCAGGTGGTATTTTGGAATTTTGATGATAGATTGCAGGCTAACAACAAACTATATTTTTATTTTCAGGCTTTATTTGAGAATATGAATTTTACAACTTAATTATACTGACATTTTCAAGTGCTGATTTGAAAGTTTGTGTTTTTTTAAAGAGATTTATGGAACTATTACTTAGTTCCATATATCTTAAATATATAGCTCTTCACTTGAGGGCTACATGCTGCCAGATAGAGTGGTCTGTTTTAATTTAATGTTAATTTTTAAAAAATCTGATAGATGTTGTATCCTCAGAAAAAAAAGATCCATCAAATGAGAACTTACTTAGAAACATCAATTTAAAAATGTGTGCTGATCGTCGCCAGGAGAGACACAGCTGTTTTGCTCTGTGCTTTGTTGTTCATCATTAGTTAAATATGGTTTGTCCTTTTTTTTTTTTTTTGAGAATTTTTCAGACTAAAGAATGGGTACGTAATGCGCTGGGCAACGAGTAGTGGCTTTATGCAATAGCCAATTGCCTACAATTTTTAGGTGGCTCTTAGCTCTTTCGGTGTGTGTCTAATAGCTGAAGAGTATGCAAGAGGTGCTAGTGCCTCTACTTCTGTATACCATTTGGTTGCCTGCATAAAAACTTGCCTGGATGAATTGGTCATTTTTGGTGCCTTGAGTAGTGCCTCACTCTGCAGGAGCATGAACTTGTGCTGAAACACCCATCCTCCTCGTCCCCAAGGTGAGCCCTGTCCATTTTGGGGGAAAGGCTTGAACAGGTCTGGGGAGCAGAGCAGCTGAAAGTTTGGTGGGTGCCTGTGGAAGTGAGCACAGTCCCAGTCCTCTCGCAGGGCTGGGATGTAGTGTCTTCAGTTGGTCCCTAAAGGCTCCAGCTTTCTCTCATCAACCGGAGTAGCACAATTGGCTGCAGTGACACAGATTTAGTCCATGGAAAGTGTTAGCTATGAGAAAATGTCCATATCAGCTGGGTTTAAGCAGTCACCATTTACAGAAGTATAAATACACTTTAGAAACCCAGGGAGGCATGTCAGTGCAGTGTTTTTCTCATCAGGTGCCCTGTCCATAGCATGGCTTCCTTCAGATTTTGTTACAGAAGTCGGGAATTTCTGTAGTGCATGTAGTCCATAGGCACTCAAGTCACTCAAACATGCAAATGTATAGGCAGTGAAGAAAGATAATATAGAGAAACTTGGGAACACCTAAAGTCCCAGGAGTGTACATGCACATGTGCGCTAGCAGACACAAGTGAAATATGCTGGTGATAAAGTACTGGATAAACATTAAAAATAAAATGAAATTAAAGGCTGTGGTGTTATACCCTAGCCTGGGAAGACTCATGCACTTTCTAGCCTCCTTTGTATAGTCTTGGTGCCACACACAGCAGTGAATGCAAGCGGTTAAAGCCTCTGGCCCTCAGGAGGAGACAGCAGGGATGCTTTGGAGGCTATGGGCACTGTAATGCCCATGGAGCTGCCAGCATGCTGTAGTAGTGCTGCGTGGATCACTGGAACAGTAAAACGGAGTATTCAGCCTCCCGCTGAATACGCACTTACAATAAATGCGCCAAGTGCAGAAGCTCTTCTGCATCCTCTCCCTCCCTTGCAGCCAGCTTCTCACAGCCGTGATTCGTGCTGCTCATACCACACTCACACTATGGTTGTGACGGCAAGGCAGGGAGCTGGTAAATCCCAGATGGCCAGCCTCCGCCCAGACTCCAGTGGGAGCTCCGCAGCCCCGGAGCCTGCTCACCCACCCACTGCAGTGCCCAAGCCCCCTGCCATGGTCAGCAGTGCCATCCAGCCCACAGGGCTTGGAGGTGCTGTGCCTGCCACTGTGGTGACCCTACCGGCCTGGTGGGGAGCGTCCTACATCGAGGGGCAGCCGAGGGCTTGGGGACAGCTTTCCTGCATGATGGTCCTCTTCTCCAGGCTGATGGAGGAGATAACAGAGACTGATGGAAGAGTTGCAGCTGTGCCATTTAACTACTTGCAATGGCTTTTGAAGGACACCTGGTTAGGAGAATTTACCAAAGGAAGAAATATATGCTAGGCATAAAATCAGTGTTTTCATCATGAAGCTTTTTGCTCTGATTTTAAGGCCAATAGATTTGTATGAGGCCTAACACTGTTTCAACAACAAAGCTTGTTCATTTCTTTTTCTTTTTAATTTTCCCCAGAGCATCAGCTTGGCATTTCTTACAGCCAGGCTCTCCTGACAGTGTTTTCAAGTGTGGTTTTACTCTGGAAGTGGGTTTCTAAGAATGGCATTTCCCCAACTTGCATATTGTCAGGCCTGCTTGCTTTTGTGATAGTAATGAGTCCTTAGTATTTTAGTAATTGCTGAGTCAATACAGAGCCGGAAGAGCAAGATGGATTTTTTTCTGGCTCATGTGTCATGATTGGTAGAATTCATAACCAAGTTTTGACTTCAGCTCTTGCTTCCTTGTGGCACGTAAACCAGGGAGAGACTGGCTTCATTTTGAGACTCTGTGAAGTGTTCATATGTTTGGAAGAAAGCTGGGAAATGGCTTTTTTTGTTCTTTACAATTCCTGTAAACTAAGCAGATTTGTTGAAATCCGTTAGATTCATTAAACACATAACTTCTCCAGAGCTAGTTTGGCATTCTCTTTCACAACAGAAATACTCTCCCTGAAATTCCTCTGTCTTTCTGCCTACCTTTGTCCTTTCGGTTCGAGAATCAATATATTAAGATGTTTGTGAGCTGCATCTTAACTTTTTTCCATTTTGTTTACAAATTGGATAGCATCTGGGCCATCAAATACACTCAATCTTCATAAAATAACTATTACCTTCTAAATTACTTATGTCATGACATTATCCATATTGATGAAATTTTAAATGTAAGATGGTGAAGGATGAACTGCGAAACGTTGTCTCTAAAGTAATAGTGCTGGATGCTTGTGGTTTGTGATAGTGTACTTGATATTAATTTTTAATACATTTTCCTCTCCATTATAGCCCATCCCTGCCTGCCCTTGATTGGCAGCTGCCGTCTCACTCAGGACCTTATGAACTGCGTATTGAAGTACAGCCGAAATCTCACCACCGAGCTCATTACGAGACAGAAGGCAGTCGAGGGGCTGTGAAGGCATCTGCTGGGGGCCACCCGATTGTGCAGGTACCAAAATGTCTAATGGAAGCACAGCTTGGCACTCTGTGGTGAACACCATTTCTTCTCCAAACCTGAAAAGTGACGGGAGGTTTTTCATGTCCTCAGAGATTACTGCGTGTGAGCATGTCCGTGTAGCGTATTTTAAACTTGATGGACCAAGCCTTTATTACAAATAAGGCAGTAGCATCCATTTGCACTCTTCCTTTCCTTCTCCTGACTGTTCACTCAGCAGTTCTATCAATGTGAATATGGCACAAATGCATTTCTGCTTTGTCCATGCATCAATGTACAACTTAGGAAATGTTTAGCTGGAATGCCGTGACCATGGACCTGTCTGTATAATCAAATTCCAGACAGGCAGTTTATACTGAAATCAGCTGGGGACGTGTCTCAGTACATTTAGTCCTTAACTTGTGGTTGGATCTAATCAGAGCTGTGAACACATGTTGGAGGGCAGAGTAATGTGGAAGTATGTTGTTGGTTTGGATATTGCAGTGAATGCTGTGCAAAGCAAGGTTTTTTGAGTTTATTCTGTTTAGTTGCTTAAACCCTTCTAGCCACTTTGGAAAGTATCTGAGGTCTGAATCTAGTTTCATGAATTCTACAGAACTCTTCAGTTCTGTGTATAAAGCATTTAATTTAATAACACTGTAAACTGACCCTGAATTCATTTATATGACTAGTATCATTCATTTTTAAAGGAGTTTTCTCAGGAGCAGGAAGAACAAGATTTAGTTGTTCAAAAAAAAAAAAAAAGAAAGTAGTGGGAGAGAGACAGCTGTACCTTACCCTCCGTGGTGGCTTCTTTCTCACCCCAAAGTTAACATGTCAGCGCATTCTGCCTGGTCTGTGACCTTCTGTGCAGTGGGCCCCAGGTATTTCCACTTTCCTCCTGCAGCAGACCCCACAGGTGTCAGGGCACCGTCTGTGGGAGCGAGGCACAAGCTGCCTCTGTGGTCAGGATGCTTGGTTTTATGCCACAAATCTTCTTGTAGGATGAGTGGTGTTTTGAAAGACTGGGTGGCTTAAGGTGGCGTGCAGACCACACGTGCAGGGCTTGAGTGCGTTTGTTTGTTTGCATTAAAACCCTGTTAGCAAACACATAGCTTGGAGGAATGATGCCGGTTTGAAATGACATTCAGCAGGGAATGCCGTTACAGATTTTGTGTACTGGTGCAACAGCTAAAAAAGGAAAGTGAGGGAGAGTTGTCAGCATCAAACAGAGTTTGCTCTTTATCTCTGCCAAAACTCATCAGTGACATGGGATTATGGAAGTGGTCTGCTGAAAGACTAACGGTTTTAGCAGAGCACTTGTGAATGATATTAAGGAGGGGTTTGTGGCAATGCACTTGATGACAATTAATACCTACTCTTTTTGTGGCTTGATGCAAGGAAATGTAAATGGAGAGGCATCAATTCACAAGGCCTGTCTGACGTTTAAAGTTTCCTACGTGCTTTTTGGAAAGACTGAATGTGATGCCAACATTTAATTGGACTAAATGCATCCAGACGTTTCCCCTATCATCCCCTGTCCCAGCGTGTAGGGAGTGAGCATGCTACTTTCAAACACAAACACTGTCAGAAAAGAGAAGAGGAGAAGAAGCTGTGGAAGGGCATTAAGGGAAAGGGGAGGAAGCAGCCAGTCCTAGCCAAGTCAATTGACTCTCTACTGGTTCAATAAAAATTAATGTATTTTTCTGTACTTTTATTACAACCTGAGCATACTTTTCTCCAAAAAGAACAGAAAAAGAGGGCCAGAGAAAGCTTCTCCATACTGATATTGCCATCCCAGCCAGAGTTATCTGTTTGAGGAAATACTTAAAAGCTTCTGACTTAGACTAGAGTTGGATGGATGAATGTCAAAAAAGAAAATACTTATAAATATTATATAAATGTATTACTTATAATAAAGGAGGAGGAAGCAAGCTAGAGAGTGACTTCTGATAATTCTGTGACTGACAAAAGCTCTAAAAAGCAGCTCTGAATCAACGTATTTCCAGGTGTTGCAGATGTTTGGGTCAGGGCTTTGACTTAATCCACTGTTACACAGAAAAGAGCCCAAGCTTCGAAATTCATACCCATGTGTAAGCAGAAACAGTATCTGAGTGTCTTCGGGTGTGAGATTTTGGATCAAGCTTTTTCCGTTAGTATTTCCCAATGTTTTCAATTGTGTTGACTCAGTGAAACCCTTCATAAAACTGCTCTGACCTCTTGCACTGCCCATTTGCGTTATTTCCCCCCCTCCCTGTGGTCGGTCAGGTCTTTCCTATGTCACTGCTTTTGGGGGAAGCTTGCTTAAATTCTGCCTTGGTCAAAGCTCTTCCCCCTTTCCTTCAACAAGAAGAAAATGCAGAAGTGTTTTCCTGCCTTCTCCATTTCATCCCTCTCCCTCACTAGCATCCTGCTTTCCAGACCAAGAGATTTTCTCACACTAATACCTCCACATATCTATGGGGCATGCTGAGACAGAGAAGGAGAAAATCCAAAAAGCATCTGCTGCTCATGGCATGTTTCCCCAGTGAAAGCTACATGCTGATTGCCAGAAGGTTGCGTTCTCTGCAGCTGGAGCATGTTGATATTTTTATTCCAGGCAACATTAGCTCCCTTGCTGCCACTCTCTCTCTTCCTAGAGGAGGTGGAAGAGTCCAGGAGTAGAGGGTTTCCGAGGCAAGAGTGCCGGATAAGGAGATCGGCAGTTGTGGGAAGGTGGGCATCTCTCATGCATATAACATTAAGTCTGGGGCTGGAAAGCAGTTTTTAACTTGGCTCTAGTGGCTCCTCCAGGCTTGTGACTTTTCTCCAGAGCTGCAGAGGGCCGCATGTAGAGTTTTGCACTGGGACCTAGCACATGCTGAACGCTTGCCAGTGTATGAGATTCCTCTCCCAAATCCGAGCTGGGGAAAGGACAGCCAGCGCTGAGCATGGGGGGCTGCCGTGGGGGGTAATGCTAAGCTGCTGCAGCAGCAAGCCTGGCAGGTTCTGTTGGCTGCCCAAAGCAGCGCAGTCGTGCCCCGACCTGCTGCTGAGAGGTGACACTTGCTTCTTACCATCTTTCTTGGTTACCATCTGCTTGGGTCTCGTTCACTGGGGACTCCTGTGGGCTGTCTCCCAGTCTATTTCTTGCCAGCAGAACTTCCTTTGGATATCCTTCTGTGGGATGACTGCACCCTCCCTTCTGTGTTTAGGAGTGTAAAGCCGCCCATGAGGGTTTTGCTGAGTCCTGTAATGCAGTATTCCCTCAGACACAGTTTTCCCTTGCCTTTGTGGATGTTTGGCTGCCGTGACAGCCCTGAGCTATCTCTGTTCTCGATTGCTAAATGTTTTGAGAGTGGGGTGAGCCGGCACACCTAGGGATCTAAAAATGCTGCAGAGCATTGGCAAACAAGAGGTGCCGGGGAGCGGTGCTGCTGAGCTCATGGCTGGCACTGGCTTTTATTCGCTGGCTCGTGGAAGTATTTGGCTGGTTGTAATTGCCTCCGGTGATTTCAGACTGGGGTACTCTCCCCTCTGAGTCAGAGCTGAGCTGGTGCCCCAGCTGGCTGTGAGCATCAGGAAACTGCACATGGTGCCAGGTGAGGCTGACGCCTGGGGCTCTGACCACTCTGGGGAGTGAAATCAGGCCTGTTAGCATCGTGCTGGCACTGGAGCATGTGCATGAGTGCATGGTTGGGATGAGGATTGCTCTGAATGGAGTGAGATGCAGTGAATGGGGACTTCAGGAAACCCACAAAGATGCGAGTTAGATAGCTAGAGTTGTACTTTAAGTGGCTGTGAATTTAAATCAAGGGGTTTACATCCAGAACATCTGAAAAATTTCCTCCATTTGGACCTTTCTCCCATTCTTCATTTTAAAAGTGGCTGTGAATGGTTGCACAAGATGGGGGGGTTATATTCCAGCCAGGGATGGCTCTGTTTCAGGTGCAGGTAAGAAATCTGCAGATAAAAGTTTGGGATCCCTGGGGAGTGATGGCACCAGATTATAAATATATGGTCTATAGTTATTCTAATTAATAATTCATCTTTGGAATAAGCCAAGTACTTTGGCTGCTTGAGATGGAATTTTTACAAGCAGGGCGCGGTATATCTGTGAGATAAAATCCAAATGCTCAAGAATGTTTAATTAAGGCATATGAATTACTCCCATAGAAGACTGGACTAAAGGGTGAAAGAAAATACTCAAATGCACAGAATAGTCAAGTAAGCATGTTCAAAAGTCATGATTATGATTTAATTTTTTGACATAAAATATTCCAGGAATTTTCTCCAAGATCAGTCTCAACATGAGGTAGATAAATCAGTTAGAAAAAGGGAAGAAAATGAGTTGTAGAGGTGGTGGTTTTTGTTATCTAGGTAACCCAGTATTGGCTCAGATTTGTGTTCTTCTTGAAAAAATAAGTTAATATTGAAGATACAGTGAGTGCTGCCTTGCCTTTCACTGTATCGCATGCTTTGCAGTGAGATGGTACAGGCTGCATATGCCTTGTGTGCTCCAATACAGAATTTGATCTGAGCCTGTGAACAGATAAGAGCCTGAACTCCCTCATTTTATAGGAAAAAAAAAAAAAATTGTCTGCTGATTTACATAGTCAAAATGCGTGTGCCAGGAGACCTGCACAAAACAGTTGGATTGTGTCATTTCTCAAGATGATCTCAGGTGCTTTGGGTCCAATTTTCAAAGGCCCTGAGGCATATGTTGGGATTTTTATATCTGCTGATGTCCAACAAATGTCTGACTTATCAAAAGCAATTCCTCGCTTGTTATTTCTGTACATCTCCACATCACTGTGATTAGGCATCAACATGCCTTTGTCCTATTTGTGCACCCCAGTAACACAGAGTATGTTATTGTTTGCTTCCCATGAGTCAGATGGTTTTGTTGCTTTTAGCTAAGGAGCTCAGGTAGTCCAGGTCCAGACGCTGGCCACCACAGGTACCTATCTGAGTCCTTTCAGCTTCAGAACGGAAGAGCTATGAATACCTTTTGCAAACCCCGTAGGGAATATCAAACCATTGTAACTTCAGGGGGCAGCAGTCAGTCCAGTGAGCTGCAAACGCATTCAAATTGGCATGTTATGTTTGAACATCACAGTCTCATATAGTACTTTTCATGCACACTGCTTCACAAATAGTTGACAGCACGAGGTAATAGGGCCACGCAGTTACATGAGCAATATGGGAAGAAGAGAGAAATTAAGAGCTAAAGGAAGAGACTGGAAAGAGGTGTTCACAGCTGATGACAGGAAAGAGATGAAGGGATAAGGAACTCGAGAGAAAGGCTCTTCCAGGCAGAGCAGGGCAAGTCCCTCGCAGCAATGCTGTGATGCTGCACAGCAAAAGCAAGCTCGTGATTAGTTCTTAAGCGCATAGCATGGGATCCGTCATATACCTGTAGTGCGTGTGTAAGTGCTTTTCTTGGTCAGGGACCGTGAGTACTGTGAGTTTGTCTCAAAAGACAGGGTTGCCACTATTGCTGAGTGAGTTAAAGAGACTGGAGGAAGAAGAACAGTCCATGGTGGGTCCAGCTCATGGCTGTCTGATGCCTGACCAAGAGGAGTGGATGGGGAAAAAAACACGTTAAACATTTTCCCCTTACCACTCTTAATCTGTCAGAGCAGAGAAAAGACCATATTCTTGTTAGTAAGCAATGATTCAATTTACCATGCCACAGTGGACTTCCTTTCTGTGCTGTTTTTAACTTCTTTATAGAAGACAGCATCACCCTTTTATCCAGATGGAAATATAATCCTTTCTTATGGTGAGAATATAAAGATACTAGCAAGCACCTGTTAGCCAGGTTGCAATTAATAGCACAAAGCCATGCAACCATACAACAATCCAGGCAGGGAGCCTACATTTTATAGCCTTATTTTAGACAGCTGGTACTTCTTAAGAATAAATCTAAGCTGAATGGCTTTCTCACTTCTTGCATATGTATAGTTAAAACTAACTTCAAACTAGCAGACAGATAATCAAAACCGAAAAGTAGAATGATTTGGCAGATGTTTTAAGGCTACTATTGCTTCTATAAATCCAACAAATGGAAGAAAGCCCATTGAAAGTTTTTTATCACAGCTTTTCATCATTAGAAGATCTTATTTTGGGAAGGGGGGAGTTTCTCTTTTTCAGTATTTCATATAAAGCTGGTCCCACAGGGTGACTCCACAAGTACAGCCATATAGGCTGTACCTATATGGCTACCTATATTTCTACCTATATGGCTAGGAAGGGACAAGTCTAGAAGGGAGCCACTCTGGGAAGTGTGTTGCTGTCAGCCAGTGAGGATTTCATGACCCTGAAAATGCAACTTCAGCTCTGATTTATGAGCGGTCTTGGGGACAGGCCTATGCTGTTTGGAGCAACAGCTCTTTCCAAGTGAAAAACAAAATTTCCACCAGCCGGCATTTGGGGGGTGCACTCTGCTCTCCTTTAAAAATGATACCTCGCGCACACTCAGCCTGACTGACACTGCAGGACATATCCCGGCTGTTACGATGACAAGTTATTTAATCTGGCTTTCCAGCCTTAAGGATTTAGCACAGCTTCCTAGGTTTGCCCTCAGTTCAGACTCACTGAGAGCTGCAAAAGCACACGTTAGTGGTGGTGTTCGAAGGTCACCCTTGTGCTTGCAACGGCCCCTGCATCGTACTGTGGATGAAGAGGCTTTGCAGCTAGAGTGCCTGCGAGCCTCCTTTGTCATACATGCTCCCCTTCTGCCTCGGTGCGTCTGTTTCTTGCTTTACACATGTTGCCATTGCCTGGAGCTCATACTGTCCCTGTTAGTGCAGCGCTAAGCGCTGCAGGCATCCTGGCCCTGTGCTGCACTCCCCAGATACCGCAGAGGTACAGCAGTGCTGCCAGCACTGCTGGGCGTCCCAGGGCTGGCATCCCATGTGCTGGCTGGTGGGCTTCTGCATGCTTCAGGAATGAGTTGGGTTCAGAGCAGTCTTCACTGAAAACCTTGGTGAGTGATTTCAGACAGGCAGAAAGTGCTTCAAGGGAGGAGGGGATGGAAAGCATTCCCACTTGTCCACTGTTGCTGTCACCATTCCCTCTGGAAATGGGATGGTATCATCTCCCAATCTTCCTCTTTCTTGGCCTCTCCTGGTTTCTTTTTTGCCTCGTGCTTTGCAACAAGGGAGTTGGTGGCATTGCTCTTACTCCATGGGCTATCTTCTAGCTGTCCTCTGGCAGTGACAGATAAGATGCCGACTATGCCGTTGTTGTTTCATGATACCTCTTTTACACAGCTGAGTGGGTATTTTCCATCATGGGTAGACCTAGCAAGGAAGCAGAGGAGTCATCTTTATCTCCACCACTGCTCACAGAACCATCCTTTCTGCTCTCCTTGTCTGGCTGGTTTTGGTGATGAGCTGCACGCACCCTAAATGTCTAGAAACAATGCAATGGAAGTCTTTGTAAGGCCAAGAAAAACAGAACATTAAAGTAGTAGTCTTTCTTTACTTATGCCTCATTCACATTGTCCTCAGGTCTCATGCTGCAGTCTTTCACTCAGTGAATTGCTTGCAACGTGCAGGAGTTTTTTCTGAATGTTGTCTGAAAGGGTGATTCATCATTATTTTGGAAGTACACCTCAAAACGGTGTATTGCTGCCCTCCAGGGAGGAATCAGGACTCTTCCTTGACTGCATGAGTGCTGTGCTCTTCTTGTCCTTTCTTTCCATCTCTTCTCACCTGATTAATATTGCATCACCCCTGCTAAAAGTTGCAAATGCCATGTTTCTTGCTCTATGAATTTTCTTTGTAGAAGTTGCTATTCCCCTTTATCCCAAGTAATCAGGTCTAAAGCAAAATAAAAAAAAAAAATCTGCCCCCTATCCCCCCCCATTTTATCTACACAACAAAATAAAGTGCAAGTGTTTCTTTGGGCCTGGGAGTATCTGTCAGTGGGTGGTGTTCAATGAAAATGGAAACAAAAAAAGTGAATATAATCAGTAGCTGACATAGGCAATTTCTTTGCAGCAGTACGCTAGGAAAGTACCTGCGCAAGCTGCAGCAGCTGGGCAAAAGCATTTGTGGTACTGCTGGTGAGACTGCTGCAAATGCACTTGCAGAGCTACATGTTCCCAGTTCCTTTCTTTGTGTTCACTGTTGAGATGTGGTAGAGCGCAGGAACCTGTAGTGTGATCTGTTCTTTTTTATATTTCCTTTAAAAAAAGTATTAGAAAGAAGTGGTTCAGCTTAAATTATACAAGAGAAAAAGAGCAGCCAGTGAGATTCTTGAGGGTTTTGACACATTTGAAAGCTTCAAAAACGGTTATAGTGTAAAAACAAAATTACTAATTGCTTAATTCATGCTCTAATAGATCTTTGTCTTTTGGGAACATTATTCAAATGCCTGAGCTATTCATGTTAACAAATGGCCCCTGCATCTGCGTAGTGGTTACTCTCTCACAAGGACAATTGTTGTTGTTTGCTTTTTTTTTTTCCATAGTAAATTTGTGGTAGTAGGCACCCTTCCACTGAAAATGCATGCGTCAGGGTGAGCACTTAGAAGTGATCAGAGTCACAAAATTAGAAGAAAGGCCACAATTCTGCAGACTTCTCTGAGCTTCAGTAGCTCTTGTTCTACCTTACCAGAGTCTGAGAAGAGCTGCAAACATTTCTGTTTAGCCAAGAGAGGTTACCAGTAGTGCTACAGACAGGCACCTGCTCTTTTAAGGAAGAATACAACATGGGTAAACCTTTTGATTGCCTCAAATTACCAGACCTCAAATTACAAACAAAAAACATTCAAAGCAATATTGGGGCACTCCTGCTAAGCGTCCCACACTAAGCATAGTGTGCTTAATTCAAGCATATGCTTAGGAGTTGCTAATCTTAGTTAATTCAGCTGCTTTTACAAAAATAAGATAGCTAATGGTTAAGAGGTTGAGGACTGGGTTTAAAATGACTTTACAGGGAGGTTCAGCAGATACCTCAGGCAGTGGTCTGGGCATGAGCCACAGTTACTACTTGACTCAGTTGACTGCAGTTTTGGTTACAATTTAGAAGATCTACACCAATGTTACCAATCAACAAATCTGCTCCAGACTTTGGTCAGATTATTGCACGTTTACATGGGCCCAAAAGCTGAAAGGAAACACAGTTAAAATTAAAATGCAGCTTTACCAAAAGCCAGATGCTTCATTATGAGCTGTGCTAACCTACCTGCCAAATACTGCTAACCTGCATGAGGCAAGTGATTAATTTTTTACAAGTCTGCTTCAGCAACCAGACATCTGTCCTCTGTTCCTAAAAGTAATATCTCAGGGCAAATGATCTTTTTTTCCTTCTTAGTACTCCGAATTACATAAAATATATATCACAAAAATTATATTGTGTGCATTCTGCATGAAGATATACTGGGGCCAGTTCATATTTCAGATCACTTTCACACCAATGTAACTCCATTGGAATAATTTCTGGTTTATGCTTTCTAATTTTTGTATGTAAGAAGAGTAGAATCACATCTGTACTATACTTTGTAATCTGGAATATCAGTATATGTGGTTATAATACAGATTTTCCATTTTAATCAGTTATTGTTCCAACTAACAGATTGAACCAGTGGAAAATATGGTGTCAAATTACTCAGTTACTCTCTAGAGGTACATTGCAGCTTTCATTATGAGCAGGGGTTTCTCTCTTCTTTCCCCATGAAGAATAGCTTAAGAGATCTTCTTTGATACATGCCATGAAAGAGAGATGATCCATTACAGCATCTGCTATATAAATATATGTAAGTAAAGTATGTTGCATGGTGTCAGTGCAGCAAAATCAAATAAACTTTCTCCTCCCTCCACATGTTTAAGAAATAATTTAGCAGGAGTTGCATTTTTTTCACTGAAACAATTGAAACACACTAGTGATCAATTTACTTGCACATGGTAAAAATAATACAGGTTGCAGACAGATTTGTAATACGGTTTTTAAACACCTGTTTTTAATGTTTCAATACCCAGTAAAACTGAGGAATGCCTGCTTTTGGTTTGCATGCAGACATTATGTACATTAGGGTTTAAAAGTCTGCTGCATAGGTTTCAAGTAGAGCCACGTTAAAAGCAGTAAAAAACACTTGCAGGCATGGCTACGTTTTTGGGAGTTCCTTGGCACTTCATTTACATATACCAAAGTCCCCTTTAACAAGTTTTGCTTTTTGTGGCATTGATAACATGGTGTTACCACCAAATGCTAATCCTGCTGATGTCAACGGCAAAAATCATGTTGGCCTCACCAGAAAGAGAGTTCCTACCCTACCACTTGCAATCCTACTTATGCAAAAATATTGCCGGTACAATTCTATGTAATGTAAGAGAAAAAATGTAAGAGAGATTGAGCAAAGTGATCTTTCTATTACAGTGCAGCAGAGCACATAAGAACATCCTTAAATTTTAATAAAATGGGATTAAATGTTTAACATGAGCTTAAGTTTTCTACCAAACAAGTATACATTGATAAAGTAGCACTTAATTGTGTTATTTATTGTCACTCAGGTTACTCAGCTGCAAAATATGGATTAAGACACTTTCACTCCCTTGCACCAGAGCTACAAGAGTGTCATACATCAGCATGTGGGACTGCTAACCACCTGAAAACAGCATGAAAAAGGGGAGCAAGCTGCTGAATCTGTGCTCTGCTCTTGCAGACTTCTTTGCTGTTTTTCAGGAGGTCCATTAAGTTTTCCTTCTTAAAAATCTGGTGTCCTTTGGACACCAGTTGCAGGTTTCCCTTCAATGTATTCCTGTTACCTTCTGGTGGTTTTCAGGTGAATGCTGTTCACTGGATCCTGCTTTTCCTGTCTCTGTTCTCAGTCCCTTTGATTTTGGGATCCACTAGGATGATCACATCTTTTCATTCTGCTGCTATTATGCTGACTCTTGTCACTTGCCTGTCAACATCTAATTTGTGCATGAAGTCTCTGCATCTCTGAAGCTTTTACTGGGTGTCTTGATAGCAATTCAGGCATAATGATGCTAAAACCAAATTTTTCATCACTTACCAAAATCTTCCCATTACTTTCCACTGTCTTTGGGCAAACTGTACCTTTCTTCATGTCATATAAGTCTGTAATTGAAATTGGTCACTGAAGTCTGCTATATTTAGCAGATTCCTGTCCCTGTGCTTGCATCAAAATAGCAACATCAGCATATCATACATGGTCTCTGCAGAACATGGGTTGTCCATCTTTGCTGTACATAATAAGCTGCACATTCCCGTCCCCTTGGCTCTCTGCCTGTGAAAGGACAGTGGATAGTGTTTGGGAAGCCCACAGCACATTGTGGCTGTGCAAATAGATAAATAAATAGAAGGAAGTGGGTTGGAAGAGGAATCACATTTCGTTTCTGGAGAGCTGCTCAGAACTGAGCTGTGCATGAAACCCTAACCCTGCTTAGAGGCAAAGAGTTAGCCTGGAGTTTTCATTCCCATCTCAGCATGTTCATCTGAGGCCGCAGCTTGATTTAGCACTGCCGTGAGAGAGACCTGAGCCCACGATGACTGCAGTGTGTCAGGATTAGGAGGCTCGAGGAGAGCTACGTGGAAGAGCTTGCACAGCGTTTGCCCGTGCTTGCCTTGGGCCAGAACTGCCAGCTCCGCAGCTCTTCTGCATGTGTGTGCGGGTACATGATGTTTTGTTTACGAGTGTGGTGGGAATGGGAGTTGTGTTTTGGATGAGACCGACCATTGCCAAAGCGAGCACCAGCGAGTGGGGCTGCATGCACCAACGGGGAGCTGGATGTGGCACTGGAGCGAGGGATGGGCTGCTGCGTGGGTGCTGCTGGACCTGTGCCGGCTGCAGCGGGCAGCACCAGGGCCAGTGGGGAGCTGCGGCAGCCTGAGCCACCCCCATCCCTGCAGATCCTCGCCTGACATGTAGTTGTTATGATTGCTATGGAAATAATTTCAATATGTTTTGTAGTTCTGAGATGCTGCGTCTTGCGTTGTTTGGCTTGAAAGCTGCTTGACTGGTTTTAGAGGGTGGCTGTACATGCACAAACATTAGCGTGTTTTTTTTCTTGGTGGAAAGTAGGAGATTCACATCATGTTTTTAATTAGGATTGCTCATTTAGTGTTTCACTGCAGTGTGTTCTTTAGTTGAAAGATAATTTAATTTTCTTTGTTTTGGAAGATTTTCGTGCTTGTCTATGTGAAATGTCTTTATTTACTGTGCCTTGTTGTGCTTTGTGCATAGCTTTGATTGAGAGTAGAGTCAGACAAAATTGGCAGAGGATGCAAGGTTAGATTTAGCTGTAAAACTCTCATTGACTTGAATAGGAATAGCATGTCTAAAAGTCTGTGAAGTGCTGAACAAGAGTAACTGGTATGGGTCAGCTTAGTTGTTCGCCTTGGTTAAGTCCCCAGAAGATAACACTTGCTGGAAAAAAAAAAAAAAGGCAAACAACAAAAAATCCTGCCACTCTTTGCAGAGCTCCGTGTTAAGATCTTGTACCTCCTATGCCACAGAGGAATTTCATTTGGTTGAAACAGAATGCAGCACTAAACGGTCATGTTTATATGTGTAACAGTATTTAGATAGTGCCTGTCATCCCAGAATTCCTTATAAGGTACATAAAATACGTAAATCTCTCCTGATATATGCAGGAAATCATAAAATGGCTTGGTATGGGCATCTGTTTTTTAAAATTTACGGATGGCACTTATTTATCTTTAATAATAATATTTATCCCTAATAATCCTTAATAATCCTGCAAAAATGTTCCAAATGGCTTTAAAATTAATATTCATCCTCCTGTCTTGTAACGACATTGTTTTCATTACGTGGGCCTTATGTGTTGTAGCTCTTATTCTGCAATGATATAATATTCCTGAATATAGAATCAAATATAGTTGCTGAATATATGTTATAGAGTATTTCTGAATATAAAATGGCAGATAGTAGTAAAAGTTTTACACAAACTCCACCCATAGCTGCAAACATGAGCTGCCAGGGACAAACAAATTTAGACCACAACTTGCAGGCACATATGCTAGCATCTAGGTACGCAAGTAATCTTAAGCACATGTCCTGAACACATCAAAGCCTCATTTTCTAATCCTTCCCGGTTGTGAGGAAAACCTTAAAATATGTGCACTGACATAGCTCCACTGCCAGCTCAAGAGCAGTAGTTGAAATGGAGGCACATTTGAGAGGTTTTGCAAACAGCAAGACAACACAGTGGTGATGCTGACAATAAGCTATGCCTCTGCAGTTTTGCTAGTGTAAATGAAGCCCCTGAGGGTCTCAGTCGAATGGATTTTACACATGTCGTTGCTCTAGTGACAGGGCAGCTTTAACCTAGAATCCTAGTGGTTAACAGCAGATGTTTTTAGGGAAATCATCTAACGAGTAAAAGAATTCTTCTGTTCCTCCAGTCTTGAGTAGAATAAAACAAAATACGATTAAATTTGACCTTTAGTCTCCTGTCTGTCCAATTATTAGCAAATGGTCTTTTCCCTTTTGAATAAGAAAAATAGATAATATAAGTTTGAATTTAAGATAAAAATGAACACTAGCAGGAATACTGCTTGGGATTGCCTTTTCACTATGATTTTAACATGCAGTCCAATTTTAAAACAACAGCAACAACAAGCCATACAAAATGTACCTGAAGCTGCTCCAGAATTTCCAATGTGCTCCAGAGGTAAGGTATAGAGCACTGCTGGGACCAGTAGGATCACTGGGGTCTTTGTATGTGAATGAATTTACCTTTGCAGTTCCTCTCATGTGAGAGTTTTATTAGTCCCATCTCACACATGGGGAAGGCAGTGGGGTGTGAGGCTGAGGGTGGAGCTGGTAAGTGTCCATCTCCCAGCTGTGACCACCTGGTGCCTGCATTGTGTTGTTGCTGAGTCTAGGTGCGGGATACATCAGTCCTGCAAAAATCTGGGTGGAGAAGCTGAAGCACTGGTGGTACTGACTTTGACCTTTCCCTCTGGGAGTGCAAAGGGTTGCAAAGTACCACCGTTGTGGGGACACAGATCAGGGATACTGTGGAGGGACTACCAAGCTGGTACAACCCTCTGACTACTATCCTCTGCTGTTACTCCATGTGGGCAGAAGTGATACTGCCAGGGGAAACCTGGATGCTGTCACAAGTGACTGCAGAGCTCTGGGGACAGTAGTCAAGGGCACAAGGGCCCGGGTGGTGTTGTCCTCAATCCTGCCCGTGAGAAGAAAGGGTGTGAGGAGGAGGGCACTGGTAGTACAAGACAATAATTGGCTGCAGAACTGGTGCTGGTGACACGGTTTTGGGTTCTGTGACCATGAGACCCCATCTGCGAATCAGCATCTGCTTGGGAGAGATGGGATCCACCTCACTAAGCAGGGCAAAGATATTTTCACCAACAGGATGGCTGACCTCATAAGGAGGGCTTTAAAATAGGAATGACATTGGAGGGAGAGCGTATCCCGCAGCCCTGTGAGAAGTGACAGGGTTGATGAGCAAAGGGCATGGGGTGATGTGACAGGGAAGGAATCAAAGAATCAATAAAAAAGGGCTGAAGTGGGGTCACCCCCAGCACTTGCAAATAATCAAGGAGCAATCATTACGGTAAGATCCCCCAAACCATTTCTAGGAACTCAACAAGCTATGGTGCTTCTCTAAAGTGCCAGTATACTAATGCACACAGTATGGAGAGTAAACATGATGAGTTAGAGATGTGCGTACAGTTGCAGGGATACAATCTTGTTGGGATCATGGAGACATGTGGGATGGTTCCCATGCCTTGATTGATTATGGCAGCTGGTAGAAGTGTCTTAAGACTGGAGGAAAGCACGTCACTCCTATCTTCAAGAAGGGCAAGAAGGAGGACCCAGTGAACGACAGATCCCTGGTGTATTGCGTTTACGTGGTAA